>JAGFMF010011407.1:1337902-1540305 GCA_019455555.1 Galemys pyrenaicus | reverse complement strand
TAAGAGAGTTCCTTTTTCTCCACATCCTCGCCAACATTTGTTGTTGCTACTTTTTTGGATATGTGCCATTCTCACTGGTGCGAGGTGGTATCTCATAGTTCTACCCTTACTTTCGATGCCTGCTAGGGGGTTCTGTCCCTCCCCAATCTCTTTCTCTCTCTTACACACACACACACACACACACACAGAGGCTTATCATGCACTGTGGTCCATGAGTGGGAATTTTAGGTGCCAACTTCCTTTGAGTAAATGTATACAAAAAGGACAGTCTTCAAGAGAATAACACATAAAAGTGCATCCTGGGGAAAACGCTGAGTGCCTGGAAATTATGACGTATGAAAATATGATTAAGACATCAGCTCTTTAATCAACCAGAATAGTCCAGAGTTCTCCCCTCCATAAACTAAGATCTTGGCCACCTTACTTAACACATCCATAAAATGGGGGAACCATATCAGAGGGGTAGTGCTGATTAGATGCACCTGTAATCCCACCCACCTGACAGTCTCTGGCCCCCAGTAAGTGCTCAATAGGTGGCTATTGACTAGAAAGATCTAACTTAGAGGCAGATCTTACCAAGTCCCAGATTGTTTGAAACTAAGAACTTAGCTGGATGTAACACTTGAAACCTTGACTTGCGCTCCACCTCTTCCCCAAGGCCCTCCTTCTGAATCCTTCATTCTTAGTCTGGGCCACACTCTGCAATACTTCATTCTCCCCTTTTATTCTCTGTGCTGGTCTTGGCTACCTCCTTGCCTTTAAGCTCTCAAGCAACTAGATTTCTACTAGTTTGTCTCTGTCTGAGTCCAGCACTGTGTATTCATCAGTGGAGAACTCCTTATTAGGAGCGGTGTCGCTATTAGCTAAGAACATGGGTTTTAAATCAGACAGGGGTGTTTGAATTCCAGCTCTACCCACAGTCATCTCTGCAACTGTAGGTGACATTTTTTAAGCCTTCTTGGATCTCAGTTTCCTAAACAGTAAAATGGGGAGTAATAATAACACCTAGGAATTCTTTCAAGAAATAAAATAGTAATATTTGTAAACATTTATAAAACATATGGTAGATGCCCAAAATATTTGTTATTCATTTTATTAATACTTGTATTATATTTCTATTGTGTATTATATAGTTTACATTATTTAGTGCTAAAAATAGTGATGGGACTGGTGGGTTTTGAGCAGTGTAAAAGTAAGTGGAACCTATGATCCTCCCATGTGCCCAAGGTGAAGCTTGGGCTCCTTTTAATCAACTGAGGTTGCAAAGAGAGGAGGGAGAAATGCCCTCAGCTCTGGCAAAGGAGGAACAAGTCCCCATTACTCATAGGGACTTACCACTTTGCTCAAAGGTCCTATTGTTGACTTGTGGCAAGGCCATTGGCTGGCTACTCTTTAGGGTGCTGTGGGGTGGGGGAATCCATCAGAATCATACAAGGTTAATGGCTAGCATGCAAAGGAGGAAATCCACAACAGTGTTCACTGTGATTTGGGGCAGTCCATATGTTCATTTCTCTTTCTTTTTAAATAATTATTACTATTTATATATATATCTAGTATCTTCATTTCTCCGTTTTATTTCAGAAAGAAATAATGCAGCTTCTACCATGTTAGATCATGTCATTCTGCTTAAACTCTCCCAGGGTTCTCCATCCACATGGATGTAATTGAGGTTCAGAACAGTAGCCCACTAAGGTCTGCAGGACCTACTCTCTTCCTACTCTGCTGCTCTTTTCTTCCTACTCTTTGTTGCTCCATCTTAGTCACACTGACTTATTTTTAGTTCCTGGGTATACGCTGAGCAAACCCTCCCACAGGACCTTTGCATATGCTGTTCACCTGATTGAATGCTCCTTTCTCTGGTGTCCTCATGACTTGATTTCTCACTTCTCTTAGGCATCTATTCAGCGGTTGTCTTGCCAAAGAGGATGTTCCAGACAAGCCATCTAGAAGTGGCCCAGTCACCCTTGTGCTCACTGTGTCTCCTTTACTCTCCATAGATATCACTTATACTTCCTGGGATGTGTGTGTGTGTGTGTGTGTGTGCTTGATTTTCTACTTCTCCTACTAGAATGGAAGCTCTCCAAGGGCAGAGATTTTATTTCGTTCATTGCCGCAGACCCAGCACCTACTGGCACCATATTATACAGCAGACACTCAGTAACTATGAGAGTCTTTATGTGTCCTATAGTCAGTGCCAACTCATCCCATGGATGACAAGAACCTGGATGGGTGGGCACCTCCTTCCACTGTGATCTCCATGGCTATTTTGAGTAATGAAACAAAGCACAGCCAGCAGATGAGGGGGTGACTTTCCAACAGAAGGTCTTACATATTGTACGTGCTTAATACATGTTTGAATGAAAAGTACTAAGAAAAAAGGGGAAGAAACTGCTATGTAAAAATAGACCTATGAGATATGTGTTAGTTTTCTAACACATAGAGGATTGGGAAAGAGGAATTGTTAGAGTCAAGAGAGAGACCTCACACTCCCAGTATTTCCTATGACATTAGGAAATCAGAGAGGGTTTTATTCTCTATTAATCAAAGTTTGTCTTGGAAGATCAGGAAAATGTTCAGTGCCCTTTTCACTGCTTAACATAAATTTTCACTAATACTAAAAGGTGAAGGTTTCCATCTTACAGAGATGGATTTTTTAATAGGATGTGTGTGTGTGTTTTAAGGTAAGTGCTCCTTATAAGAAAAAGTCAAATGACACAAAAAAGAACAAGGGAAAAAGAAAAATGATCACTCAAGAGATTTTCTACTTGGAAGATCAAGATTCTTCTACTCTGAAGAAATTCATGGATAATGTTTTGGGAATCACCATTTAGAATACTTCTTGATGCATGCATATGCTATAGAGGCATGATTTTCTTTTTACATACATGGAAACACACATACATACCTTTTCACTCAGTACTGTATTTTGAAAGTATGCTTCTTTGTCCAGATATATAAATCTTTAACATCACTTTCAACGGCCTTTATGAAACAATGATATCCCCTTGTATATGGCCAATTCCCTACTGATAGATCCCTAGGGTATTTCCAACTCTTCGCTATAAGGTGAGGCCACATATTACAAGCTGTGTAATATATTGATGGCTACGCTGCAGGCTGCTCTTGTTTCAGCAGGCCTTCAGTCCCCTGTGCTATTGTCACTATGAAAACTTGTCATCACCACTGGTAAACAGTCTTCCTCCCTGTGTCCAGCCTAGAAAGCACTGTCTTAAAAGTTCCCCACACCCAGTTCCCAATAGCAACCAAATAGACCCTGTTTAGTTCATCTACCCTGTGGGGAGGAGGGCTAGCTTGCTGGTTTTTGATTCCCTAGAAAAGTATAGAAATTCTGAATTTTAGGATTCTGAATTCAAAATTTAAAAACCTTTATGTTGTTCTTGGTACCAGTTGTTTGTGACTCTTAAGAATCTATCTCCTCATTTTTTGATGACAGCAATTCATGACCTACAGGATACAGTCATGATGGATCACTGGTGCAGGCTGCACAGTCCTTAAAGCCCTGTGTTTGTTTCCCTGGAAGAATCGGCCTCTGCTTGCATCTCCCCTCCACTCCCTCAACCCACTGCCTCCAGGCTCATGCTTAGAAGCTACAGTGGTTGCCCTGAGGGTGCTCACAGGACAGAGATACCAGGGAACCTCCAGGAGGAAGAGGTGTGGTTTGCCTCAGTGGTTTTTCCTTTGTTTTAGGGTGCAGGGAGGAGCAAAGACCTGAAATAATAGACTTCAATGCCATATTTCATTTTGTTTTTTGAATTCATTTCGTCTCACAGTTGAACTTGTTAGGGTGGCTTCTCTTCGCCAAACCCAGCTGCTACACTGGGCCAAAGCATGCCTCCCTATTATTAACTACCTGACCGCCCAGCATCATCTGGCAGAGCCCCCAGAGTCCTAGAACTCAAGCTTTGGATGGAGGGCTCTGCCCTGGGCTCAGGTGGAGCTGCCAGTAGTGTGGAGCGCCGGGGGAGGTGGCTCATGTTACAGGACCAGGTCACACATGGGGCGGGAGGACTGGAGGGGGGTGCCCTTTTTCAATGTCAAAACAGTCACAGAAGAGGTGCTGAGACACGCTGGTGATCTTGCTTTGGATCTTTGGTCACAGGCTCTGGGATCGACAGTGACGTCTTCCTCTTCCTTAGGTCTGTCACTGGCCTGGGTGGATTAGTAGGGCCCAGGGTGGGTAACTGAATAGTTCACAGAGGCTCTCCAGTGATAATACAATGTACCAAAGGGCATCAACTCTTCTGTCCGAGTAATAAGGTTGGAGGGCAAGAAGAGGTGGGGACAGACAGGAAGGAAACAAACCCCGCTCCCCATTGAACGTGTGGCTGCCCTAAGCTGGGCGTTGTGCTGGTGACATCACAGAACTGTCTCATTACTGCTGACACACCAGCCCTGAGAACTCAGTCAACAACTTCAACTTTACTCCTGGAAACAGAAATAGAAAGAGCCAGAGCTGCCAGGTGGGAAGCAGTCATTACACGATAGGGATGGGATTTTGGTTCATTGGTATCTTGATTCCCTCTACCTCTGTCCCCGCCCCTCCATCGTCCATCAGTAACACACCAGGACAACCAATTTCTCAATAAATCTCTGGAGCAAGACGTCCTCCCGCAAAGGAGTATGGCTGACTCTCATATAGATGCCTCGGCCTTGGTGTGCTTCCTTCCCTGTCTGACATGTCATTTGAGGAGAATGATGTCAAAAGTTGGTGTTTTTCTCTGAAACTCCTGGTGAGTCTCTCTCCAGACTACAGTTGGCTCAGGGGCACCATTTTGGCAGCAATCCACAGAGTTTCATTTTCACTTTCTTATTGAAAAATCAGAATCTGAGGAATTAGAGTCTTTCCATATTGATTTTTCAGGGGCAAGTGAAAATTGCATTCTGCACAGGACCAAGAAAGTGCCACCGTGAGTGGTAACAGCACTGACGTTGGAGTGACGTGTGGCAGGGACAATGCACACAGATGCGGTCTCCGAGTTACCTTTCAGGGTGACAAAGCAGCAGCTAATTTTGGTCCATGTAAAATGCGTCATCAATTGAAATTGTATTTTGTTTTAAGTTTATAAGAAAGCTGAACAGAGACTTAAGTGAGAAGAACTTTGGAAATCTAAGTCTTGAGGTTTCCTTTTCATCGTGTCAGAGGTGGGCTGGGCTGGGTGCGAGGTCAAGTCCACACTCAGTCCCTGCCTTCTCCAAGCCTGGCATTTTAGAACTGGGAACAAAACCAGCCAGAATTCTGGTTCATTAATTCACTTTCAAGATCAGAACTATCTGGGGTCAGGTCTTATTTGACCACTTAATAAATACCTGGATGCCCTTTCGCAAATTAATTTCCCGAACCTTGATTTCGTATGTAAATTGAGAATAATAATAGAAACGACTGCATAAAGTTATAATGAGAATTGACAGAATACGTTATTAGTGGACTAAAGGTATGAATAAAGATGATCCAAGTGAAGCGTTTGGGTTTGATAAGATCGCGTCCCACACTTCAGCAGGGCTGAGTACCCAAGAAGATGGAGGCATCACCGAGCTCATGGGTTTGGGAGCAGCAGACACATTTCACGTATACTGTGCCATTTTGGATTTTATTTCCTTTTTTCTCTGTTCAGGGATAATGCTTTCTTGTTGGTAGTGGATGAAACCCTATAATCCCTACAGTGGTGTCCTCTGGGGAAAATATTCTCCAAGTTATTATGTGGAAGCAATTCCTTCTCTTTTTTCTTATCTCTCCCTCCCACCCTCTAGCACCTGTAAAATGTCCTATTTTTTCCCCTTTTACATATACAAGCTAATTGTTGACATCAACTAAAGCCCCGAAAGTGATTCTGGCAGCAAATGAGCTGCTCTCTGCTAGGCAGAAGAGCCTGGGTCTTTGGAGTAGAACATGCTGGCAACCACCAGGAAGAGACGACCTCAGCAGACAGGGGTGTTGAGCCAAACTGCAGGACGCCCAGGGGTCTCCCAGGCCTCCCCCAGCTTTGAAGGTCACCCACCCATCTGGCATTGACAAACATTTCAGCCAGATGTGCAGCCCTTGGAACAAGATGTCAAACAACTGCTTTGAAGATGAAAAGCTCTTAGAGCACGTTAAGTAGCTTTATTACTGCTGTGTAGTGTGTGTAGCTGTGCAAAGGCATCAAATCCCAGCACCATCACTGCTTGGGAGTTGGTGAAAGGCAAACTCAGTCGGAAATGCCAAGTGCAAAGAAGAGGAACAAATAAAATGCTGGGAGTGGGAGTTAGGGGAGGGGGCGGGTGCCTGTGCTTTGAAATTCCACCATGGAAAGTTCTTTTCAGTGGCTCCTCTTCCAACCTGCCAGGAGTACAACAACTGGACGTGGCATGTGACAGGCGCTGCAGACAGATCACGTTTCGTACATGCAGCTGTAATATCTGGCACACAGGTGTTCGGTTCTGTGTTTGCCAGCTGCTCTGCAGTGTCTTGCTTCTCTGGATGGGGTGAGGGGTGGGGGAAACCCTTACACTTGTTGCTGACAAAACTGAGAAGGGGGCTCAAAATTCCTGCCACCAAGCCAAGAGATCAGGGCTTGAGTCTTTGCTTCATGCTGCCACTCAGCGTCTCTGGGCCCTTGCTGAGGTGCTCTATGGGACATGGACCGTGGGTAGATGGGAGAGGAGGGGCGGTGACTAGGATCCTCCAGCAAGCTGGCCAAGGTCCAGGAAGGCCGGCAGTGACCCAGGGGGAGTAGGTCTCCAGGATCTTGATTCAGGAACACCTGAATTCAGGGTCCAGCTCCACTCTGAATAATGAAGAAATTTTGGCCAAGTTACTTAACATGTCTGGGTTTCAGTTTAAATTTATAAGGTGGAGCACTAACCCTAACCCACCGCCCTTCATAATGATTCCATGAAGCAGTATGTAAAAACACTAGGGAGCAGTGCACCTGGGAAGGTTGCAAGGGTTAGGGGTGGGGCTGGAACTCCCCAGGCTCCTGGCCTTCACCTTGGCCCCCTGACAGCAAGTGTGGCTGAGCAGTTCCGTGTTGCAGGGTGGAAGGTCAGGCCCAGGCACCACATATGGATAATTTTCCTTTCCTAGGAGGGTGGGGGCCGACCATTCAGGAAATTAAAGTCATTAGGAAAGGCAAATGGGGAGTTTGGATGAGGACCCCCCCGCCCCCACCATCCCAGTCTTCTGATTGATGTCTTGTCCTTCCCTCCCGGCTCACGCCAGCATGAGCTTCTCCTGGCTGCAGCTAGTCCATGAAAGTCTCAGTGCCACTGGCTCCCTGGGGCCTGTCCACCTTGCCACCGTTCTTTCTCCAGCTTGCTCTCTGTGCCTCGGAAGACTCACTAAACATTTGCTGCAGGAGAGAAAGCATGAGTGGGTGGGTGAGTAGGAGGGTGTTCTCACTGTCACTGCCTCTCATATCCTTATTTCAAGGATGGGAAATGTGCATGTTGAAAAGATGGACTTGTGGCCACATGTCCAGCACCCCACATTGCTCCCCAGTTCCTTGTTCCCTCCATTGTTTCCAACACTTCTCCCTGGCCTTCCTGCCCCTTTTGCCGCTGGGCTTCAGATTCCACCCCTTGCCTTGCCTTTCTTCCCACCACCCTCTCTGTCCATACCTCCAGCTCCCAGGTCACAGGTCAGAAGGAGGTTGCTAGGGGAGAGAAGGATGGAACCCAGGGGGCTGAAGCCATGCCTAACTGGGCTTTGCAAGTGGGGACTAATGGCTTCTGAGTTTGCTTCTTGAATGATGCAAATTTTTGCTGAATGAATTCTTCCTCTATATCCATTTTGTGCATATTCTTTTTTAAATCATCACAATTCTATTCCTCTCAAGGTGTTCTCCCAGGGAAACTTCTCTCTCTAACTAAAACCCTCATTTACCTCTTTGCAATTATTGTCAATGTCCAATTTGTTTTCCTTCCTGATCAGGACAAAGAGTGAGCCCTATGAGGACTATGAGGATAGGGAACTAACAAACCTGATATTGTGCTATGCACCTGATCACCAGTACATCATTGGAATAGGTATAATTCTCCCCACTTTACAGACAAGAAAACTGAGGAACAGAGATGTTAAAAGTTTCCACATATCAAAGTTAGTAAATGGCAGAACTTGGATTTGATTCCTGGTCTGTGGGTTGCCTCAGTGTTCACTCTTTCTATGACTAAACACCCTTACATGCCAATATGTATGGATGAACCAACAGCCATGGGCCATGGACCATGGGCCATGGGCCTTCACTCCCAGGTGGCAGTGTCCTCTTGGGGGATAATGCCAATTATTCACTTTGCATTCATCCATCATGTGCATTTTGAGCATTTACTGTGGAGGTAAGTGGTAAACTGCAACAACAAAGCCTCCCTTCCAAAAGGTTTACAAGGCTGAAGAGGCAAAATACATGGACAAGCACATAATTCAATTAGTTGCTTGATTATAATTGTATTATGCTATGAAAGGGAAGTGCTGGGAAAAAATTTGTCTGAGGAAATCAAGGAAGGCTTCCCTGAGGAAGAGACAATAGTCTCATCTTTTGCTGTCAACCAGACCAGTGTCAAGTTGGGTGAGTATGGTGTCCCCCAAAATAGGGACAGGAACACTTGGATTGTACCTTCTTGGACAGATGGGGGCTGGTCAGGGTATCATTCAGATCTTCATGTTCGCTCTAAAGAGAGTGACAAACATGTTTTAAAATACCTAAAGGAGGAGAAAGAAACACACCAGAACTGGAGGAGCCCACCTTGGTCAAAGCAGCCCACTGCTGCTGTTTGAGTCTGTACTTTTCCCTGCACCTGGGGGAGTTTCAGTGACCCTCACACGCAGCTCCACCAGCAGTGGAAAATCACTTGTTGAAAACATAAACAGAGCATCTAATAATTGGCAAGACTCAGACAGTTAATCACCATTCTCTCTCCTTTTCCCCTTCCTCTTATCCTTTTTACGAGAGATTTTCCGTGTTTTCTATCACATTTTTGCTTTTTTCTTCAAAACAAACAGAACAACTCCTAGAAGCCATGGAGTCAATCCAGGTAGCATGTGTCTGGCATAGCCAGCAGCCTCGCGGTGATGCCACAGATGCAGAGAAGGGGGAAGAGTAGGGGAGCTCAGTCTTCCTGAGTCTCCCCCTCTTTCCCTGAAAACTGATTTCTCATAGGTGGGAGGAGGTCCCCTCACATCCTGTTCCTCCTCCTCATCTAATCAAGACTGCAAAGATTTCATTCCTGGTCCATTCTGAAGCCCCCTGATTTGTCTTTGGCTAGACATCAGATCTTCATTGATTTTTGTTCTTTCCAAGATATGAGCTAGCCAGAGGGGCACCAAACCTACTTAGCTCACCTTTCCTTTTAATGAGGTATTCAGGGTATTCTGGGTTACATATAAGGAAACAGTGACATAGTTTCCATGGAGCTCCAGAAAGGAGCAATAGTTTCCAATCTTGGCCTCACTCGGTGGGGCCTGCATCTGGTCTTGGAACACTGGAGTACAGAGGCTCTCTTCCCTAGGATCTTGCGCTCTCTCCCCACCTGGGTCTCTCCAGTATTACATGGATTCATGGAGACCAAAGCCACTGTTTCCCACCAAGAGTCTGTGATCCCTGGTTTATGGAGCCTGGTCTTTCAAGCAGTCAATGTTCACGCTGAATTACGATTTACCCCCTGGAAGGAAATAGAAATTCTTGTTCCTTACTGGGTTTAGGTGGCTGGATGTTAGTTGCTGGAAAATCCTGCAGCGAGCTTGGCTGACTGCGGCTGCCCCCATATAATTCTTCTTTACCTGGCTGAACAACAAAAGGTTAAACCACAGGCTGGTTGACCCTCCCCAGAGGATGCAAAACAATGCACGGAACAATTTTGTTTCCGATTTGAATGGCTGCTTTGCTCTTAAATCTAACCTTAGTCAGGGTATCTGTCTCTTCTTCCTGGCTGGGATCCTTGTTCACTCTTCAAATTCGAGCGGTCTTTCTACCCTAGAAGTCTTAATGTCCACATTTATAAATTGGACTTCACTCTGATGATGAATGACTTTCTCTTGCCCTTCTGAATCCAAACTCTTATTAAGACTGCCTGGTCCCAGCAGTAATATTGTTGCTGCCTCTAGTTTTCCTTGGGACTGTTTCTATATAACTCAAAAGATTATCTTTCCTCCTGGCAACTGGGCAGATTGGGATTGGAGTGCAACAAGGGAGCCGCCTAAACTCTTAAAATGGGTAGGGTTGGTAGCAGGTTATCTAACCCACATCCTCTGCACACACTCCGATTACATCAGGTCTACCTTTTGACCATCTCAGCCCTCATGAGCTGGAGATTTACATGGAAACTGCTTTTTATTAGAGAGGGAGCTTAAATCTCCCATTTTCCTTTGTCTTCTATACTTGACCAAAGCAAACTTAGTGGTCTGTAGCTAGGGAGGTCTCTAGAGGGTTGTTTACAGTCTTTTCTTCTAAAAGGGGAGAGTGGGAACATATACATCTACATAAGCTAAAATTGTTGCAATTGATTATTCCAAACAACACAATACCCCTGCACTGACTCGTAAGACCTCCCACTCCCCGTCCTTTTCAACTTCCTGGAAGAACTCTGTGAAGATCAAGATTTTGGGTTCACCCAGCCTCTTCGAATACGAAGATTTAGAATTTAGAAACTGACCCACTCATTTCCGGAGACTGGGCCACTTTCTAGGTTCCTTATCAAGGAAGCATGTTGAGCACATTCAGGTACTAGAGGACTTTCCTTAGAGTGGGCTCGTATGCCTTGTTTTTACTCTAGCCTTTGCCATTATGCAGTTCACATCACTCAAGAGTTCTACATTTTTTTCTTTTCTGCCTGAGAAAGTTAAGAAGAACCACTGTCAAAATATTGATTCAATAATCATATTTTAGAGAAATGTGTATATTACACATATACAGAACTGATTAATAATCCTGTTACAGAAATAATAATGTAAGTCTGTAGTTTTGACCTTTGTATTAGGTCCATTCTTCAGAGCTGTAGAGAATTAGCTCTCTCTCCCCTTCCCATTGCTGCCTCAAGGTATTAGAAATACTCTTTATGGGTCTTGAAAACCTTTCTTTTCCAGCAAATTTGTCATCCACTGGGTCCAAAACTACTGGTTTCTCATCTTCTGGTTTTCTTCCTGACATGGACTCACACTACTGGCAGGATATGTATCTGGCTCCAGAATAAACTTCCTACGATTCTCTGGTACCAGCTTTAACGCTTCCTTTCCTCATTGCAAATAATTGAGAATTGATTATACAACCTTAACAGCAGGTCTGTTTGGGGGCCTGGGGTTCTTGGCATCATCTATGAGCTTTTGTGAAAAAGTTCAACAAGGGTAAATATATTCAGCAGAAATGTGAATAAAGGAGAGCAGAAGAGGATGATGACTCTTCCATGTCATGATGCAATGCTTAAACATGGAAAAGAGGAGATTCTGTGGTGATATGGGTCCACCAAATTTGTGGCTCGAGTTAGGAAAATAGAGCATGTTCTTTCTCCTTTGAACAATTTTGCTGGGTGATGTGGTGAATATTTTATTGACATTAAGATTCATCAATTAAAGCCATTTTCCATGGAGATTCTTGAGAAAAGAGTAGCTCCATATTAACTTGAAACCAAGGTCTGATCTATTAATTGCCCTCCAAAGCCACCAAGTTCTCTTTAATAGTATCATCATCAAAATCTGCAGATTTCTGATTGAAACTGCTACCATTTTTGACTCATACGACCACAAGTGAGAAAATTGCATGTATTTAAAGGTGAGATTTCATTGTACTCCTAGTTCTGTCAGCTTACTGGGAAGCAGAGTGTATCTCTGAGTTGTCTCCAACAAACTCTTCAGGAGGACATGGGCAGTGAGTTATAGAAGTAACCACTCTTTGGGTGAGAGTGGGACCGGTGCACGGGACACTGTAGAGCATCTCAACTTTCAATCACCTCGCTCCCCACTCTCCTGCCATGGCCTGAATCACACCTCATGCAGACGCTACCGCTATGCTACTTCCAGATCTCCCTGCTTCTGTGCTTCCCCAAATACCTTTCCCATTGGACAAATTAATTTTCTCAAAACATTTCTATGGGGTGTACTCCCTTCCTCACATTAGTTTATAATGGCGTTTTTAAAACTCTGTATGGATTAATAAGTATTCCATGAAAAAAGGAATTTTGTAGACAAAACAAAATTAAGGAGTTTCTTTACAGCAAGACTTTTTGGAGCCTTAAGATGCTAATAAGCATTGCAAATTTTCAAGCATTTCCCCCAAATTTACTTGACTGGGATCCTGGCAGGAAACAGATGGCTCATTGAAAGGAGTAATTGTGGGGACTATTAGCAAAAGTGTGAACAGATTAAGGAAACCAACAAGAGGATGATGAAGCACCCAGGGACTAGGAAGAGATAGAATTGGGGGAAAGAAAGAGAAGGGAGCCTGGAACAGGTATGGACTGGGGGAGACATACTGCCCAACAGGAGTGGAAACCTCTGATGGAGAGAAGTGCCCCTACCAAACACAGCGTGGCAGGGAAGAGCCTGGGGGCATAGGTACCCTGGCCTCTCTCTCTTCCATGTTGTAGCACCTGTCAATCCTTGCATCGCCTAAACCAACCCAAAGCCACAGGGCATGTGACTCTAAACTGTGCAGCGCATAGAGGTCAGTCTTCCAGGGAACAGAGGGAGACAGAGCAGAGGGTGGGGAATGGACATCCAGAATACCTTTCTTCCTCTATGGAACCTGCTAGCATCTGCTAGAACGCTGAGCTTCCTACAGCACCATAGGGCCAACGGTGGCCTAAAACATCAAGGCCACACTCTTTGGTTGGGCATTTGGGTCTCTTCCTCATTTGTTCACAACCTAGTTCCCCAAACTCTTCTCCCACCTCTGTCCCCACAGGACTTAGGGATGTCTCAGCCTTTGGCCACATCATATTTCCATTGAGAGATCCCATTACTTGTAGCACCTCAGCTCAGGCTATCCTACTTCCTTCCTTCTCTAGGGAAGTTTCTGGGCCATCTCAACAAAAAGTCCATTATTGCCCTCAGTGACACACAAGAACCACATTTTGAAAATTAGAGTAGACATTGAAAAAAGGTTATTGTGTGGCTTCCAGAGACAATTTGAAGAGACAATTTGAGAGACACTGTTTAGGTGCCCCTGTAGACCAGAAAACCCTGAACGTTTAAGTGGTTTATGGGGACAGAGTATTTACCATCAGGACTATCCTGGGAAACTCAGAGACCAGACAGGGGGTCTCTTGCACTCTTCCTCAGGCTACAGACCCTGTCGTTACAATGGTGCTTATTGTTCCACTTAATCTTCACCAATGCTATCCCTTGCCTCTCTCTAAAAAGCTCTGTGATCCTTGAGTCCACAGAAACAAGCCATGTTTCTCCTGGCTCCGAGCTGTCACGGCAGCAAGAGTTGGTAGCAGGTTACCCAGCAACGCTGGGGCTGGGCATGAGGGGTCAAATAGTGGTGCTGAGTCGTCGAAGAGATGCCATTTATAACTGAGAAGTTCATTTTTTGGAGGCCAGGATGAGGCATTGTCTCTGATCTCACTGGCCACAGTCAGCAGAGGCCTGTGCATGAGGGGCGCGTGGTGTGGGCGCAGGCTGCCTGCATTGGGAGCCCACTGGGGCTCGGGGGCTGCAACTCTTGAAGCTGGCAAGGCTTAAGGTTACAGCTCACCTTCCTCCTGTCCAGCTTAGGGGCTGAAACAACAGCGCTCTGTCACAGTTCCTCTCCACGCTCTGTCTCTCTTGTCTGAGTTTCCTTTCAACTGGATGGGAGGCAAAAGCACCACTGGCTGCTGCCCCCCTATTTGGCAAGCAACTGTTTAGGGGATAGTGTGATATTTCATGGGAACCAGGGTTCAGGTGTTAACCTCCTTCTCTTTATCCTATGTAAGCACTCCCGCCTCAGTATTCCAATGTTTCTCACATTAGCTCAGCTTTCTCAATGACCTGATTGGCAGATGTGCAAGGCAGTATTATTTAGCCCATAACAGTCAGAGGACATTTTCCACTGGAATGTCCCTAACCCTTTGGGGAAGGCACACCCTCAATTTCTAGATTCTAAGAGAATCGATGAAAAGAAATGTATCCTGACAGCATAAACTTTTAATGAGATATTACATTGTATACATTCCTGACTCTTTAGGAAGCTCTTGTCTAAAACTTAAGTTTTGATGCCTTTGACGAATGACACTTTGCTTTGCAATTGACATTGTGGAGGGGGGGGGAGCAGGAGGGAGAAGGGAAGAGGGTTATTCAGAATAACCATTGTAGTCCCAACTGTTAATTTTCAACAGCAAAACTCAAAAATGCACACTTAGTACTTTTCTCTCTTCCACTTAAACACCCGCCTTCCCACTACCCTGCCCCACCCCCATGGGGGACTGGGAGAAATAAAGAGCCTGACTTCTCAGAGGGGCCACTTGTATGATATTCCTGCCTTTAGTTAGAAACCAAACTTTCCAGCAGGACTCAAGCTTCCTGGAATGACTCTTTGTTCTGTTCTTTCCTCTGATAAAGCACAGAACCCTGGGTAGCCAGCAGCTCTTCCCCTAAGCTGGGAACCATCCAGGGCATTCCCTGGAGGTGATGTTTCTCCCTGTCCAACCTTGCCCCCACCTGCCTCCATCCCCAGGGAGAGCTTCCTCTGTGTCCTGGCACGGCCCCCACCTCCTTGCCACCAGATCCTCAGGGCAAGCCTGGTTTCCTGGACTGGGCCTGCCACCTCAGCCCCAACCCTTGTAATGTGCTTGTACAACTTGCAGCGTTATCACTAGTCCAGGAAGACCTGTAACGCCATTCCCCTGGGGATCAGTTAGAGGACGCCAGGCTCCTTTGTTGGCTATTTCTCTATTTTACTCCCTCACACAGTGGGTTCATGAAATATGGGCAGAGAATTGCTTGGAGGTTGTTTGTATAATATATTCTTATTCTTTTATAACTGAACACAGATTTTGAATGTCAGCCACTTACAAGGCGCTGGCTCAGAATTTCAGGGGACCCAAAAATGCTTAAGAAACAGTTACTGCTCTCAAGAAGCTTGACATTTAGAGGGTTTAATAAGACAAACATACAGTTCCCCAGTCTGGCAGACCAGAGTAAGTTGTCCTGGACAGGATCAGCCCCAATGCTGGGTATGAGAGCAGGGGTCTTGATGAGGCGGAGTCTAAGAGAGACTCTGCAGAAGTAGCAGGCCAAAGGCAACCCCAGCGTGGCCCCCTTTCCCAGGGGAAGCCCTAAAACTAGGCATTGGAGCTTTGAAGTTAGAGTGTTCTTTGCTTCCTAGTGCCCAGACCCCACCTCCAGGCTTGTTCAGAACATTCGATCCAGGCCCACCAGGGTAGGACAATGAGTGTTGGGGGGAAAATCAAGGGAAAGGTTCTAGATCTGAGATGAAGCCACAGACCTTCCCCAAAGCTAGATTTGCCAGCAATATTTCACTCTCTATATTATGTGAAATAAAATTTCTACAGAATATCTGTTTTCCTACAAAATGCCCTTGGTAGTAAGAAGTTTTCGATAATAGAAGATGAGCAAGCTAAGGAACAAGAGTTTCTTCATCTTTTTTCCCTTTTCCCTTTGGTAGAACTTTCTCCTTCTGCCCAACAAAGACAGTGGTGCAGGTGAGAAAGCAGTTCATTTTTTTCTATAGCAACTCTGCCTCCTTACAGCCTCCTCTGGCCTCTCTTTTATTTGATAAAGAATCTCAATTCAGCCAATCACCTGATGTGGGACAGGGTGAGAGACAGCACATTCTTCCTTCTAGTCCCTGAGGCTGGTTGCTGAGATTTAGTCTCCCAAGTCCTCCCTGTCTATGCTACATTGAAGCTCAGATCACAAAGGCACACACTGTAGTCCCAAAGAGATCAGCGTGGCCTGATAGCTGCCGCTTACAGTTGGTACTTTGTGCTTCTCCCAGGGAAGGCAGTCACTCTCCTCCAAACAATTGACAGGTAGAATCAATAGCTGAAAGTCTCCTGGGACGGTTCTCTTGGTTCATTCCAGCCACACTGGAGCCTCCCTACCTGGCCTTGCCAAGGTTTCTTCTTCAAGGGTAAAGTCAATGCCATTCCTGGGAGGGGACAGGGGAGGGGGGCTTTTGATGCTACAACATTGACAAAAGGACTATGAAGAATCTAGCCCTTTGTGATCAGTAAGCATGGACATAAAACATGGGCTCACTGATTGATCAACTGAGATATAAATGACACAGAGCGTTATATTAGTCTCAGGTACACAATACAAGGAATTGCTATTTGTGCATAGTTAACATCAGTCACGACAAAGTTACAAAATTGTATTTTCATGTAATAAGTGAATGACTTTATTTTGGCTATTTGGTTAAGAACTATTGACCAGAAGCTTCACTGTCAATTATTTATTAAGTAGATGTGCAGGAGGATATCGAGTCTCAGGATGCCACCATTTCCTGTTTTATGCTGCTCCCCAAACTTCTCTCCCACCTGCACCTGCCTACATGCTCCTAAAAGTGATAGATGGCATACACTTTTACATTATGTAAGAACATCTATCACTGTACATTTTTTTTCTACCAACATCCATTCCATATTTAAACTCTACATCTTTTTTGGAATAGTTCAAATGTAAAGATCAAAGTAAAATAAAATTGGTTTTGAAAACTTTTGGAAAATTTCATCTCTCACCTCAAGAAAACCCAAACCCCTTCCCCACTGGTGTGATGGCCCAAGGCTAGAACCCTCCTCCTGTAGAGCAGTGATGCTTCAGTGTCCTTATGTTGGGGTTCAGATGATGGGGTTCAGTGTGTGGGGTTCCTGGGACCCTCTGGGTGAGAATTTAGCAGACCTTCCCATTCATCAGTCCAGGGCAGGTTTCTTAAGGAAAGGAACAAAGGAAAGTGAGGTGACCACATAGACACGGGTAGGCAGACTTAAATAAAGGACAGGAAATGCTTTTTGCCAAGGTAAGAGGTGGTCTTTTATAACATCGTTTGATGGAATTATTGTGGAAATTGCCACCTTGGGGTCAGATTGGGTTGGTCTTCTCTTTTTTTTAAAACCCTTTTCTTTTTCTTTTTGCATAGAAGAACAGGGATATAGGCCAGGAGGGGAGGGGGAGAGTCACTAGAGACAGAACAGGTGGAGCTACTGAAATACACTGCTGAGGGGAGCAGTGGGTGAGACAGGAGAGGTCTGCTGCGCCATGTGTGGGTCAGCTCCTTGGCCACTGTAGCAGTGACAGCACTAAGATGTAATCTTTGGGCCACCAGGAAGACACTGGGTTGGTCTTTTAAGATCAGTAATCCTCTCTGCCCTCACTTCTGACTGAGAATCTTCTCTGACCCCACCTTAGATTCTTGTAGTCTTCCATAGCAGGTTTAGTTAAGATTTATTAATGGTCCCTACCCCCACTTCCGGTGTTTATCTTTGTGGGAACTTCCATGCTAATTTTTTCTACTCTAAGTTTCCATCACTTACACTGTCAGTTAAAGGTCCAAGATGTGTGGTGAACTAGTCAGTGCAGGTTGTCATGACAAAATCCCGGCAGACCTTACAGCAGAAATTTGTCTCTCACAGCTCTAGACGCTCCAAGATTAAAGAACCCTCTTCCTGGTTGTCAGACACCTTCGGGCATGTCCGTGGCTTGGAATAGGGAAGAAGAGAACAAGGTCTCTGGTGTTTCTTCTTATAAAGACACTAACCCCATCGAGAGGGCCTCCCCAGAGTGACCTGATCACCTCCTCAAGGTCTCATCTTCAAGCACACCAAGTACGGTTGGGGGGCAAGCCTTTGACATATAAATTTTGGGGACACATGATTTTTTTTAATTAGATTTACTTAGTTGTATTTGACATCATTTGTAGTCCCCAGGGCGTTCCCACCACCATTTCACCAGTGCACCATCACCTCAGTCCCTTGTGCTCTTCCTGCCCTCATCCCCGTCTCTTCCCACCCTCCCCCTAATGATTCCTTTGGTTTATCTTTGACCTTTTGTTCTTGTTGTGTTTTTGGTTTGTTTGTCTGTTTGCTTGTTTGTTTTTGGCACACATGATTTTGACCAGTTTTTGGTGTTTTAATGTTCCCTGTGTTAGTGGTAAACATATAAGCCAGGTCACTGGAGTTCCTGTGGGGTGCAAATCCCTGAAAGAGGTGCACGTGTGCAGTGTTACACTAACTTCTGAAACCCACCCCCATCCTTACACATGACCTCGTTGTATCCTCACAGAGCTGGTGCACCTGTCCTCATTTAAATGAGGAAATTGAGGTTCCAAGGGATTAAAGTTCTAAAGCCACTTCTGAAGTGAGAGAAAAGGTGCCACAGGAAGCCTCTCCTGCTTGCTCATTCGTCCCGTCCCTTTGAGCCAAGCATTGTGCTTCTGAACCACCTCTCCAGATGTGACTGGCCAAGGTAACAGAAGAAAAATGAAAAGCGCAGTGGAGAAGCCACCAAGCATGGCTGCCTGAGAAATAGCTCACCCACTAGCTTATGGGGCAAGATCACTGGTGGTAAAGCTGGGACAAGGTCATTTGTCAGAAAACAACAACCTCTGTCCCTTCTCCTACTGCCAGGACTTGTGTCCTTCCCTCCGGGAATGCAGCTTCCAGAGTGGGTGATAGGCGGGCCCAGGCGAGCAGACATCTCCGTTCACACAGGTCCCTCCGTTCTCGGGTTCACAGCAGCCGTGGGACTCTGCCTCTCCCCTCGGGCCTGGGGACACATGCTAGCCGGCAAATACCTGCGCCTAACCCAGGGGTGGCTACTGGTGGCCCTCTAGCTACTGGCTTCCCGTGGAGCGTCCCATTTAAGAATGCTGGCTGTGCTTAAGGCCTCTGGTTTCTGTTTTTTAGAGATAGTAAAACAACATGAAAGGACAGCACTTCTCTGAAAAGGGCCACCTGATGAACACCGACCCCCGCAGGGCAGCCAAGGGAGGTCCAGGAGCTCTTCTAACCGCCCACGTATGGGCCACAACAGCTTCCCCTGAGCTGTGCCTCTTCCCAGCCCTGCCTAGACTCCCTACGACCTACGACCTACATATACATGCACTCTGACCCTCTATTTGGGCCATATATATACAGATATACACACGCATTCACACGCACACACACCCACAGATACGAACGGATACATTAAATGTGAGCATATTATCTACATAGATTGATATATACAGTATTATGTGGACCTGTGTGGGCACATGCATATGTGTGTGCATGTTTACACACACATGTGCGTGCATGCATGTACTCATCTCCCTTTATGAGGGTCTGCAGTGCACCCTGGCACTGTGCTAAATACTTGGCTTAATTGACTCTCCTGCTGACTCTGTGAACAGGGTTGGGCCATTCTACAAAGAGGAAACTGGAGGAGGAGTCAGTACTCAGCTGCCCAGGATTACAAAGCTTATGGGGAGCAAAGAGCGGATGGAATCCCGTATTTCTACCCCTGAGGTCTGTGCTCCACAATGTGGGGTCCTTAGCCTTTCCCTCTTCAATTGACCCATAGACTGAAACCCTTCTGGCCCCCCAGCAAGCACTGGCTTGGATCCTTTGGGAGTAAACCAATGTAGCTGAGCTCTTGCTCTTTTCGGAGACCTGAACTCTTTTCCTTCCTACTCTCTAATATTATTAAAACAAACAGAAAGCATGGTTTATGGGGCCCTGGGCTTAATTTGACTTAAGATATAGACCGCACATATTCCTCAGGAATCCATTTAGCTTAATCTAGTGCAGGCTGTAGGCCACGTCTGAGGAAGGGCCTTAGCCACCGCGGACCCGGGGTCATCCACAGTTCACATGGCAGAAATGAGTGAGTCACTCATCAATGGCACAGCCAGGACTGGATTACCCTGCAGCTTCCTTCCTTAAATGGACAGAGATTCCAACTGCTGTGTGAATAACAAAGACCGTAATGTCCCTCTCGCCAATGGAGAGCAGGCCAGTGAGCAAAGGAACCGCAGCAGCTGTTTTTTTCCAGAGTGCTGAAGGCTGCAATCCTAGCCCCCCTCAGCTGTCACGGTCAAACCTTGTGGGGTCCAGCAGAGAGCACAGATGGCCCAGGGCCACGGGTCCCACCCCTGGAAAACCGCAAGCGGAATCCATGTCCTGCAGACAGGGCTCCCCCAGTGAGCTCAGTGGCTAGCTCCCTGGCCGGGAGGCACTGCTCTTTCACCTGAAGGACAACAGTGTTAGCTGGCAGGGCTGTGGGTGCTGGAACAAAACTGTCAGGCACAAGACAACAAGCCTTATCTTCACCCTCTGCCTTTCATGTCTTACCGATACCTCTCTTTCTCTTTCCTGCGTTTCCATTCCCAGTTTTCCATCTTTGTCTGTATCGGCGGAATGTTAGATAGTCATGAGATGTTAAATGTAGGCAATAATCATCATGCAACGGGCTTCCTTGTCAATGAAGCTACAGCAGTGGGAAGCAAAAGATCATCCTCATCCTGACTTTCGGTTCTCTCTTGCATGGTGTGTGAGCCTATGGAAAACTAAGTTTTCGTATCCTACAGTGACCTATAAAAACCCGCCATTTGTTTTATGGAGAGGAGAGAAGAATCAGTGTTATATCCAAAAGAACACTATGAAGGGGGTTGGGATGGGAACAGTGTGCAGATAAAGGACATGCGTTCTGGGACCTTGTTCCAGGCTGCCCATGTTAACTTTTGTCACTCTCTTGTGGGACCCTGCACAGGTTCTTAAGCAGTTTGAACCTCAGCATTCCCATCTGCAAAATGGGGAACAATAAAATCAAACCTTCTAGAACTATTGGAGGATAAAATGAGGAAATGGAATGCTCTGTAGCTTGCAAGAGCTTAGAAAATGTGAGTTCCATTGCCCCTCTTTCCTCCTCCCCCCACCAAGTATTGATATTTTCCAACTCTAGTGCAAACACCACTTAGCTAGGCTTTGCTGGGTGATTTAAATCAAACTGGTTGCCAAGAGGAATTTGCCGTGATCCTCAAACCTCTTCATATTAATAGGGCTGATTGTGTTAAAGCTGATGGAGCCTTTGGTCCCAGACCTGAACCAGTGGAGCCACGAGGACCTCTGATGCTTGTGAATGACTAGATCCAGTGAAATGATGAGCCTCTTCGTCCATGTTCAGTCAGTGTCTCTTCCTCAGAACGGGAATGGGGTCAGTGGGCCTTGGTAGAAACCACACCCAAGTCTTTGCCCCTTAAAGAGGCAATTTCGTTGCTGCTGTTGTTGTCTTATCTAAACATTCTTTAAATTGACCTCCTTTCTATATTAATAGTCTGAGGCCCTAATCAAGTATTTCTGAAAGGAACTCTAGTGCTTTTGGTCAATTGCCAAATAAGCAGCACTCTGGCTGGGAAAGGACCCTCTTTTGACATGCCCAAAGCCCTGCAGAGCATGAGACACAGAGAACCCTGTACTTTCTGTAGATGGAAGAATCCCAGGGCCTGGTCCCCCAGACAGGAGAGAAAGCACAGTGCTGGCCCTTTTGTGTTCTGTCTGTGTCCTTGCTCTTTGTCTGTCTGCCCTGTAAGGCCCTCCTGTCCGCTGGCTCAGCTACTGGTCCAGGATCAACAAACATGTTGACTTACAGTAAGTCCTCTTGGCTCCCCAGTTCCCTGCTCCCGCCCAGGGTTGAGAGCTGTTAGGTGGAATTAAAACGTTACCGAGAACCCAACGAAGTTTCTGTGGTTTGAACTAGTGATCATGACTTGACAGTCTGCAAGACTTGTTTGGTTTCAGTGGCTGTAACTGTCCAATGTGCTCATGGTTGTGTCCTCACACAGATTTTACCTCCTGAAATGTCATCACAAATAAGGAGTGTGAGCATCACTATTCCAATCTGAAAATGAACTAGAGAAAGACAGTGATCTGGAAATATTACCAAACCAAAATATTACCAAGTTCTATCTCTATAATGAGATTATACTTCACTTCTTTTCTTGCTTTTATTTTTTCATTTATATGTATTTTCTAAATTTCTCATAATGGTCATGTTTCATTCTTATAATTGAAAACATAAAAATTTGTGTTTAAAGTAGAGATTGCTAAAAGAGTAGCTCATAGATACATCTTTCTTCCAGGGTGAGCCAAATGTTGACAGTTTTCCTTTTTTTCAGGTATAAATCATTATTTGCTCTGGGTGAGCTGGTGAGTGCTATTTACAAGGCTATTTTAAACTAACAAGCTTATTTTGGAAGGATATGATAGACTTAGAGGGAATTACAGGATTTGAGTTGGGCAATGTCTTGGAAGCAGTGCCTGTTTTGATGGACAAGAGAAGAAATGACTAAGTGCCTCTTTGCTGAAAGGAAGCAGATTCAAGCCTCTTTAGGTTTACAATGGATTCAAGTAATCGCCCTTTTTTACAGGCCAGTTAAAAACTCAGCACTCCCTAAACATGGACATCTCTCTTTACACTGCTTTTCTCAAGCCTATCTGGTTGAGGTAGGCGTTTGGCTTGACGAGGATCCTTGATGCTGTATGTGTGCTGAGGTGTTTTTGGTGAGATTTTAACCCACTTTTTTCAGACCAACAAGGCAGTATTTGTAACGGAAACAAAACATGTAAGATGACGCTCTGTGGAGTTGGAAGCTCCCGACTTGGTACCCAGACCACTTATGGACACATTATGAGCTGCAGTGAAGCCCGTAGTCGGTAGGGAGCGCTGTAGTCGATGTTCCAAGGTCACTGTCAGGACTGTGCTTACTTCATCTTCTCGCCTCCTTTCAGTCCATGAATGAGATTCAGCAATCCAGTGTTTCATCGAATGTTTTCCTTCTGCCTCGCCTGTGCCCCAGAAAGGTGGAGATGCCCCAGCGCGAGGGCCTGTGTGCACAGGCTCTGGTGTTGAGGGCCGTGCTAGATGGCTGGCACTGCAGGCTGGAACAAAACAGCAGCATTGGAGCGGGGCGGTGCCAAGTCTCAACAGAGCAGATAAGGTTTGATGGACCCTGGCTCTGGGCAGACCGGCTGAGCCCTCCATTTTGGAAAGGCTTAGGTGGTATTGGGAGAATGTGGCAACGTTCAAGCCAACGACAGATAATCTGTGCTACTCACTCATTTGGATTTGGTGGAGATTTCATAGACAAGGAGGCGGGGGCCAGGATTACAACTAGATTTCCAGAATATTTTGGGATTCTCTGAGGGGAAAACTGCTGGAGAATCACTCCCTGGATGACTAGGAAATTTTCCTATGATGTTTACATAGGGAATGATCTATTTCCCCTGTGTGAATAGCACATGTAGTCATGTTACTGCTGCATGTTACAAATGGTTTTGTGTGCAGAGCCTGTGGAAAGCTTAGGATTTAGGATCTTTGAAAGAATCATAACCCTGGTAACTGTATGTTAAGGAAATTTTATTTTTTTTTAAAAAGATTTATTTATGTATACAAGAGCTGGGGTGTAAACCAGAGGTTTGTGTTTGGGGTGGGGAGGGGCTGAGAGGATTCACCAAAGATATAGTGGGGAACAGAACAGGCAGATCTACTGAAATACACTGCTGAGGGGAGCAGCGGGTGAGACAGGAGAGGTCTGTTGCACCATGTGGGTCAACTCCCTGCCCAGGGTTCAAATTCGTGCTGCAGTGGCTGTGGATGCTTCATAGTGTTGAGACTTAACCCCTTGTGCCACCAGAGGGGCCCAGTTAAGGCAATTTTAAAAGAGATAACTTTTAGCATTACTCACTGGTTACCTGGGAAGTAGTATCAAACATAAAATTTGTTCCCATATCTGACTTGATAATGCACACTGGTGGAGCCTGGCTCTGTGTAATAGTTTTCATCAAAGTTGTTTATAGATTATTTGGAGGTGGTGGTGGTGGCATTGTAAATCCTATTCTCTCAAGTTCATAGATTGCCAGAATTACCAAAATTAATCTTAATTTGGTACATTATAAATTCAGAATTTGTGTTAACTTACATGGGATCTACAAAAGTTTGCCTACTTAACTAGCTATTTCTTCATAAAGAATACAAATTAGTAGAGCAAAAAATGACACGCAATTGACAGAAGAAATTATTTCCAAGCACCCTCAACTATTTTAGCAGAACTATTTACAGAAAGACGATCATTAGTCAAAATAAACAAACATCAAACACTCTATGGTTTACTATGGGAGATGTGGGGTAAGGGCATAAACGAGATGGTCTCAGTATTTAAAACTGGATACAAAATGCTTCAAATGCATCTCTTTCACCTATGAACTTCTTAAAGGGGAAATCATATTTTCTGTTGTTGTCTCTTCATGTTCAAATCTCAAGTCAATGAAGTTCAACTTCGCATCCTACCAATTCACTGAAATGTTTTGAGCTCACAAATCAACAAGCAACAACCTTTTGCTTAAAATTTTAGCAGCATCCAACAGTTACTTACTTGTTTCAACTTTTCGTTCACTATCTTCACTGTTGTTGTCTATCTTTCGGTTTCCATCCACTTCTGTGACTATCTTGGAGTCTCTTATTAGCTCCTCTGCTAGTCAGATAATGTCACTGTTTTCCAAGGGTTACCCTCACATATTTCTCTTTTCACTCTGAATATTTTCTCTGAACAAGTTCAAATCCCCATGACTCAAAAATCTCCTCATAACACTGACCTCCCAATGAACAACAATATGCCTCCTAAAGCTTGGGCCTTAACGTCACACAAGAAAGGTAAGACTATTGGCCAGGATGAGGTGTGTCTAGATGAGAAGTTACCAGGTGCTTTATACACTTGACCTATTGCATCATTTATTTTTGGCCTATCATGCCTCTTGCCACAGTATCTTGAGTTATATGTTTATGTGTCTGCCTCCTTTACCAGGTTGTGAACACTTCAAGGAGGAGGACTATGCCTTTCTCTTCTTATGGTTAGCCTGTAGTAAATATCGTATATGATTTACTTATACCAATAGCATAGCAGTGGGAAGGAGGGGCAAGAGAAGACATTTTAGGTGTCGATAGTACTTCTGCCCCATTGAAGGAGGTGGGAGGAGGTGAGGAGTCTGGCCATCCCATTGTCTAGACTAGTAATATCATTAATTGAGACCAGGAGCACTGAAAAAAGGTACAGGTGGAGCCAGAGTGTGGGGATGGGCTTGGCTAAACATTGAGGCACTGTGGAGTTTGGATATAGGAATGTTTTGGAGGCAGGTGGAAGCTCAAAACAATACTGACTTATTGAGTTAGTGTATTATAAGTAAGAATACAAAATTTTATATTACTTATTAGATAGTGGCAACTCTGGATTTAGGAAAGTATTTACAAATCACATATACTCGCTGCTTATTGAATGCTTAATCCTCTAGAGAACTTTCCTGCTGATCTTCCTGTACTCTGGTGTCAGTTGTTGAATTTTCTCAATATTTCCAGCATTTTTCCTTCTTGACCCATCTTCAAAGACTATGACCTCTGACTCTCAGTCTTATGTTTTTCTGGATTTTGAAAAATCATAATAGATTTTTATCAGTCAGCTGTTTAGAGAAAGCTTTTATTGAATTTCATTTACCTGGCTTGGGTGCCCATAATTTTACATATGGACAATTTGAAAATAGAATTCCTCTCGACTCTGTGAGAGAAGCTTTGGGTTAATTGAAAGACAAAAGGTAAGAACTGACAAGTCACAGTAATTTCTTTTTCCTTATCTCCAAGGTTTCTACAAGTCTTCGAATTTTTTTTTTTAACTCTTAGGGAAGCAGGAAGCAGATTGACTAGATGTGAATCTTAGCCTTACTATGTACCAACTGAGAGTTATTGGGGCAGGTTACCTAACCACCCAGAACTTTAGTTCCTCCCAGTCAGTGGGGTAATACTTGTAGTATTAAGTTCATATAGTTATTGGGAAGATTGGATATGAAATACTTCAATAGTCTAAGTCTTAGTAAACATTAGCTCTTACTATTACTATCTCAGGTACACAAAGAACAAACATCCTTAAGTAAAACATCGGACAATGAGGAAAGATGACAGAAGCAGCAGTCCTTGCCTCATGTAATGACAAAGAAAGGAAATGACTAGAATCACTGAAGTTTAAATGTCCTGAGGAGGAAGCTTCAGCTCTAAGCCAAGAGTCAGTCCGCTTACAGTTTTCTAGGGGAGAGAATTACAGGAAGATGCATCTTCAAGCATTTAGAAGTGAGAATGTTTTCATCATCATTGTGAGGCCTATTTTAAATAGTTTGACTAATTAGGTGATGATTAAATTACACTGCTCCCATATGTCTGTGCTTTCTTCTATGCAGAACATATCTGCCTGAAACGTGGTAGGTTAATTATGTATCTTGAAAATTTGTAGATAAATTACGTGTTTGTGGAGGAATTCTTTGATACTTTACATGTAGTAAGCACTCAGATGTATTGAATGGCAAATTATTTTATGAAGCTAATAATAACTGCGTACATGTCTGAGCACTTAATATGTGTTGTACATAATTATCTCATTGACTTCTATGAAGTTGGTGCTATTGTTACTTCCAATTAACTCTTGAGGAAACTGAAGTCTAGATAACAATGAATACTTGGTCTCATCAGGATCTCGCTGTCATTTCTTTGTTTCCATGTTTAGAGTTTTGATGTTGGGTATTCTTAGAACAGAAAGCACCTGCAGTAGAAATGATAGAAATGACTTTCAATGGATCTCTAAATAGATGTAACTGCTAAAGAATTAGGAGGCTGGCATATGGCTAAGCTGAGGATAAGAACCCTGAAAATGGTATGGTGATTCTGAGTAGGATAGGCTAAGAAGGGGCAAGGAAGAAGAAGAATGAGGATGAGTGTGCTGAAGCCACCTATGAAAGAAATCCTGCAGAAAGCCCCTGGGAAGAGTAATTATGGGTAAGTCTGGATGGTGCTGGCCTCCTCTTCATCGAAGACAGCTCTGGCTTATTACACACTGACCTCAGTCAACCTGCCTGGCCTCTGTATTGTAATCTCTCTCGCCCTTGTTTTTCAATGCTATTAATTCCTTTCTGTTGCCAAAAAATACTATTTCCTTTCGTGTGTCTCCATTTTTTACACGTATATGGCATATATGTACATGTGCAGCATACCCTGTGCATAAAATATCCTTTTTCTCATCCACAACTGGTTAATTTGATAAAGCCACCACTCATTTTGTGCCCATTCCCTTACTGAATACTTAATATAGATGAGCGCTAATTCTTGTAACAATTCTTCAAGGCAAGCATTTTACAGGTGGAGAAACAGAGATCCACCAGTACTAAATAATAAACTCAAGCTTATACAATTAGATCTAGAGAGAGAGTCTAGGTCTGTCTGATTTTAAAGTCTGTCACTTTCCCCTTTCCCCATTCCTTTTGAAATCCCCAGTCATCCTCCAAGATGCAGTGCTGATGCCATTTTTCTCTATGAAGATTTAATGGAATTCCTCGGGTAATTGCATAGTCCTCTGTAGTTTTGTGATATTCTGCACACTCCTACCAAAATAGTATTTATAAGGTTGTATTCTTATTATATGTCTGTATGGCTGTCTTATTCCCTTAGTGTATGTTTCATAAACAGAAGAAAGGGATATATCTTTAAATGTTTTGTAATAATATCTTGCCTCTGTCTTCCGACCAAGCCTCTCACATTGCCAGTCATGTAATATGCCCTAAATAAATAATTATTGAATTAATGAATAAATTAATTAATGCTAAGGCACTCATTTGTGAAGCTGTGAACTTCCTTATCTTTGCCAGATTATTGATTCTGGCTCTAAGTATATTCCCTGTCTGTATTCCACACTAGCATGATGGGCATTAACCAGATGTTTACTCATGGACGCTTCCATCCTGGGAGCACAAACCTGCTTCCTGAGCCAGTTTACTGGCGTGACTGGAGACCACACCAAACCCTCTGCTACCTTCCCTGTGGCCCCAGGAGCAGCAGCAATACTAAATCTAGGGGCTGTTTGAGACTCTGGATTAACCCTACAGGGCCTGAGCTGGCAGACCGAGGCTTTCCCGGTGTAAGCCCGTCGTGCAGCGTTTACTGGTTTACTGAGTTGTCACATCAATATCATTCTGTACAGACATGCTTTATGTGCAGTGGCTGCCCTGGCTGATGCCTTTTCCAAATGTCTGCTGCAGCTAAACATTCAAGCCCTAACGCTAATCTGCAGTTTATATATTAATATAAGCAGAATCACTCAGCCTCTAAGAGGTTCGCCCACATCTCTTGCCAATCACTCTTGACCTCTCTGTCAGTCTTTGGGTTACCTTCTTTTAGATTCCACCCAACTCTGCTCCTTCACAACATGATGAGACTTGTCTTCAAAACAGTTGTCTAAAAACGGACATGATTGGATAATGAACTAAGTCAGCCTCTGTCATTGAAAGAGTTAACACCTTCTCCCAGTGACTGAGCAAAGGTGAGTCACCACCCACATGTAGATAATAACTTGTCTATGCAACCAGTGTGACAACAGGCACCCTGAGACCATAAGTGGCATTTTTAAAATATTTTGACTGTAATGTTCAAGGGCAACAAGTCATTTGACTTTAATTCTGAGAGTTCAACGAGGAACAAAGACTCCTTGCCAGACTGACCATCTAGCTTCCTTCATGCCTGTTTTCCCAGGGGCACATTGTCCAGGTTTGCATTTACCACAGTCAGAAGTGTCCAGGTTTGTTAGACATGCATTTTCCTTCTCCTTGATGTCTCCTCATCCAACCCCAACCCACTAATAGGACGTAAGTCCAGTTATGCATAAACTGCAGGCAGGGAGTGTGTGCTAGGGCATGTCTGGGTGTGGGAAGAAACCCTGTCTACAAAGGTAGACAATTAGGCAGAACAAACGCATGGGGGTCTCATTAGCTCTTTCAGTGCTGGGCCTGAAGACAGGCAGAGTAGGCTGCTGCTGGGGATTGTGGAAGCAGGTCTACATCAGGATGGTCCTGTCTCTGGCAGGGTACACTCACCACGGAGGTACTTCCCAGGAGCCTTCGGGAAACTGCATTTTTTTTTCTGGCTAAAGACTTTATGTAAATGCTTATGAAAGAGCCATTTACTGATTAACAGATGAGTATAAATTAGCTTTTATGATTAAATGATTAATACCTATTATGAGCTAGCAGAGCCTGAAGAGAATAGAGTCTGATGAGATGAGACTAAATATTTTGCCTATGCCATTATGAGACTTTTAGGTAGATGCAAGGCATCTCATTTGGACACAAGTTCTGTTATTATTTCGTCACAGAGAGAGAAAGAAGTGATAGGATAGGGAACCAATCTTTAGTAAACCTAGATGTGCCGTACACACCATCACATTAACTCTTCCAGCAGCCCTATGAAGAAACAGCTGTTACCTCCACTTTATCAATGAGGTAGTGAGTCTCGGAGGTGTCCAAAAAAATTATCCAAGATGACCAGACTAACTGCCAAGATGGACCCAAATACCATCCACCTGAGGTCAGCTTTTCACTGGTGAGAAATGTAAAGGAAAAGTATAGCTTGTTCCTGAAAGAGTTGTAAAAACTGGTGATGATTGTAAAAATGATAAGGATGACAGTGGGAGTTGCTGATGATGATGACCATTTAACTATGTGCCAGGTGCCCTGCTAAGCCTTTTACATTCATTATTTTATTTCATCCTTACAAAATGCTGGTAGAATAGGTGTTATGAAAGTTTTCAAAAATGAGAAAGCCAAGGCAATCACTGAATGGTTGTGTCAGAATCCATCAAACTCAGCTCTTTCTGATGACCAGGCTTGTATTCCTGAGCCCCGATGCTCCCTGAGCCCGGGTCTGTTGGCACCAGGTTCAAGGACAGGTGAGAACACCCAGCTAGAGCCTCGTATCAAGAGTCCTGGAAGCAATACATTCTGGAAAACAGCGGGAGCTAGAACTCACTTGTTTACCATCAAAATTTTAACTCAAGGGGCCTCCCAGGTGGCCTAGGGGTTAAGTCTTAGCACTGTCACCTCTAAGGCCTGAATTTGATCCCCTGGCCAGGGAGCTGGCCCACACAGCACAGCAGACCTCTCCTGTCTTGAGTCCTGCTCCCCTCAGCTGTGTATTTCAGTGGACCTGTATGTTCTGCTTCCCATTCTGTCTCTCATGAATTCTCTCCCCCCCTGAACCTCTGGTCTATACCCCAGTTCTTCTATTCAAAAATAAGATAAAAATTTAAAAATATTTAACTCAAAAAGAAAAATTTTAAGTAATCTGTTTTTAAAAAGTCAAGCATTATATTGTGTCTAAAATAATCAAAGATGTGGTAGAAAAGTTGGATTTAGGATTATGTATTTTCTTAAAATTTCTCTGTGTTACTTTTATAAATAAAGATCAGTCTAACTAATATAATTGCTTGATATTGAGGGAGGGGGAAATAACTGAACTCCATTTATGTCTATTTTAGAAAGAGATTAAAAATCCAATGAACAATATAAGGCTTCTGGGTACTTATGAGTGGGGATCCCGGTATGCTGAAATGTAGTTTTCTTTTGTTTTGTTTTTTTCTTTCTAAAATTGCCTAAGATGGACCAGAACCAAATTTAGAGACTATTACTCGGAAAAAAGCGAATCAAATGCTTGAATTCAAAATGGGATATTAACTGCTTAAGTGAGGACAAACATCACTTTAAACATTATGAGGTGGGAAAATTTTTCCTTCAGTTCTCTCTATTCTGGTTTCTTGCACAACTCATCCTTGACTCAAAATGGTTCAACCTCCAATTTTTCGGCTTTATGATGGGGAGAAAATGATACACATTTTCAGAAACGGCGTGTGATGCTGTCTCCTGATGCTGGGCAGCAGCAATGAGCCAAAGCTCCCAGTCAGCACTTCGGACATATCATATTTTCAACGTACAATGGATTTATGGGATGTAACCCCACGGTAAATGGAGGGAGATCTGTATTCCCTTCACTGAGGCTCCAGGTGCCAAGACTGCTTCTGGGGGGCCCACAGCCTCATGTGGGGAGATTTGCCCTTGCTTCCTGCTTCTTCACCCCTATCAGACACGGAGCTGTTTTTTTGGACAGTTTTCAAGTTAATCCATCAGATAAATATCAGTTTATTCATGTAGATAAAAGAAAATATCCACGCAGCTACTTAGCAAGTCGCTCTTGAATATTAAAGCTGGGGTGGCTTCAACCATCAGATCTGCTCTGATGCTGAGCGTTTCGCAGGGGAGGACAACGGTAAGGAGTGGCCGGGGTGCCATTCCGGGGAGACCTGTGTAGGTTCGCAGCAGGACGTGCCGCCAGGCCCACGCAGGTGCACAGAGGGCCGCCGCGGGGGTGGGGGTAGTGGGGGGTGGGGGTAGTGGTGTGGTGGTGGGGTGAGTGGTGTGGTGGGGGGTGGGGTGGTGGGGGGTGGGGCGAGTGGGGGGGTGGGGGGAAGTGGGGGGTGGGGGTGGGGAGGGCTGGGGAGGGCTGGGGGGGTGGGGGGGCGGTTCAATGGGAGGCAGTGATCACCCAGAAGTCCCATCTGCATCTCCTCGGGCCTCACACAAGTTTGAGCAGACAAGTCTGCTAAGCCCAGCCCTCTTCTTCCCAATAATTTGTGACAGAACTCCATTTGGGGGCCCTCCCTGGTGGCGCAAGGGGTTAAGCACAGCATTATGAAGCATCTGCAGCCACTACTGCACTAGTTTGATCCCCGGCCAGGGAAGGGATGCAAATGGCAGAGCAGAACTTGCCTGTCTTGCCCACTGCTTCCCTCAGCAGTGGATCTCACTTGATCTGCCTGTTCTGCTCCCCACTCTGACTCTGGAGAATCCTCTCACCCCCCCACAACTCTGGCTTATACCCCAGTTCTTGTATGCATAAGTAAATAAATCTTTGATGACAACAACAACTAAAAGAACCCTATTTGGATAAAGGCCCAAAGGAAAAATTCCTTTTGTTCACCCCAAACCGCAGAGCTTCTGCAAGGAAGGAGAATGTCTTAACCTATGTGGAGTAAACATCTTGTTTGTACAGATAAGGATAGATTCTACCAACAGGAGGAGGAGAGTGCAGGGAGGTCCTCGGTCCCCAGCTGATGGCTCAGCTCTATTATCTGAGGAGCCCTCGGACCCAAGTGGTACCAGATTTTCCTCTTACTCAAAATGTGTAATCTCTGATTTTGCTTTAGTCACCATAGTTTTACATCTTATCACATGTATGCTTGTGATCCATGCAACTCTACAATAATTCATGAAATGAACACATGACATAACTAATTCATGAAATAAGCCTATGTATAATAAAAGTGCTCAGATTTGTGGGATTGTAAGATTATCACGAGTCATTTCCTGGCTTAAGAAACATGACAATATGATGACAGATGATTTGCTGTCAGGTGCTCTAAATGTTTTGCTGGACTTCCTGCTTGTACACTGTGTTGCTGTAAGAGACCATCCAGATATATGTGTGGTTTGTACGCTTTCCCCTGAAACTCTGATGTAGCCAGTACTTATTTTCCACACTTCATGCTTTGGGAAATTTTTACTGAAGTCCCCTGGCAAATGTTAGTGCTCTGAATGCCACAAATGCATTTGAATTTTGAATTTTTTAATATTTGCAAAAAGGTTAAAAGATTGCTCACCCCAAGGGACGGGGCACCAGTTCTGTGGAAAACTAGGACACAAAAGCATCAGGGGACCTGGTCCCCAGGTCCCTGGAGCAGGAGAGCAGGCAAATTGGCGCCTGGTTTGTGCCCGGTATTGGCCACACTGTCCCTGTCACTGGGGTTAGGAGGCAGCTGAAGCCAGGTGGGCGAGGAGCAGAGCGGCTGTGCTCTCTCTAAGGTAGCCAGATGGCAAGGAGCTGCCTGCTGGGCATGAGAAGGGCCAGTCCGGCATGGGCACTTTTTGCTGGAATTTGCTCTCTGTTTTCAGGGCGCCAGGTGACATGGGTCATCTTCCCCTTCAAGCCAAGTTACAGGACGACAGGAGACATCTACCACCTGGTCAAGACACCCCCGTGAACAGCCTCCCTGCCCTCCATGGGCCGAGCTGCACTGATGCTCAAGAACAAACCTCTCTTGTCTGATCTTAAAGGCCACCGCTTGTCTAGTCCTGTCCGGGAGCTTCACTACTTGCAGGCCTCTGTGCCGTGAACTTGAAGCTCTTTACCTACCACACCTGTGGGCTGCACCCGAGGCCCCTCACTGTTGTGCTGCTACCTTAACTCCAGCCTGCCTGCCCCACCTCCCACAAGGCCCTCTGTTGAAGGAATGCAAATTGAAATGGAATTAGCAGTTTGAACAACCTGACTTTAGAAAGACAGAAGCGTTTACATAAAAATAATAACCTGGGAAGGAGAAGGCCTGGTGTGGCTGTGGGAAGGGGAGTGCTGCAAGACAGAGGCAACAGACACTCCTAGCCAGGAAATCAGGATCCTTGGTTGGAAGCAGAGAGGGAAGGATTTCAGCAAGATTGGTGCACAGATCTGGGAGGGCCACTTAGCTGTAGGCAGGTCTTACTGAAATCCTTCCCTTCCTCTTTTACCACTCCTCAATGGCCCTGTTAGTCTCAGTGACTAACAGATGCTATAAATAGCATCTGAATTGTCAAACTGGGAGAGGATATTAAGGTTACTCAGGCCTGCTTCCTCCTTTCAGAGAACAGAGGCACAGGTGCTAGGTGTTTATGATGGGATCTCCCTCCATAGATATTATGAATAACATTTATTAATATTTTGCTCCCCTTTTCACCCCTGCCAATAAGTCAATAAAGCCTCTAGGATATGCAAATCATGGCAGAGAAAAGGGATATTCAAATTCCTGTAAGAATTGTGAAATCCATCTGATTAGATCGCCCAAGGTGTATGCAACAAATCTTTAAGAAGACTGGGAACATTGGCTTAGGGTAGCTGTTCTATGCTTCTTAGTCTTGTAAGATTTTTCTTGGCCTGAGGCAGTGTCTTTTCTTCCCTCCCTCCCTCCCTCCCTCCCTCCCTCCCTCCCTCCCTCCCTCCCTCCCTCCCTCTTCCCTCTTTCTCTTCATTCTTCTCTCCTTCCCCCTTCCCCTTCCCCATTCTTCCCTTCTTTTTTTGTTTTTTTTTGTTGTTGTTGTTGGATTTCTTTTCTTTCATTGTTATTATTTTTTTTAATCTGTCCATTTTATTTTTTCTTTATTTATATATATTTTGACTTCAGTTTTAGTCCCCATGGAATTCCAATTTCACCAGTACACCATCACCTCAGTCCCTTGTGCTCTTTCTGCCTTCATCCCCAAAAATAGATGACCGGATCAAGAAGATGTGGTATATATACACAATGGAATACTATTCAGCAATCAAAAAAGATAAACTAGAGTCATTTGAAGAAACATGGATGGAGCTAGAAGGGATCATGTCCAGTGAAATAAATCAGAATGCCAAAGAAAAATATCAGATGGTTTCACTTTTAGGAGGAATAAAAAGGAACCAAAAAAGGGATCAAGGAAAGAACAATAATGATTTATTTTAAATAATCTTCTATTGATTTACCATTGGTTTACACTAGCACAACACTTCTGCTATGTGGAAGGTCCAGGATGATTGCCAGTGAGAAAGGACCTCACCAGAGCTACAAGGTGACCCCCAGGAAGCTACAACTTCACAGGAACCATTTTGCTTTGGGCATAATTTGATAAGAATTCTTGAGTAGGGCTCTGGATGGCTGACTATGGTGTCTTTGTCTTTGGCTCATCTTTCTTCCTTTGTTCAGTTCAAAGCCTCCACAGCTTTTTAGCTTCTTTGCCTCTTTCCATCTATCTATGTAATCTCTTTTATGAATAATTTTATAAATTCCATTATATAGAAGAAATCTTACACATTCCAGAAAGATTGATATTCTAAGGAGGGCAAAATTTTGAACCATAGGGCCTACCTGATGGTGCAAGGGTTAAAGTCTCAGTGCTATCAAGCTTAATGCTAGACATTGAGGCATTAGTTCGATCCCCGGCCAGGGCACTAAACTACATGGCACAGCAGACCTCTCTTGTCTTGCCTGCTGCTTCCCTCAGCAGTGTATTTCAGTGATCTGCCTGTTTTGCTCCCCACTCTGTCTCTGGTGAATCCTCTTACCACTCACATCTCTGACCTATACCCCACTTCTTGTATGCATAAATAAATAAACATGAATCTTAAAAAATTGTTTTTGGTCCATGGAAAGTAAATTCTGACAGGGGCAAATAAAAGGTCTACACATTTTAGCACAATCGAGGCAATCCTTACTGGCATGCATATTGACCTGAACTGGGAAGAGAAGTTTTAAGTCTATATGGATGGAATAAACCCAACTAATGCTTTTTTTTTTTTTTAACACTTTGGCTTATAACATTATATACATTTCAGGTGCACAGTATTATAATTCAACATCCTTTTGTACTACATCATGATCACCCCCAAAAGTCTAGTTTCCACCCATCACTATAAAATTGACCCATTGTACATAGTCATCAACTTTCTTCCCCTCTGGTAACCACCAATCTGTTCTCTGTATTTGAGTTTGTTTTGTTATGTTTATTCCTTTGGTTTTTTCCCCTTACATTCCACATACTAGTGAAATCATGTAGTATTTGTATTTCCCTCTCTGAATTATTTCATTTTGCATAATATAATTTAGGTTAATCTATATTGTCACAAATGGCAACATTTCATCTTGAATTACATCTGAGTAGTATTCCATTGTACATAAGTACCACATCTTTATCCATTCATCTGCTGATGAACACTTGTTTCCATGTCTAGGCTATTGTAAATAACCCCTATGAAAGCAATATGAAGATTTTTCTAAAAATGAAGAATAGAAATACCATATGATCCAGCTATCCCACTTCTGGGCATTTATCCAAAAAACATAATTTGAAAGATATTGCACCCCTATGTTAACTGCAGCATTATTTACAAGGTGCATGTCTATGGAATGAGATTCTTAACGCTTCCTTTTCTTTTATTGAGGTAGCATTACTTTACAACATTGTATATGATTTAAAGGCATAAGATCACATCTCTTCAGATGTGACTGTAAGTGGGATTGTTTTCTTAATTTCTTACTGATGGTTCATTATTTTCAGGCCCAACATTTTGAGGTGTGCTTGTGTTATGTGGGCTGTGAAGAATCTCGACTCACAGGCAGCAAGAATACCTCCCTCCATTCTCAAATTATAAAGGTCTAGGTGGATGACATTCAGGACTTTCCAGTTCTTGAAGTGGACCATTTCCCTTGTCACGTGAGAGCCACCATCCTGAAACAGGAGAGACAGCTATGAATCTTGAATGCTAGATTAGGAGGGTGCAGCTAGACGTAGATCCCATTGGAATGGACCCTTAAGGAATTCAAACCTTTTAAAATAACATCACCATGTTACTGGCAGGAAGGAGAAGGAGCAAGTGAAGCTAAACTCCAGGACAGGGGTAACCACTTCTGTGTCTCCTACACTGACCCCAGCCAACACCAGGCTGTAAGAGTTGACTTGGTGCTATAAAGCTTGAAACTTGATCCTTTCTTTCCAAGGAACAGAATGGGGGTTTCTGAGAAACCAGACTGAACAGAAATTAGCCTTCACCAGCTGCTCCTGTAATTACATTTAAATTCAGTTAAACTAATGTTTTACACTTGATAAAAGCTGTTATCTTTTCAAATTAATCTCAGATTCTTCTGTTCCAAACACAATATAAATATACTATAGCCATGTTAGAAAGGTCTTTCTCTCTAGGTCTCTCTGTCACCCCTGTTCTTGGCTCTTTGCTGGGACACAATTTTTTTTTGTTGTTGTTGTTAAGAACTCAAAAAGCTGAACTGCCCTATTAGCATAAGATTCTGTAACTCATTGACTCACAGATTGTAAATCAGACTAACATTGGATTTTAATTAATTATATTAATTTTAGGGGAAACAACAAAACTGAAAAGTCTGCAGTGCTTCATTTACTGAGAAGCTCTGAAATGTCTTTTATTTTTAGCAAGAGCCATAAAAACATCTCATACTGAAATAATGTAAAAATCAGGGAAGGGTTGTATTACTCAGCGTGATCGCGCCCTTTAAAAGGCTTTGACATTTTCTTTATTTTTGTAAGATTTTTTAGAAAAAAATATTATATTACATACACAACCACACATGCATACACTATACCAGACCTTCTGTGTAACAGTAGTCACCACTAACTATAATTCATATTAAGGTGTTTCTATTTTAGATCCTCTTAAAGAGAGATTATTTACTGAATTATAATAAAGAACTTGCAATTAATCGCCTTCATTAAGAGATTGTCCCATAGTAAAAAAAACAAAAAACAAAAATGCTCTCAAATACTTGTTTACTTGTATGCAATTCACTTATTATTTATTATTCATTTGCATTTATTCATTAGTTAGGCATTGAGCTAATATATATTAGTACCTACTTTGTACTGGCACATATGCAGGTGTTGAGAACATAAAGGTGAACTTAATGAGATCACAGTCAGAAGTGCGGATTCAACAGGATTAAGTGGCATAATAGAATTAAGTACATATGGCTTTGGGAGCAAGGACATAGGGCTTCAGAAATACCAAAGAGCAATAGGAAAAACTCAGTTAGTGACTTAAGAAAAAGCTAGTAGAAAGGATCTGTAGATTTTAGTTCAGGGAATAACTGTTACCTGTCTTGTATATGCCAAACCCTAGCCATGTGTTGGGAAATCCAGCAGTAATAAGCTAGACAGTCACCTTCTTTTTGGGTTTTACGATATAGTTGGAAGAAATGAGTCAAATAATAACAGACGAATTAAACTGCTATTTTGGAAAAGAGCCTTTAAGGAAAAATACAGGTGCTTTTACAGTATGTTCATGAGGGAGCTAAGCTATATGGTGAAAGTAAGGATAGACTTCCCTGAGAAAGTGATATCAAAGTAGAGACCTGACAGATGAGAAGGAGAGACCAGCCAGGAGGAGGGATAGTAAAAAGAACATTTCAGGCAGAAAAAACAGATATTCAAAACACTAATGGGAGGAAGTTTGGAGCTTTCTAGAAATTCAGAAGAAGCCAGGGATTCAATAAGGTAACTGCATATAATAACAATATACAAAACTCAGTTACAGTAATATAATCAGCAACAAAATGTATAAAACATATGAAGGAGTTAATTAAAATGTTTTTGAAGCTAAAGCAATACATCTATTGACAATTTTTTTATGTTTTGAGAGAAAACCTAAGTAAATTAAGAGAGATACTATATTCATGGATGGTAAGAACTCATAGGGAAAAGATACTCATTTTCCCAACTTGATTCATAAATCTTTTATAATCTTAACCCTAGTCAAAATCCCAGCAATTTTTAAAAAGATTTTTATTTATTTATGCATACAAGCACTGGGGTACAGGCCAGAGATGTGGGGGGTGAGAGGATTAACCAAAGACAGAGCAGGGAGCAGAACAGGCAGATCAACCGAAGTACACTGCTGAGAGGAGCAGCGGGCACAGCAGGAGAGGTCTGCCACCCCATGTGGGTCCCCTCCCTGGCTGGCAGCTGCAGTGGCTGTGGTTTGCTTCATAGTGCATTGCCTGCCCACTGAGCCACCAGGGAGGTCCAGAATCCCAGCAATTTTTATAGAATTTGACAGGTTGATTCTAAAGTTTAGATTTAAATACAAAGAACATTTTTTGTTTTTGAACATAAACAATAAAATAGAAGGACATATTCTACCGAATTTGTTTTAAGTTGTATATAGTAAAGGCAGTGTGGTGTCAACACAGAAATAACACTCCCCTACCCCCAAATAAACTTTAAAGGTGAAAAACAGAACAGAAAAAAGATAAGCACAGGTGAAAACACATGACAGAAGGGCAGAACAAACCAGTGAGGAATGGAATATCTCTCAATGATGAACTTAAGGTACATAAACCATCTAAATATAAAAGTCAAGACTGTAAGTGTTTAGATGATAATATAGAATATCTTCATATAAGAAATGTATACCATCTCCTTAAACTATAAAAAAATAAAAAAAGTTTAATAAATTAAAAGTTAATTTAAGATGAATCAGTTTAAGTCCATTAAAATCAACAATTTGTGTTCTTCAAAGGATACATTAAAATAATAGTGGTCAAACTGGAATGTGGAAAGTGAAAGAAATGTAAATGTGGCATATTATAGCATTTATAATATATAACCAATAATGAATTGAGAATGTATTTTAAAAACCCTACATTAAGAATAGCTCAATCCAATAGAAAAACAGGCAAAAGCAAACAAATTACCAAAGCAGTAGCTCAAACGGCCAAGAAATATGTGTAAAAGCACTTTATTAGTTATGGGAAACATACAAATTAAAACCACAAAGAATAATTACACACCCACCAGATTGGCAAGAATTTAAAAGTTTGACAATATCAAGTATTGGCAAAGATGTGTATTACTGACAAGTCTCATAAGGATGAGGGGGAAGAGTAAATTGGTATAACTAAAAATAATTGCATAATTTACTGCAATTGAAGATTTACATGGCTTACATTTCAGTTTTTCTCCTACTACAAAGGCCTAGAGAAACCCAGGTACACATACGCCAAGATAAGTATACCAGAAGGTTAAAGGCAGAATTTCTTATCCATTTGTTGTACACCATTTGACTTGTTATCAGAATTGTTTATAGTAACTCAAAACTGGTAACAAACCAATTTTTCTACAAAGAATAGATAAATAAATTGAGATATTCATACAAAAGATGACCATACATCAATAAAAACAAATGCATCTTTGTAAAGCAAAACTACTTTCAACAGTGTTGAACAAGACAATACATACAATATGTCGTTTCCATTAATATAAAATTTAAAACAGGTATAACCAAACCATACTGTTTATGGAGATATAACAAACTGGTTTCATTGTTAAGTGAATCCAGATAAAGATCATTATAAAAGTCAGAACAGTAGTTTCTTTAAGGATACAGGGAGAGGGATTATGTTTGGGAAGGTATTTAGGGAGCTTTCAGACTCCTGGGAACATTCTAAATAAAGATTCACTTTATTGTTATTTGATAAACTGTATGTACATGGGCATTTTTAAACCTTTTATCAATTAATATTACATATTGCAACAATTTTTAAGATTGCATTTTAAGTTGAACATTCCTGGGATTTGCAGCCTTCCAGAATTACTCTTCCTTCAAATGCCCAAATAAAAACAATGAGTTTCTATCAGGAGTAGGGAGGCTAGTTCTCATCCTGATAAAATACTGTTAAGTCCTCTGATTATTTTAAGTGATCTCTTACTCCAAACTCCTGACCCAGACTGAACTTGGCCCCCTAAGCATTACCCTCCCTTGAAATGATGCTGACCTCAGAAAGGGAACTGTGTGTTTTCTACTGCCTCCAGTCAAAACACGGACATAAGTCACCAACCTCTTTTGATCATGGACCTATCAGTGAAATACTTTTGAGGCTACACAGATATATGAATATTTATTTGTTAATTTTTATGCATGTCCTTCTATTATTAACATTTCAGATGGATATATATCCATGTTTCCAAAAAGTTGACTTTTTGGTCACCATCTTAACAGATCTCATCAATCATCACAATATTTTTTCCTTAAAATATGTTTGATGAAGAGTCATTACTTGGGGTCAGCTTATTTGCATTATCAGCACTAGCTTCAATTTCCAGTTTCACTGCAGGAATATTTTTAAACTATAGATCTTTCTCAGCATATCCTAATAAACTCATCATAAATGGAAAAGATCGTGAGTCCAAAAGGCACTTAATATACCCAGCCTAAGGAGCATCACAGCTTAACTTAAATGTGCTCAGAACACTTATGTTCACCATAGGTGGGCAGTGTCATCTAACACAAGCCTATTTTCTAACACAGTGTTGACCAGTTCATGTAATTTATTGAAGACTATAGTGAAAGTGAAAAACAGTATATAAAGGACGGGCTGTTCACCCTAGCAATAGAGCGAGTGACTGGAGTTGTGGTTCCCCCCTGCTGACCAGCATCCCAAGAGTATTGTGCTGCATGTGCTATCCTTGGAAAAGACCAAAATTCAAAATTCTAAGTACAGTTTTTACTGAATGCATATAATTTTCACATCACTATAAAGTCAAAAAACCTTAAGTTGAGCCATTGTGAATTAGGGACCATCTGTACTTGTTCATTTTTTGTGAGGATGAATTTAGTTAGAAAAAGATAATATAATCTATAAACTCACTCAACTGCCCATGCACAAATTACAAAGTACTTCCGTAGGTCAGTAGTAGAGACTAACTCTGTATTAGGTTTTTCAGCGTAACATTGTACCATCAAAAATGCAGTGGCCTAAAGCAACAAACATTTATTTAGACTTCATAGTTTCTGTGTATCAGAAATCCCAGCTCAGATTAGCTATGTGCCTTTGCCTCAAGGTCTCTTCCAAGACTGAAAGTATCATTCAGGACTGCACTGTCATCTGGGATGGGGGATTGGGACAGTGATCAGGGGATTATCTCCTTCCGATCTAATTCACATGGTGGGTGACAAGTCTCAGTCTTTTGCCCTGTTGCCTCTCCATGAGATTGCCTTACAGTGTCCCCAGTCAAGCAGTTCAAGCGAAAACCTAAGACAGAAGTCACAGTTTGACTGTAGGAGCGAGTTAGGGCCAGCCTCATGAACATGTGACCCACAGAACAGTACAGGGCCCTGTGTTTAGAAAGGCCCTAATCTTGGTATAGTGCTCTGCTCTACTATCTTGAAATTCTTAATAAATTTTTAAGCAAGGAGACTTACATTTTCTTTTTGTACTACAAATTATGTAGCAAGTCCCGTCCCCCAGAAATCAAGTTTTTGCTAAATGTTACTGAACTCAGATTAGAGCTACAGTTCTCCACATGAGGACATGCAACTCAAGGGCAATAAGAGTCTTTCTCAGGAATTTCAACTAGAGCTGGAAACTGAGAATAAGAGTAAAATCACTAAAATAGCAGATCTCTGGAGAGAAGGTCCAGAAAATGTTGCTTCTGTATCACGAGAGCAATTCTGGTACTTTCCAAAACTTGGACATTCAGCTCTTCCTTGCGGTCCATGGTATATCCCAGGCTCTTCCCATTATATGTCTCTCCTTTGTTTCATCTAACTGTGTTTGGTTCTGTTCCTTGTCACTGAAGAAACTTAATGGGTTCAACCTGCTTTGCTGGGTGGCCATGCTTTGGCTAGGATGGTACAACATGTTCTGACTAGCCAGTGTGTTGGAAGTGGTTTGCCTAACTAGTGAATTTTGGACACTTCTTCCCACCTTGTGTTCAGTGATGTCAAAAAGATAGTGTGAAATCAGAGTATATATACCTGAGAAATAAGAACATGCTTCAAATCAGGGATTTTTCCACCAGAAAGTCAGTGTTGAGCATTTACTAGTTCATCACTGGACCTAGTCCTCCTTAAAGATACACTGAGGAGCTTAAAATAGATCATGTTCTACTGGAATAAGGTAGGGAAAAAATAGGCAGTTCATAAACTGAACAAAAATCCAAATACTTGAAATGGTGTAGTGGCTGCCTTAGAATAGCCTTTCCAGCTCACACTGAGAAATTGTTCCCACTGTCTGGTTGCCTTCAGCAACTCTGAACTCTTCCCATCCCATTTACTGGAACATTGGTGAACACATCAATTAATGTGGACCAACCAGTTGTCTCTTGGAACTGGAAGTTAGGATTCAGTAATTTTCTCTTCAAGATGGCAGACTGAACAAAATTCCTAAGATCCCAATAGAATGTCAAGGAGTAAATCCACAAATAGGAAGAGAATCATAAGTAGATAAGATATTTCAAATTTTTGGAACAGGGAGAGATTCAGGAAGCCTATTGACAGATAAAACAAAGTGAGAAAGCATCAGCCCAGACAATCCAGGAGGCTGCTATGACAGAAAGGCCAAACTGTCCAACAGAAACCAGAAATGCTCCAAGCGCAATTGGTATACTTACTATTATAAGTGCATTGATTGTTTCTTCTTGCTTCCTTCATGTCTCCCCTACACCAACCTTGGAAAAGTTCTGTTCTTTATCCACAGGCAAAACAAAAGACTTTGACCTACAGAGAATTAGAGTTGCTAAGGTGGGAGTGTTCATGGGTCAAGATTTCTCTGTTCTTACAATGGGAGGCCCATCTAACACCATATCTGGTACCCTATCTTGCCAACTTCTTACTTGCTCATTTCGAAGCAAAGCCTGCCAATTGCTGAGCCTCACCTATACCTGAAAATTTTCCAATTATTCTGTTTATGAGAAGAAAATAAACATAGACATGCAACAGCAGAGAAAACCTACCTCTCCACTACTACCTAGAAACAAAGCAAGCCACTCTTCCATCTTTAACTATGAACAGACAAAGGGAACCAGGCTGCAGAATAAAGTGCATAGCAAGGAAACAAGACACAACAAAATGAAACATTATAAACTGAACCTGAGAAAGGAGATAATTGAGGCAATATAAAAGAAATTGAAAATCAGATAATACAAGTCTCTAATTAGTATCCTAAGTATGGAGAGTATGAAATTCATATAATAAGAGCAGAACACTGAGAAAGGAACAAAGCAAACAGAGAAGCAGTGCAAATGAGACAAGATGGAGCTCAGGTGTGATAACCAAAATGAATGTCAAAGTAAAGTTGTAAGTCAGATGTGGCAATTTTTTCCGTGTGGGATAGAATTGAGTTATAGTTTAAAGCTCAGGAGCTGGGTTTACAAACTTTGCTCATGTGGATATATCCACAGAGAAAGCCAACCTTCTTAGGAGAGCAGAAGAGCAAACAGTAAACACGCACACACATGCACACACACACAATGGACAAGAGTTCAGCTGGATTCCAGTTGTTCCTACTCTGTGCTCCTTGGGAAGTCCCACTGACTTTGGGTTCTAGGAGATATCCCATTAACCTTAGAGTAAATTCCCTCTCTTGGTTCAGACTGGCCTTTTTTTATTTTTAGACAGAATACAAAAGTATATAAACTAAGACAACAGGGTTGGGTAACGAGGAGATGATCCAGACTCAGGTCTCTTAGGACCAAGTAGAGGCTGAGAAGAAGCATCAATGCCAGTGAGAATCGTTTGCCCTTGTTCTTGTGGATAACTTTTCCTAAACATTACACTGACATTCAAATTGCAAATTTGGACAGCAGATGCCCCACATGCAGTGTTTCCTGCATTTACATTTATTTTCTTAACATCTTGAAAGAAAGATGGGGCTTAGCCTGCCAAATCTCTAAGCACCTTATAATAACCTATTCAGACTTCATATGGAAGGATTAATTTAGCCATTTCACACATTAATACAGCAGCAAACAAACTAACCCACCTTTTCATGCATCCAAGGCAGCCTGGGAATTTTAGATGCAACTGTGCATTTACCTGTAAGTTATATATTTTTATCCTTAAAGCCAAAGCTAGAATTGGGGAAAATGAAAAAATAGAAAAGAAAGAGCACATGCCTCAAATTAACAATTTGAATGAGAGACTATTACATCAGCCTCTACTTCTCTTCCTTCTTTCTCAAGATATTTTTTCCAAAATATACTTTCTTTGCATTGCCCTCTGGAAGACATTAGAAACAATGTGAAAAAGACCCTCCCAATAAGGGAATTTTGACATGCTCAGAAATGGGAAGCTCATACATGACCCTGATATGATTCAGCTAAAGAAGAAAAATATAGCTTTGGTGGGGGGAAAGAATTATGGGGGATTTCACAAAAAATGAGAGATGAAGTTACTGGGGGAAAGCATCTTTCTGATCCTTGACACCAGCTTTGCCTTTTCAAATGCACAGTAATTTTATTTCTCTTTGTTGATTTTGGTCTTGTTGGTTTGCTTATTTGTTTGTTTTCTGGGCTTGAGACAGTTGCCTTCTCAGCCCAGCCACAGTCCATGAATTTGTTGTTTAACCCAAATCCAATTGAGTGTTGCAGGAAAGAGAAGAGGAAATATCTCACACCCAAGTGGCCCACACCATTAACAAAGGGGAGTCTCACTGTGCCAGCTCTTGGCTTCAGCTGGACCCAGTGGGAAGCTCATGTCCCTGTGCCAGGGTGAGGGCAGCCACCAAAGCAGATGCTGGGCAACTGAGAAGAACTATTTATTTCAAATGCTCAAATTCTTCAGGGTGGCCGCCCTCAATGGGAGGATGGAGGTAGCTGGGAGCCGTGTTGTCCACCAATGGCTGCCAGCACAGCTCGAGTTGGGAGAGTTGTCACCAGCCACTGGCTCCAAGCAGGAGGTTTGTTAGGAACCGGCGTTGTCAATTCATGAAGATTTATGGAGAAGCCAACAAACATTAGGCTTCAAAGCAGAACTCAGGTGAGCTCTCTCTCCTACACAGAGGATTCAGGAAGGCAGTTTGGATGATCAAGAATGATTTCCTTTCTCCTCTGGTTTCCATTGGTGTTCCAAGCCTGGGCCTGGCCTGGAGGAAAAGCAAGGGCAGCCCGTGCAAGTCTTCCTGGCTATATTCATTCTTCTTCAGAGCGAAAGAGAGACACTGGCACTTTTTGTGGCATCTCAAACGGAGGGGAAAGGCCAAGATAAATGGATAGTTTCAAGGTCATTAGCTTTCTGAGCTCACAGTTGGCTTTTGTCTGCCAGAGGACTGCTTGGAAGGTTATAAATGTTTCACGGCTGGACCAAGGGAGTCCATGGTTGGATCAGGGGCCCTGAGACCTGCTGTTAGTGGCCAATTTGGACTTTTTTCCCTTCACACACTTGCCCTGAAAGAGTGCAAGTCACAAAATGCAGGGTCTCACCTCTTGGAAACTAAGCCTCCTTCATAGGTAACTGGTCTTTGGAGAAAGGACTTGGGTGAGACTTAGAGAAGAACTCAGAAATGCCCTACTGGTGTTCAGGTTTTTTTTTTTTTTTTAACCCAATTTAAAGAAAGACATGCATTAGAAAAGTGAATCTTTAAAAGGAAGAGGAGGTCAAGATGGATGTGAGAAAGTGGCCGGGGATGGGAAGGTGAGGCAGGATGAAAGGAGAGGTGATGAGAACAGGGAATCTTATTCTTACTCTATTGTGATAGTCTTAGCATTGTTTCTCTTAATTGCTTTTTGGACCCTCCAACTTCTTTTAGACTATACTACATCCTCACCATTCTTTTTAATTTAAAATGTTGTATTGTTACATATTTTCCAGGTGGGGGAAAGTTCAAGCTCAATTCTTTCCATGGTTCCAAATTTACCCCTGAGCCTTGAAATTGCACATTGTTTTATCTCACTGTGCAGATACCAACACCTGCTACCTTGTGTTTTCTTTTGACCACATAACACAACTTACATATCTATTTCTATATATTAGCAAAATCCCAATTCTTATATATTTTCATGTAATCATAAGTCAATGTAGTGATCTCTTAGGGCTTCAGTCATCCCCTCACTTCTAGGTTTTTTGGTTGAATATCATATCTACATCTAAAATTTCTCTAAGGATAAACTATCTTTAGATGCATTTAGAATTAATCCTTTTCTTTTAAATTTTGCATTACTTCTCTGGGTTATATTCCTAATGGTTCAATTACTAGGTCACAAATATAAATTTTTTTGGAGTCCTTATTGTATACTACCAGTTGATTGTCTAAGAAGTAGAAACCAAACCTTGATGAGGAGTGCTGGTTACAGGGTACAAATGTTGTGCATTCTTTCATCACAGTTTATGTTGATTTAAATCATTTTAATCATTTTCTATTTTTGTGAAGGCTGCCTTCTTCCATTTCTTTTGTTTCTTTCCTTTGTTTCTTTTGTTCTCTAATTGGTTTTTTTCCCTGACACTCATTTCTCCCAGCCACCCTCATGTATATCCTGTTTTCTTTCCTTATAACTTCACATTTAGCGAAGCATCTAGTGCACCATACATTTGTCAAATAATTTTCCCTTAGTAGGATGGGCTAGAGAGGTGCTTTAGCTGATTTCTTAAATAGCCACCTTGAACTTTGACTTCCAGACTCCAAATGTCCATGCCACGGGGTGCCCTCACTTCTGCATGTGCTCTGGGAGAGTGTTCTCCAAATTTACCTCCAGGGATATGGTGGGTTAGTCAGGGTAGGAAGGAGGCACTGACTGCAGGCATGGTCCCCTGGCTCAGTTGTTTACATAGGGAAAAGCAGGGCGCAGGAATGATGTGATTTCTAGAGGCGTCTGGCATCCTATGGTTGGTTGATTGCTTAGGAAAGATCCTAGAGGACAGATAACCTTGAAGGGGGCCATCCTTCTCTACCTAAGACCTGGGCACTTTGCATTAAGTGAGACAAACTTGGACGAGGAGGACTGAAAAGTATACTAGTGTGTGTTTTTTTTTTTTGTCTTGGCATGAGAAGATTAGTGTCCTGGAGAGAGCGCTCAATTCAGAGATTTCTTGCAATGTGTTGGCTTTCTGGGACTCTAGATCTACCAGGAACATCTCTCAGTCCACCACTTTCAGAGTTGATTAGTTTGGGACCTAACCAGTGAGCAGGCACTGATACATATATGTCCTACATGTGCCATTACCGGGTTCTTGGTACTGAATGGTACCGTTTAGATCTGTTTGTAATTGTGGGTCGTGGTATTCATAAATGTGCTATTTGAGCAATTTGATTTGTTGGTGCTTTATGAAAAAGCTGTTAAAACTTCAAAAATAGATCCAAACTGAGTAACATTTCAAGGACCTGCAGAGTGTTAGATGGAGCAGGCGCTTTCGCTATCGTGTGTGAGCAGCTCACCGGGCGAGCCCACCACACCTGGACCCCACACAGGCCAGGTGGTGGAAGAGGACAGAGTAAGCAGGTGTAGAACAAATGAATAAGCAAACACATGCTTACTGGCCTTACTTTGCTGATGATGAGATTTAGGTCAAGAAAATGCTCACCAGCTTACACAGGGACATGGGTATTTAACTGGAAATCTGAACCAGAATCAGGCCTGCTGCTGCCTGACCAAACTCCACCAATTTTATGAAGTATGATGACTGATTTTTTTCTCATGCTTTCATGAAACCCAATTTGAGAAATGACAGCAACAGATAAAGGAAGTAATTCACCATCAGAGTAGTGTTGCCTCAGATGGCACCTAAGAAAAATTATGGAGTCTCACAGCAGAGACTTTTAAAGAAAGAACAAATCAATCACCTGTTCTAGACACTCTCGTTCCATCACTACACAGCACATAGCATTGTGTAAGCTGTGTGCTGGTCACATGCACTTTCATTGACATAACCTGATTGGATTCTTATAATGTAAAGCTGTAGCTAGGGCCACCATTGTTACCTTACTGATAGGAAACTGGGATGAGGAGCAGCCTTGTCCCCCCGTGACACACAGAGAGTAAGAGACAGAGCCAAGACCAAAATATTCAGTATTTCCCATAAGCAGCCAAAACCAAGGATTAGGACTAGTTCCTGAGATTGTAGTGACCTGGGGAGCATCACAATAACCAACATCGCTTAAGAGCTAGTGTGCTAAATGTTAACTCCTCTGAGACAGAAATTCTATGAAGCAAGCATTCTCCTCATCTCCATTTTTCAGATGAGAAAATTGAGGTACAGAAAAAATAAGAACTTTGTCAAGATCACCCAGCTGGTATGCTGCATAAGCAAGATTTGACTCCAGGCCTCCCTGGTGGTGCAGTAGGTTAAGCGATGCACTCTGAAGCAAACTGAAGCCACTGTAGCACAAGTTCAATCCCTGCCGCAGGCCAGGGAGGTGACCCACATAGTGCAGCAGACCTCTCCTACCACGCCGGCTGCTCTCCTCAGCAGTGTATTTCAGTCTATCTGCCTTTCTGCTCCCCACTCTGTCTCTGGTGAATCCTCTCACCTCCCATGGCTCTGGCTTGTACCCCAGCTCTTGTATGCATAAATAAATAAATCTTTTAAAAAAAATTGACCAGATGATCTGACATTGATCTTAACCACCAACCACATGTCACTAAGGAGAGGTGAAGGTATGTGTGATTCCTGTGACCATGTGACTTCAGGACAGTCTTGTTTCTGTGAGGGTGGTCAGAGTTCACTTCAAAAAGCAAGGGAGCACCTCCCCTACCAGGGCAGGGCAGGCTGATGCAGGAACTTGTCCCACACATTGAGAACATTTGTGACCTTAAACCCTGAACTCCCTAGCACAAGGAGGGGCAAAATAAGTGAGAATGAACTGGTGAAGTGTGGTCCCTGCTCAGCCCAAGACAGATTCAAGGTTTCTCACAGGGCAAGAAGCAATACCCCCAGAAATGTGCACTGTAGTGACTTGGCATCATTATAGGCACACCAAGGCTATGAAGACAGAGTCTGGATCTGGGCATGGACCTATGTTGTATTCTCAAGAGAGAAGAGACAGCTCTACAAAATGCAGAAACACAAACAGAAGTGGTTAATAACTCACAGGCATAGTAGTCAACTAGTAGCCTTGACACGGTTGGGGGCCCCCTGAGCTGAAAGAAAAGGAAAAGCTTTTGCATTTTTCTTTAAAACTGCTAACCATGGGCCAAGAGCTGCCATTCTCAATTGTCAGAGAAGGACAGGGATCTGGAAAGTTGCTGGATGAAGGGACTTGGCCCTGGTAGCAGAAGGTAAATTGGCATGGTTCTGTGTGGCCTGGGCTGCTGAGGTAACACGCATGACTGCTCCCGGCAGCAGCATGGGTTCTGACACCCAGCCCAGGGAGACCTGGCGGCTCAGAGATTGGGGATTGGCGCCGAAAGCCCCAGAGTTGGACAATTGGACTGCTCACAGTTGGGCCACTTTGGGCTGATTCTAGTTCCGGTTTTTGCTGGATGCCATTTTTCATTTTTAGAATCCTCTCCATACATGGTCTCCTGATAGTTCCTTCTGTTTCTATCCTTGTCCTACACAAAGGATGAGGCTGAATATTCAAGGGTTCCCCCCCTCCAAAATCCAGACATCAACTCATTCATTTATTAATTCATCTATTAATCAGAGATGATTAATCATTCCATCATTTACTAGCCCTTGACTATGTGCCAAGCATAGTGCCAGGCCCGGTATGTTTTACAAACATGAATAAGACACAATACCTCCGAGGAGTTTCTAGACTGCTCAGTGGGAGATCAAAAGGAAAAGTTAGTTTTAGCAAGAAAATAATGAAGAAAAGATCTGTAAACCAAAGTAACTATGAGAGTCAGAAAGGAGAGTAGTTTCTGGTTACTTCATGGCCCCTGGAAAAAATACTTCTGGTGCTATTTAATGATGTGACTATTCTCATACCCCTCTGTCTGTTCAATAGGCAGCAGGAGTTGAAAGTGGATTAGATTGTAATCCAGTTCCTTGGATCTCCTAGTAACATCTACCTAAGGCCTTTCCAGGGCTCCTGACCCACTAGAACCTCAGGGAGAAGCATGATGCTGAAATCAGTGCAGCCATATCTTTTACCATCAAGGAGGAAGTTCTGGGGGGTGTGAAACAACCACTCAGAAGGAGATATTCTTGTAAAAGTAATTTATTATAGAGAATATTTTTATGAGTATCTGCTACATTCTGGGGATTTTATGTCTACTGATGGAACAAGCCTACTAGATGAGCACTATTCTCTCCATCCTGTACATGTAGAAGCACCTGGAGGTAGAGATGAATTAAGTAACCCACCCAGATCTCATGATGAGTTAGAGACCTAGAAAAGTATTTGAAATCATGTAGACTCTTTCCCCCCAAATAGACAGGACATTCTGATTAGCTGTTCTACTGATGATTGTATAACCAGCCAGGTCTGGGTAAAAGTTTCAACAAAGAATTTCCAAGGAGAGTCAGGAAACTGAGATTCTATTTTTGTTGTTGCATAAAGTCATATTTATTATAATTCATAAATACCTGGGAAATGACATGAATTTCTTTAATAAAATACCATCTAGGTTCTCATGGATATCTGCTCTCCACTTATTAGAAATATACTTAAAAAATTTACTGGTCACTTGACAATGGTGGCAAACAAGTAACATCTTGGTGCCTTAGGTGAGTTACTAATGCATAGGTACTCCAGGATTCTCTGAGCTTCATAGGTCAAAGGACCATACAGACTCAATAAGACCTGCCCATATTCAGTGTCTACTATAATTCCTTAGGAATTTCATTGGACACTTGGCCAACAGAAAATTCTATTACTCTACAGGTTAAAGTGTGGCTCTGAACTTGCACAAAAATTTGCATTTCTAACCTCTTGTTCCCTTTTGATGTACTCTAAAGTGCAGTTTTTATTTTTTATTAAATTTTGTTAAAAGACTTATTTATTTATGCATATAAGAACTGGAGTACAGGTCAGGCATGTAGGAGGGTGAGAGGATTCACCAGAGACAGAGTGGGGAACAGAACAGATGGATCTACTGAAATATACTGCTGAGGGGAGCAGTGGGTGAGGCAGGAAAGGTCTGCACCATGTAGGTCACCTGTCGGGCCTGCTGCAGGGATTAAACACATGCTGCAGTGGATGCATTTGCTTCATTGTGCATTGCTTATCCCATTGCCCCTAAAGGGCAGTTTTAAAAAGTAGCCAAATGTACCTAATCTTTCAACATGTTCACGTTCATTTTCTGAAAATTATATATTGTTCATTTTACTAATTCTGACACATAAAGGACCCCAATACAGGAGTCAACTGACAAAGTTAGGCGAAACTCTCCTTCTCTCCTTCTCTTTCCAAGTCAAGTTATTTGGAATCTGAGTGAATGCGAGTGATGAAAAACTAAATAATAGTTTTTTCCCCAAATCAGAGATTTTTGATGAAAGGATGGTTTTGAGTTTAGTTCTGGTAGGTTTCTGGTTTCAGTTCATTTCTTTAAGGAGAAAGAACTACATTCTTTAAGGAGAAAGGACTACATTTAAGGACTACATTCCTAGTCAGGGGAATTAACTTGACGCTGTCTGCATGATACTGCCAGAGTTAGTTATTGGATTGACCTGGTAGTAATCGAGCACGTATCTGAAAAAGGGACATGTAAATTATGATGGGGATGGGCAAGAGACTCCCTGAGAGAGGAAGCCATGATAGAAGGAGCTCTTGCATGAACTCGCTGGCCAGGAGAGGCAGGAATGCCCTGAGTCACAGAATGGAGGTGAGGGGTATTCCCAACATAAGGTGATGAGGATTGTGCTAGAACTTTTAGCAGCACCACCATTTGCTGAGAGCTGGTACTGGAAGGAAGGAGATGGCAGGCATTTCCTGCTCACAGGTCACAGAGTTTTATTCCTTGAGAGAGACTTGGAAATCACATAGGTCAACTCTCTTGGTTTACAGATGAAGAAACAGGATGGTAAAATATCTTGTCCAAAATTACAGAGTAATTAATGGTATAGCTGAGTCTTGGCTGATTTCTTATCTTCCTGTCATGTGCTATTCTGTCCCACCATACTCTACACCGAAAGTCAGTACACTCTTTCTATAAAGGGCCAACTAGTAAGTACTTTAGCTTTTGGGGCCTCTGTGACAACTGTTTGACTTTGCCACTGTAGCCCTGAAACAGCTACTGACAATACGCAAACGTTCATGACAGTCTAAAAAACCTTATTTATAAAAACAAACAGGTGGCAGGTTAGATTTGGTTCACAAACCATAGTTTGCTGACTCCTGTTCTAGATATTTCTCTTCTTGAAACATACCTACCATGGTAAGGAATTGGTCATAAGTTAAATTTGGGACCAGTCGTTTGGAGGAGAGAACTTTATTTTCCAAATTTGGGGAATTGAGAGCAGCCAAAACTTTAAAGAGCAAAAAGAAATAGAACACAACTTTATGAATTTAGACCAAAAAAGACATTTGAGGGAAGAGTGAAGAGAGAGAGAGTCCTGAACAATTAATATGTTCTAGCTCAATAGGCTCACTAAGGAAGGGTAATACTCAATTATAAGACAAGGATAGAACATGTCAATTTCCCAATTTACCTCCACAAACTCTTCCTTACTTTAGAAGAGTTCAGATTATGTTGGTTGAAGAATAGAACAGGTACATAGTTGTCCCCAAGTAGCATCCCCATTTACCCTCTCAAGGGCAAATGTATTCAGAAGAACTTTCTGGAAGCTCTGACCATGTCACATCTGAGCCCAAGAATGTGGGGAGGGGAGAGCATTCAGGGGTCAAAGATGGCGGGAGAAGCATTGTGAATCTAAGAAATGCTCTCCTCAACACAGTTGCATGATAAATAGAACTACTTCCCTCAAGACTAGGCAAGGATGGATTTATTCAAGTTTTTAAACTGGGACTCTAAGGATTCCTGGTAGGATTTATGTCCAAAGTGGTAATTTTCCTTATGGCATAATGTTTTTTTCTTTAGGATTCATATCTTTCTCGTAGATTATATTCCCTGTATTTCATAAGAGGAATGACCTTCGAATCTTTTTTAATAATAATTTTAATTTTTTTCTTTTAATTGTAATAACATTAGAACTCTCATAGTCAGGTATCACTTCCAGAGTATACCCACCACCAAACCACCCAGAGTCACCACCTTAGTCCTTTGTGCTTCTTTCCCTCTTTTTACCTACTCATCTTTCAGCCACCCTTCCCCCATTTTGGATGCTTCAGTTCTATATTCAGTCTTTAAGAATAAGCTTTTAAGATTTTCTAACTTTGGGTCTTAGTTTTGGTTCTCTATATTCCACATAGAAGTGATATCATCCGATATTTCTCTATCTCCTCACTATTTCATTGAGCATCACCTCTTCTAGCTGCATGCATATTGTTAGACCTTCAGATCTTTTAAGAGTCAGGATTTCTAAAGAAAATACTGCAAAGGAGTTCAAAGTCTAGAATGTAAAGAATAATAGAAATAAATTCTATTGACCGCTGCAAGTTCTGAAACTAAAGTCTATGAAATTCCAGAAACTTCCACTTCCTGTTTTATGGAGGTTACTAGGAGTCTTGGAGTCTGGAATCTTCCAGCCCTTGTCACTATATCCACAACAGGGAAGTGAGTAAGGGCAGCAGCTGTGGCACTGGGTATTTGGGAACTGATTATATGAGCCCTTAGATGCACCACTTAATGGGACACAGTATAACTTATAGATAGGTTCAAGACAAATAATTTTGCACAACTGCTTCAAGAACTTAGAGGAGAGGGACTAATGATTATTATTGGAAGCACCTGTCTGAGAAGTGTCACGCTCATGCTATTAGTCATAACTAGTTTTTCAATCAACTTTTTCCATGTCCAGAGAGTGATCTCTCTGGCTTTAAGCTTATTGCTTTACACTGCTCATGTGAGTACACTCATTTTATCAGTTTTTTATCTACCCTCTCATGGAATGTTTTTGACTACTCTTAAAGGCAGTTGAAAATTGTTGATCATTCTCAAGGTGATCTCAATTTACTTTTGGTTTCTGTGAAGTGAATTTCGATTGCTAGAAACTGATTCCTTTTTATCCAAGTAGAAAGAATATGGGAACACTTCTGCCTTGTACTTCACATTTGATTGATACTTTTCACTTTGAAAGCTAATTATATCTGAAGTGAAGGAAACATGGAATTCAGAAATATGGGTGTTCTTTTCATGAGTTTTCGCTCTGGAAATGTGGGTCATCTGTTCAGTTTTCTCAGGCCTCAGTTTACTCCTCAGCCAGCTGATGTAATACTCCTCATTTTCTAAGAATGAATTATGGAACTGACTGGCACACCCCATAGCATCACAGGATCTCAGTCAGGGATGGGCCTCCAAGTTCATCCTGTCTGTGCCTTCATTCTTTGGAGAAACACTCTCTCCACTGTCCATGACACATGGTGTTCAGCCCCTGTGTACACCCTCCCAGGGACCAGCACCTTTCATATTCAAAGCAATGTTTGCATTGAAGTCTAATTGTGACAACCCTCTCCTTTGTACTGAAACACCTTCCTATGATAACTACCTATTGGGTTAAGTTGTATCTTTGGAAGAAAAGCAAAATCATCCATATATTTTAACTCTTCAGTTTGACTTCTTTTTTTATAGGCAAACATGTATATTGTTTGAAGTACATTGTAGATGAGGATTTTGAGAAAATGAAGTAGATTGTTACATTTGTTGTGGTAGTCCCTGTTGTTAGCCAGCTTTCAATTAAACAAGAAAACAGACCAAAAAAAAAAAAAAACCCAACATGTTCCAGTGAAGTGGGAAACCTGTTGGATACGCTTGTTCAACACATTAGGCTTCTGAGATAAAGGTAACCTAATTTCTTCCTACACACCACTAAATCCTACCTGAGTGATGGCTTCTCTCTCATCCTCAGTGTTTACATAGTTAACGAGATGCATTTTCAGTCTGATCAGGAAATAAAGGACTGCAGAGTCCCATAAAACCTTGAGATTAGTTGCTTACAATGTTTATAAATGTTGGCATTTACCATCAAGAGATTATAGTACCAATTAAGAGAAATTTTTTATAGAAGTCCCCACCTTACGGGCTGTATTGTTCACTTAGGGGAAGTATTAGTCCTCTTTAGGGGAAGTATTGTTCATTTATTTATTCAACAAATATTTGTTGAGTATCTATCATGTGCCATGCAGTGTTCTAGATGTTTATATCAGAGAGCAAACAGACAAAAAAGAAACAAAACCCTCTTATCCTTCTAAAGCTTGCATATCGAGGAGGGAATTTTTAAAATGTGCAATAAAACACCAACATAATTAAGCAAATTACACTGGAAGTTGAAAGGTGGCCAGTATTTAAAAAAAAAAAAATAAGCAAATAAACAAGCAAAAAAAAAAAAAGCAGAACAGGATTAGGGGCAGGAATACTGAGAAGGTGTGGTGAAGGTGACATAAGGCCTCCTTGAGGACCTGACAGACTAGGAGACTTATTAAGGAAAACCTGGAATGTAGAAAGAGAAGGTAAAATATAGAACTGGTCTCTTAAGTTTTTAAAAGTCATGGCAGAAATCACTGAGGGTTACCTTTAAAAATGTTTAACCTGATTCGTCACTGAACTGTTGTCTTATGCAAGGTGATCTTGTTTTGGATAGAAGTATAAGTCTAGGTGCTGCTGGGGAGGGTAAAATTTCTGCTGGGTTGAGTGTGGCACTGCCCAGAGGGTAGAGTGATTGATATGAAGCTCAGAGGTGCTTTTGTGAAACTCTGGAAGATGAAGCAGTAAATCTGCATGGTCTAAGTCACAACCCAAATGAACAGGCTAAGGCAAGAAGGGTGGACCCAAGATGGGGTCTCCACAGTCTAGAAGAGAAGAATGGAGCCCACTGCAGATAAGGGAAAAATAGAAGGACGACATCCCTGTTCTGCCTATCTTAACTGAGCTTCTAGTTAAAATGTCTACCTCGGGCATTATCGCTGCACTTTTCTGAAAGCAGCATAAGTCAGGGAGGTGTATCAAAGAGACAATCCCAAACTGAGCTGAAAATGTGCAGTCTCTTAGTTTTTGCCGAATTTGGAAATACTGAAATGTGCCTGGGGCCTAAATCCTAAGGACACTTACTGCTGAGCCAATAGACAGGATGTAAATTCAACAGCACACAAGGTCTAGAAAGACAAAAGATGAAGCCCTTGCCAGAAAGAACCAACATTTCAAGGGCTGGGCATCTATTGAAAGAGACATCAAAACTAGGAAGCACATAGAGGGCCTGTCCTGTTCTTTTTTTGTCTTACGGTCAACTTGTGACCCATCCCTAGACTAGACTGCCCTGCCCGGATAGCCCTTTCTACCAGAGGATCACTTCGTTGGGCATCTGAGTCTTAAGTACTCTATTATGAGAGCTCAAAGAGAAATCCAAGAGCTGGGGAACTTAAGTCAGAGGGAGGCGGGGTTTAATGAATGGGATTTCCCCTTTTACTTTTGAGGAATTGGGACAGGTCATTCCATCCATCAGGCACAATACAGGGTGTCTATGGGCCAAAGAAAATACCTGAGAACTTAAAAATTTATTGACACAAAACTATTAAATTGAAATTAATAAATATCTCATTTGCAGAACCTGACAAGATGACCACGTCTTTCTTGCCAAATTTAGTATTAATAAAAAAATATTAAGGTATTACATTGCATTTGAAGGCAATGTAAAAAATTTTCACTTTGTAAAGATTCCCATAAAAGCACAAGAGCTGCAAAACAACCTCCAGTCATGATTTAAAGTACTCACAGTTAAATAATTTCAAAAGCAAAATTATAATTAAAAAATTATTTTTATAGCAAAAAATACTCTCTGCTGTGGCATGTGGCTACATTTTATTATGTGTGATACAGGGTGGGGTTAGGACCTCCAAAAGTAAGTGTCTGGACTAAAACAGTATGAATGTAGCTCTGAACTGAGGTCATATGTTGTTTGTCAGGGGGCGAATCACCATTTTGTGTGTGCCGCTGGGAAGCCAAGGTATATAATGACAACAATTACATTATGGGCTTTAGAGAAAAGGTTTCCAGATCGCACCAGGGCTTCTGCATTAGGAAAGCTCCTTTGCTCCAGCTTCCTGTTCTCTCTCTGCTCAGCCCCCCACCTGCATTTCTACCCCCCTCTTCTTTCCATAACATGGCCTCATTCATTTACTTCAGTAGCTCCTTTCTGGAACAAATTCTCACATAGCAATCCTTTCCAGAAAGTTACAGTGACAGAGTTCTCAAAGGCTTTGATTGATGGGATTTGAAACACTCTTTCTTTTTGGAAATATTTATATTTGATCCCTTTTGGACAGACTGCACATAACTGGAGCTTATCACATTGCTGGAAATCACGGGCAGACTTAGAGACAGCAATCCCGAGTCGGCTAGACCTAGAAGAGTAAAGATTAATATCCATTTGTGGTTTGCCATCCTCAACCCCTGATAACTGTAAATAATGTTTGGGAAGGATCGGGGTGCATCATGATCTATTACATGGTGGTGGTGATTCTGGTTGTTATGTCTTCAGCAGTGATTTATCATTCTCTGCAGTGACACAAATCATGGTCCTTGCCTGACACTCTGGAATGTACATGTGATCTGCTGACTGTAACAGTGATGAATCTGTGTTTATATTGCAACATTTTTAACCTGAGCTAAACCTGACCTCCTGCTCCAATTTGGAAATATATTGCAAAGAAATTATTGAAAATCCTTTTGGTTTGGCTGGTCAAATAAGCCCACTTTGTAAAAGTGGGTCATCCTCTCATACCAGCCAAACCAATAGACGAATGAGAAGTCTTGCAAATAATGAGAAGGCCAAATTTGACGTGAAAAAAATATTATCAAATTTTCTTACCTGTTATCCTTCTAGCATAAATACTAAACTGAGTAAGAGATTGGTGTAGACTTGCCTTGTTCCAGCAATCAACATCCACGTGAAGCATAAGTAAATCTTAGTAGAATCTGAAAATCAAGAAGAATCTACTAATCTCTCCCTGGGTCTTTATGGGAAGCTGGTGAGGGCTCTTGTGGACAAGTGTTTGTGTTTGTGTGTATGTACACTTGTCCAATGAGTGGAGCAGGCAATTGAACCCAGGCCTTTCCAGGCTCTCCTTTAATGCAATCATTTTCTCTGAAAGAGTGTCTAGGGAATTGAGAAGGTCTTTAGGAGGTTCTACATAAAAATGTTATATTTCTTTGAATTGCATTCTTTTCTGAGAAGTGTGGGAGCAGTTTGAAATACAAAAAGATGGAAAATCTTATCTTTCCTGACTGGAATGGTAATTCAATTCTATTCAAACTGATTGTCTTTTTCACTCATTTGAGGAACCCCAGGATGTTGGGTTAAGAAATAATATTTGAACTGCAATTACTTAAACTTAAATGGATAACTTAGAAATGAAACAGCTGCATTTTAAACCAAAAACGTTTTTTTTAGGTATTTGTCCTAGATTTTCAATTTTGAGACAGAAAAAATGAAATAATGCTGGAACCCGGTAAAGCTGTGAAGAGGGTGATTTTCTGCTCGTGTTCCACCTGGGTTAGAGGTGGCCTTTCCTCCCCCAGTAAAGAGCCTGCTCTAGGTTTGCATTCCCTGATGCCTTCATGGTGTCCTCGCTCACCCGCAATGCCCCCTATTTTCCAATCCCCATCAATGAGCTGAGATGACAAATATGCCTGTGATAATATTCTGCAGCAATATGCATTTTAACTGGAATCAACTCTGCTCATGCTGTCGAAGCCTGCAGTGACTTCAAGAGCAGAATTTCAGGTACCTGAATCCAGGGGAAAGTGGGAGCACCTTGGTTACACCCTCATCTCACCCAACAACAAAAATACAACCTCTTTTCACCTTTATTTTTCTCATTTTTAAATGTAGAATTCCGAGTCATTCTTCAAACAATAGAAATTTCACAAGTATTATCAAAAGTGACACTAATTTGCTAATTTTGAACCCAGATGAAGAGGAATGACAATAAATTTTCACTACATACATTACTTTGCACAGAACTTTGTCATATCTAGTGGGTTATTAATACCACCCCAGAGCCTTGGCGAACACCATTCTTCACCACATTCTACATTTTCATAAACATCTTATCTCATCCAACCTAACATAACTCCTAATACTTTATATAACCATAAAATTCAACACGCCACCTTCATTGGATGGTTCTTCTTTTTCAAAGCCCAATCTTTCTTAAACTCGCTTCATATGACAACAACATTAATTGCTATTTTATGCACATACACAGACAGACTTCTTCACAACTTTACTTCTTGGTAACTTACAAGTGCACTGGTTGACAGCATCCTCAATTAGCAGAGTCATTTCCATATCCTGGACATATACATTGATCAGAAAAGATGACAATTTATTTTTAGACAGACGCAGACTGCATATTTTAAATATATTTCCCATTTGGCAAAAATGGTGTTGTAGCTAATGTATGTACAATATTTCCAAAAACATTGGTACTTTCCCATAAATATCTTCCATATTTTTTTCAGTGAGTAATAAAAAAGGTTGAGGTGGGATGTGTTTTATCCCACCACATTATATCATTCCTATTTTTCCTCTTTGTTGGATGGCAATCAGGGGCCCTGATGCCAAGCTTTGGAAGCAACAGCATCTGGCTCCTTGGCAGATCCTGCAGGCAGACTTGTTGCCAGCCTCTAAGCTGTGTCTGGGTCTGTTGCATGGTTTGGCTGCAGATGGACTCTCTGGGTTGCCTCGTGCTTCTGGAAGCCAGTCCTGGCTTTCCTTTGATTCTGAGGACTTTACTCATTTTTATTCATTTGTGAAGAAGGGCCCATCCAAATGTTTTATGAAACCAACACAAGAGAACATTAATAGATCAAGTTTTTGCCTTTGAAAAGGCAGAGGTCAGTGTGTATTTGGACAGGAGAAATTGCATTCTGAAGATGGGCCTATACATGTCCATGCCTCTTTCCATGAACTTCTATTCTAAGGTGTTTGGAAAAGGGTCAATTACATGCTACCATTTCTCCCTCTCCCAGGATGAGGCTGTGTGGCTACCTGGAAAGACAGAAACACCAGAGAGCTCAGACTCCTCGGATCAGTGAAATCTCTCATTTCTTTTGTCTTTTCTGTGAGTCAGACCCAGAGGAAATGAACACACAAGGCAAGGTTCTCTCCTCTCCTGTTACATATTATTGCCCATATGGACAGGGGATCAGACTATGACTGAAAAGAAAGGTGAACACTAAGTCTTAATTTAGTCTAAGCTAAGCACACATATCAAAGTCAGAATATTTCCATTACTGTTCCCTGAAATTTGGCCTCTAGGGAACGGCTATCTAATTTTCCTAACATTGCAAAACTCTATAACATTGACTTTTTGTTCTTTTTGTCACACCAACCCAATCCAACATAATATTCTATGCCCCTCACATACATCCTCATATACTCACCCTTTAATTAATATATATATATACCTATTTTAAGGATTATAACAAGAATTTCATGATATTTATTGAGTATATTCACTCTCATTGATTTATTTGTTAGCAGTTACTTATTTAACATTTATTATTTGCTAAACACAAAATCTTGCCCTTGTGAAGTTTACATTCTGGAGGGAGATGGGAAATAAAAAACAAATCAATGAACAAGGTAATTTTAGATAGTGATAATGCTATGAGGGAAGTGAAGCACAGATATTTGAAGAAGAGTGTGGGGTAAGAGAAGAGTTATTTAAAATTGATTACGCAGGCTTATTCAAAGAAGAGACTTGAGATCTAAGGAAGGCCCATATGACAAAAAGGAGTCAAATAATCTGTTTCCTCATGCTATGAAACCAAACCAAAGTGAAAAAAAATCATTATTTCTGTAGCTTTCAAATAAGAAAGGCATGAAGTTTAAAGTGTACATTTAGATATCAAAGCTTACATATCAATAAAATGAACAAAGTTTTTTCACATGCTCGTATGGGATTTTAGAAAAACTTGGCAGGTTTCTCTCAGAAAACACAAAGAACTCAGGGATCTCAGAAAATCAAGGCTTACCATGGAATGTAAGGCTCGCGAATGCAAGTCTGTTTCCAATAGAGAAAAGCTGGGTTTTCCTAGAAGATCTCATATGGGCATTTGCCTTACCCCTAAATTCGAATGGCTCTTTAAATGCTCCTTAGCCTACCCGTGGAGCATAGAAAAGCATTTCTTCCCCTAAATTTATTGGGTGACAAGTTTCACATATTGTTTAGTCACCAAAGTTATCGATTTACTTGAAATGAAGGTTTTTGAAGATACTGAGAAAATGAATTATACATAATTACTATATTATACATAGCATATATAATTAGTATATAATGCAATATACAATTACGTAACATACATAGTTTCTATGTTATAGATCACATATAATAACTATATTATATATCATATGTATAACTACTATGTTATATATAACATACATCTCTCCAGAAAAAGGATCAGCAAATATGGGTATTTACCATTGTCTCTTTGGACATGTGACAAAAAACACAAAAGCATGTGGCATCGTCACCACTGAGACCTGCCTAACTGACTGGAGGGCTCTGCAATGCAGCATTTGTGTGCCCTTTAAGCTCGTTACTAGATTTTTACAGGTGTGGCAACTTTGGGTAAAATAAGAACACCATTCTCGGATCATCACTTGTTAGTTAAAGCCACTAATTATTTTTTTTTAATCATTACAAATGTCAATTGTCCATTACTTTTATATCGATTTGCACTTCTGGTATCTTATCACTTTCTATAATAGCAGAGGTTTTTTCGTGCAAACCTATAGTAAAATCTTCAAATCCCCTCAATTAGTCTACATTGAAGTCTAATCTAATTAATGTAAACTAAAATTTTTATTCCTATTGAGCCTGCAGATGCCTCTACCAACACAATGTGTTCACTTATAATTAAGTGATCAACTCCTTCGAATCAAACAATCAGAAATTTCTTTCTTAATGAAATATTTGACTGAACTGATAGATCATTTGCCCGAGGACATAAATTAATTTAATTAAGAAAATAGAACCAATCATGTATATATGCTCAATTAAAGTATTGAAATCACATTTTTGAAACCCATTTTTTATTTGTGTCTTTGAGGACAAACTATTTGCCTTTGCAACTAAAACTTTGTATCATTCACTTAGAAATGAATACTTCCTCAAAATTCTGCCACTTAAAAATGTATGTCAGTGTAAAATATTATGAAATCGTCACTATAACTTATTACTGAAATGTAGCCAGTTACACAGCTTTATTATCACAGACTTTACGTTCTGGGCATAATGACCTTGAGATTGTTCATGTAGACATGAGTGGTGACTATTACAATACTACAAAACAAAAAAAGGGGGATGGTTTAAAGACTGAAGTTTTCTTTTTACTAACTGGGTTCAGAATCTTATAAGAATAGTTTACTGTTCTGGTCACAAAGCTAATAGCTTCTGGGTCTCTTCTTTCTTATATGGAGGCCTTTGGAAACCTCGATTTTTGAGTTAAGGTGACTAGAATCCGTTCCAAGGGAGGGCCTGGTCAGAGAGGCAGCACCAGGACTCCAGCATGCGCCGAGTGTCTCCCCCCACTGTAGGCAGCCTTCGCTTGGGTGACAGCAGGTTGTGTGATGTGAGTCCCACACTGTGGCATTCTGTAGGCAGCCTTGTGGCACAGTGCACAATTATAAATCTTTCAGAGCCGTTTGATCTCCCGGATATTTCATCTCGTTAGCTATGTCAAGGGGATTGAGGCTTTTGGTCCCTAGTGCTGGGACCCATCTATTATAAACCAGGTAGGATCTGCAAATGTGAAGATTTTCAGCTCGCAGGCAAACAACCCTGATGAGACTGGAGCAAAAGGTTGGAGGGTGTCCCAGTTATCCTACTAAAATGTTCTTAGTAAATGTTAAGAAACTTGTTTTCACTTCCTCTCCTTTCCCCATTTAAAAATTCCCATCAACTTCCTGCTTTCATTGACACCTGGTGGTGGTATTCGGACCTTCCCGTCCCTGAAGCTGAAGCTCTGACAAGTGGAAGCTATTTTTATTCTACACTAGTCTGGTCTGCAGACCAGAAGCCCTAGAGTTGTGGTGGACATCCCTGTTCCCTTTGTTGTTTTTTCAACTGCCCCAGACTTCACTTCACATTGTCCTCCTTTCTTGAGTCCTCCGAACTCTCAGTCCTTGCAGTTGTTCAGAGCTGACTTTGGCAACTTTGCTCACTGACTGCCCCCCTCCCCACCTTCTCCCACCCCACCTTTCCTGCTATCATTCATGGTGACTTCATCCTCTACATTAAAGAGCCAACTAACATCCTGGCCTCTTAGTTTCTTGATTTCCTTTGCTTCAAAGATATTTTCCTCTGGAGAGCAGTTACGCACACTCATGGCCATACCTTAAAACTTGTCACTAAGAACAACTGTGCAGCCTCCAAATTCTCAAGTTTAGGTATCTTACTCTTTGACCATTATCTCTTATCCTTCCTGTTACTGTTCTGCTATCTCCTTCCAATAGTACTGTGACATTAGTATGACTGACAATCCATTAACCCACCTCCACGTTTCCATTATTCATCTCACCACCATTCCCCCCGCAACACACACACATTCTCACTTTCTTTCTTAGCTTAGATTCTTGGCCCAGCAATATAAACACTCTTTTGCAAATGCCCTTAACAACTGTGCCTCTTTCTTCCTCTATCTATCCTTTAATAATAATAAAATTCCCATACTTAATCTATCTATCCACTTAATTCTTTTCAAGGACTCAAGGGTTAAAAGTTATTGAGCTGAAATCACTATGTGCACCTCCCACCTTTTTTCTAAGGCCATGTCTCCATTCATAACCTGAATCTCATCCCTTCAGCTTTACTCAAGGGCTTTGCTCCTGCAATTTCTTCCTCTCTGTCCTCTTAATTTCTCTATCTTATATTATTACCATCAGCAAACAAACAATGATCAATAGCAGCCACATTAAAAAGTTTTGACATATTTTCTCATCCAGTGTTTTTTTCTGTCTCCCTTTACAGGAAATTCTTTGAAATGATTGTTATGACCCATCATTTTCATTTCCTCATTTCTCAAGCTCATCTCAAATCCACCCAAATTTTCGTCTTTTCCATTACACTGAGATAACTTAGACCAAGATCACCAGTGCCAAAGTCAGGAACCAGTGCTTTGCTCTCTGAGCAGACTTCTTGGTGGCATTTGGTACAGTTGGCTACACCCTCTTTCTGGAAATATTTTCTCCCCTGGGCTTTCAGAGCGTCACATTAGTTTGGTTGTTTTCCTACCTCTAAGACTCTGTGCTAAACTTCTCTGATAGTTCCAGCTTTCCACTTCTCTCTAAATGTTAAGGTACTCCAGAGTGCTCTTCCTAACTTTCTAACTTACAGAAAGTTTATGTTCTCCTAAGACAAATACCTAGAGCTTCAGATGCAGATAGTTAACTGCCTACTGGCTCAGATGACTAATAGGCACCTCACCATCGATGGTGTCAACACTGGGCTCTTGATTTTCTCTCCACGCCACCTCAAGTCACTTCATTTTCATCATAACCAAGCTTCCCACCTTTCAGTATATGGCATCATTGCCTGCCCAATTGCTTCAATTAAGAACTTTGGAGTTGTTTGTCCTGCAAACTCAAGCAAGCTAATTCATCTCCTTCTCTCAGACTCAACAACCAACCCATGAGTAAGTCCCACTGATGTTATTTCTAACATACATCCCAAACAGACCACATCGTACCATCTCAGTTACTACAACCACAGTTGAAGGTCCGTCATCTCTGGGACCAAGTATTTCCCTGTCTCCTTGTCTGCCTCCTACTATCCATCTCGTGCTGGGCAGATAGACCAATTTTTCGAAGGCATAAAAAAGACAATGTCACTCCTCTGCTTAAAGTTCTCTGATTTCTTTTAATTATGTTTGAAGTGAAGTTCAAACTAGCCACCAGGGTCTGCATCTGCCATGCCCTCTGACCTCCCTGAGCCCCTCTCCCTATTTCTCTCTATATTTCCACCACACACATTCTCATTTCAGGACCCTGGACCTGCCTTCCTAACATTTGAAGTATTTCCCCAGATCTTTGTGTGCTGACCTCCCTCTTTCCCAGTCCACAGATCAAAGGGCCCTTCCCCAGCGAGGCCTTCTCTCACTCTTGCTCAAGCCTTCCCAGATGCCCTATGTTCATCTCGGGGTCCTTAGAATTATCTGAAATGATCACATTTGTTTTTTATATTTCTTCTAATGCCTTCCTCATTAAAATGTAAGATTTTAACGTCTGATGGACTAAAAGGAAAGATCATGTTTCTTTTCTTCTGCCACAGAAAAAAAGTTATAATATTTACGAAAATGAATGCACCTCTTTAATGTGATAATTCTCACATTAATGAAAATATCAAAAACTACTCAGTGCACAGCTCCACAAAGCTCAGCGTGAAATAGGAATGGGTCATAGACACACCTATGTATGTGTAATAGAAGTCTATTGTCTTTTATGATGATTAATTGGTCAGGACAGGTGTTTGGGATGTAGTGACACTCTTTGACAGCTTTTAATAGGGCCTACAAGGTAGCTCAGTATTGATAAAGTGCATTATGAGAGTGGGTACATTCCTTTGAACTCTTGTAAGTGGTGTGATTTGCTCACTCTACAAAGTATATTTTTGCTCAGATACTAAATGTAATTGATACCTCCTGAAGACACAGTTACTACTATTTGGGTTGCCCCTGGCTTGCCTGTCTAGGATGTGGGAGCAAGGGCTAGTTCCCACTATGATTCTGATGGTGGAGCTTCCTTAGGCATGAGACAATTTCATCTGTGCCCAGGGAAACCACTGTAAGGTAATCCCCAGGGACCACCCTGGGTAATGTGGAAAGCTATAAGGACCGTGTCATGTGGCTAGAAACATTTCAGTCAGACCTAAGAATATTAAGAGACACAAACTAGAGAAGCAGGGGTAATGGTAAAGGCATTCAAAGAATCCCTTTGCACTGGGAGTATACAGGAGGAAATCCTATCTAGAAGGGGAAGTGAGTCAGAGCTTACTTATAACACTGGAGAAAGAAGACAATCATATTTTAGAAGAGACTTAGTAGTTTATATCCTTGGGCTGGAAAAACTTCTCAGATATTTTTTGTGTTCCATTGTTGAATTCTAGAAAAAGTGTCACCGGAAGGGCCCTTAGAGGAATCCATCTGTGGGGGGAGGAACAGGTCTGGGGCCATGATCTGAAGGACAGCCGCTCTGAACTGCATTAGGAGGGGCCCCTCAGAGGTATTTCCGGTGTACCCGGGGCCTTTCTGGGGACTTGGCAGCAATTCAAGAACTATGCCTTATCCCATCTTGTTGGTATATAAAACAAATGCTAGCTATGGTACATTTAGGAAATTGATCTGTAGGTTACATCATACTTAAAATTCTCGAAACCACCTACTACAAATGCTTGAAGTAAATTGCGGGAAATCACTTGAATAATCTTGCCAACATCCATCTAATACCAAAACAAAGGCCACCTAAAGACAAAGCAGGGCTGCTGGAGGCACCCCCAACACTGAGGGGAACATGCAGGGAGAGGTCACTTGTCTGGCCTTACGCTCTATTAATTCAGTCTCTTTTCTCAGAGTACTTCATCCAACCTCATCTTAAACTCACTCTCAGAAACTGAGGAAAAACACCTTTTTCATCTTTCAAAGAATAACCTATTAAATACCTCTGTGAACAACAAGGAGTTTGAGTTAAGGGATAAATCCGCAAAGTATCATTTCCTCCTAGCCACAGAGGGTCTTGTGACTCCTTCTACCAGGTGGTACAAAATCCTCGTGTGACGCTCTATGGCCTTGGAGGAGAGAAGAGTCCCAAAGCCAGTGTTCTTCAGAGGAAACGGCCAACTGGGAAAGCCCACATGTGTCTGGGCAAACAGCACCCCGCGAACCATAGACAAGAAGCAGTAATGAGCTGTCTGCTTCTCCTCACAACTGCCTCAGGAGGTCCTCCCACACCCAGCGCTCATTGCTTCCGGTTAAGAATTTCCGCTGCTCATTTATTTATAATAGGTAAGATGTGGAGTCAACCCAAATGCCCAAACATAGATGACTGGATCAAAAAAATGTGGTATACAACAAAAACAAAAAGACAAGGATAAATCAGAATTTGTTCGAGGCGAGGAAGAGGGTTTAGAGGGGGAGGAATTGGGAAAAGGGCAGAAAGAGCACAAGGGACTGAGATGATGTTGCGCTGGTGAAATGGTGGTGGGAAATGGGACCACAATTGATGTCAAAAATATATATAAATAAAGGGGGAAAATGTGGTATATATAGACGATGGAATATTATTCAGCAATCAAAAAGACAAACTAGAGCCATTTGTAGAAACATGGATGGAGCTGGAAGGGATTATGCTTCGTGAAATAAGTCAGAAGAAAAAAGAAAAATACTGGATGATCTCCCTTATAGGAGTAAATATAGGGGATCAATGAAAAAATAAAATAATAACATCATCAACTACAACAACAAAATACAACAAGACAGAACAAAAATAAACAGATAGCTAAACAACAGACATTCTGCAGGGAAGAGAGAGGGATTGAGGATTGGGATCTAAATGAGGGTGGGAAGAGCACAAGGGATTATGGTGACGGTGCTCAAGTGAATTGATCGTAAAAATTCTATGGGGACTACACCCAGAAAAGAAAGAAAACATTGTAAGAAAAAAATAAATAAAAATTAAATATATATATATAAAAGAATTTCAGCTGTTCCTCATATATTGTCAAGGAATGATAAAAAGCCATTATTACTCTGCTATTCAGACTTTTAATATATGCTATCACCTTGAAAGATTATTTCAAGTGTGATTTAGCTGCATTTTTTACTATGTATTCAACAACCACTTGCCCATTCTCTATGGGCAACTTTACAGAATCCCATTGTGTCAAGAGAAAGGCAAAATACAGTTCCTGTTGTCAGGAGCTCATGATAAGGAGAAACATAGACCAGCAAATCCACAATGGCTGTTTTGGTGGCCGAGACAGCTGTGCAGAGTCAGGTCACATGTCAGGCATGGGAAGTGATGCTAGAGCTTCTCCTTGGGTGTTCAAGGAGGAATAGAAGTTAACCAATGGGGAAGTCAGAGAAAAAGCTCTCCTGAACCAGCAAGAAGTGATGCTGGGAAGTGATGCTGGGTCTCAGATCTTGCATGTTGAATGAGCAAGGCCCTTTTAGAAGTTTGCCTGGTGGGAAGGGTGGGTGTAGGCATCTGGGAGAAGATGAGGCAGGAGGGAAAGAAGTGACAAAGGTTCTTCTAGGCTATGCTAAAGCACAGTGACATGTACTCTAAAACCAATCTAAAATAGTATAGAGGACGGACAGAGAGTACAGAGGAGCAAGACTTCAGGGATAGGCTAAAGATAAAGATGTGGGATTGACAGACACTTCATAAATAGAATTGAGCAGAATTGATGGCCCACTGTACAAAGACAAAGAGGACAGAGGAACTGGCTATGAGGCTCATCTCTCAGATCCAGAGAAGCCCACTTTTGTTCATAAATACAATATTGATGGAATATTTTTAAGGGGGACACATCTTTAAAAGCTTCCAAAGTAAACATTGTAAAGTTTCTAAGATGAACTCAAATATCTTAATAAGTTTATTCTAGGTTTCATTCTAACTTTGAATGAAGAAGCAAATAGCTTTAAGCACCCAAGAGCAATCTGTATTGCAGAGTTGAGTTATGATGCCTTGATGTTCTCAGGGTGTATTACAATTTCAACTTAAATGGGGTGCGAACTTGAATGCACAAAGGATGAGGGTCCCAGGAATAGTGACGCTACTGCCATGCAAGCAAGATATATAAATATGGATGTCAATGCATGAAAGGCTTTTAAAATGCCCGAGAGTTCCAAAGTGCACTGGGCCTCACATAAGCACAATGAAATGATAATGAAGACAACCAGTAGCAGGGACCACCCACCAGCGGTTTTATTGCTGTAACTAGGAGTAAAGGGTCTCCCTGGAACTATTGACACTGGATGGCATTGTCATTTTTAGCACATGCTAAAGCTGTGGTTGTGAAAGGAATTGTCTCTGTTAAACAGGAGCCAGACTATTTATGCATATCCCTGCTCCCACCACATTCTTGTGCCATGGCCATAGGTAAGAAAAAATGGAAAATGGCTGCTTGGTTGCCACACATTTTCCCATAAACTTCCTGTCCATGTTTAATTAACCAAGGAAGAAATATGGTTTCAGAGACCTCTTTTTGGAGGGCCTCAAGCTTAAGTTCAGCACATATCTCTACCTTCCTGTTTATTCTCTTGTCTCCTGGAAATCCTTGGGTGACAGTCCCTACTCAGCCTACCCAAAATGCTGTGTAGGTCAAAGGACTGCCCTTAACCTTGATGTGGGCTATTTTTTCCCCAGTTCTGAAGAGACAAAATTACTTATTTGATATGAAGAGTGAAAATATCAAATAATAATTGTTTTCTTATTCCTGCTTTAAAAACATTGATGCATGTGTGTGGGGCACATACAGGTTCTTCTCCATGCACACAAAATACCCTCACAAGCTGTGTCTAGGATGAGATCACAGGGAAAGAGTTTTTGTGCCTGTTTTTTCATTAGTGTCCAATTAAGGATATTCAGTGAATGAAGAGTGTGGTGGGACTTTGGTGGCTTTCAAGTCCTTCTTACTGGTTTCTTAATAGTTTGAAAAGATGGTCAGGAAGGAAGATTGAGTGGTGAGAGGTAAGTGGTTGATTTTGGTTTCAGAACAGTCTGGGGGAAGGCCAAGAGAAAGGACTTTGAGGTTAAGTAAGTTTATATATTTTCTTCTTCACTGAGAAGTGTGGTTTCTCTCATCCCAAGTGCTTCATTCAGCTTCAAATCAGATTTTTGGTTTTCTAGGTTACTTCTAGAATGAGAGTTTAATTATTTAAGAAATGTTAAGTGCCAGGCACTGTGGTGAGTGAGGGATGACACTTAGTGGCTTCCCTTCGCAGGACCTGGTGGGAAGGAAGCATGACAGGGCTGCTGGGCTGAGAAAGTCCTTAGGAACAAGAAAATGTGCAGACAGGCACTCATCTGACAAGAATTGAGGTCAGAAATGTGTGTGTACAAAGCAAACAACAGTTTCTACAGAATCATTAATCATTTCATTAGAACTCATGTGACATTGCTCTGAGGGATAAAGGCATTAGGGACTGGCAAAGTGAAACCGGAAGCTTGCTGCTGATGAATACTCCCAAGTTTCAAAGAGACCCCCTGGAGATATTACTACTGGCCCTTAAACTACAAGAAGACACAAACACAACACCCCAGCTGCTGGGAAGCATGTTGGTCAGAGAGCAGTTTCTGCAGTCAGGCACACCTGACTGGAGTTTCACTCTGCCTCTCATGAACTGTGTAACCACAGACAAGACAATTTCTCCAGTTGCAGTTTCCTCATCAGTAAGACCGAGCATGAAAATAAGATAACTTTCTCACGAAATTGTCATGAAGTGGTGCAAAATAGTTAAACCTGGAACAACACAGTTCAATAATGTTAGCACTAGGTACAGTTGTGCCGTGGGGTGGAGCAAGAGGAATGGGTAGGTGCAGTCCCCAAGTCCTGGCACAACATTGGGAAGACAGGCCTTCTGACCCTGAATTTCGACCAGAATTATGACTTCCAAATCAGGCATGGCTATGGTCTTAGATGCCCCTTCTGGAATCACTGGCCTGATTTATCTCTGACATCCCTCTACCTCTTCATACTCCTCACATACAAACTGCCTATCTCTCTGCTAGTTTCCAGCGCGTGAGGAGTCTCAGGACCATGTCAGGGCACTGTTGCCTCCAGGAAGACAATCTGTACCGTGTTTTGTCTTCATCTCCCTAAATGGACAGGAAAAATACATGCCTGAGAACCTACTACCCCTATTTAGTTATTTTTAGGTAATTTTTACATTGTCAGTAGCACAAATTTGCTGCATTCCAGCAAAAGCCACATACCCAGTAGGCCCGAGGTTATAGACTGCTAGGAAAACTCCAATTTTTTATTAAGGTCAACTTTTCTTTGACTGAAGCCCAGCAAAAATCTCCCCAAATTATAGCTCCCACTCTGAATGGGCCTCAGATTTATCTATAGTTCTTGGACAGGGAGAGTTACAGGAGCTAAGAGAATCTTGGCAAATAGACATAGCTTCCTACTTGCTCAGACAACAGGAGGGAGAAGAGGGAAGGGGAAAGATAGAGATTGGAAAGGCAGGGAGAGAAAGAGATAGGAATACATCACGGCTTTAAAAAAGAAAATTCCTGAATTGAGAAATAGTAACTTTTCTAATAACCTTAAATAAAAGTGGGATAATTTTCATGGGTAGATTTGGCTATTTTTGACCCATTTCTAAAGGTGTGTTTTCATCTCTCATGTGGCGTTACAACTATTGCTAATGCAAAATTGAGTATGCATTATGGAAAATTGTAATCCATGCAAAAAACTGGGTATTTGCACCAAAAACAAGATTTCTGCTTATCCACCATCCCGTTAATCCTACATATAATGTTTGGATATTACTTGTTATGACACTGGGTGCATCTAAAAATCATGTAATTATGAGTAATTCCTAATGTGAATTCTATGTTGTTCTCTCAGTTTTTAAAGATCTTTTGAAATTTAAGGTAAAGTCACAGCATCAGAAACAATAGATACTACAGGGGCCTGGAAGGAGGGTAGTTATTATTTAGTGGTTACAGAATTTCTGTTTCAAGTGAAAAGGTTCTGGAAATAGCTGGTTGTGATGGTTTAACAACATTATAAAAAGTACTTATGCCACTAACACACTTAAATGATTAAAATTATAAATCTTTTCACAAAAAAGGAAGAGAAGGGAGAAGGGAGGGATGATCAGAAGGAGGGAGGGAGGGAGGGAGGGAGAAAAAGAGGAGGGACAGAAATACTACTTAGCTCTCACTATTTGGGCCTGTTCTTTAATAAGAAAACACTTCTGAAGGACAGAAGTTTACTTTATACCTCTGTAGTCTGACCAGGGTCATTAAACCACTCACAGAGTGATCTCCTAGAGAGTAAACTAGGAATAAACTTGGAGATAAAGTGAGACATCTTGAACATTCAGATGGCTGCATCTCATGACTGAGGGAAATGGGGGGAGGCTGAACAACTTTAAAATGACAGTAAAAAGGTAAAGTTATAAAGGAGAAAACGATCAGCAGTGAGAACTATAGTGATGAAAAATGAATAAGAAAACTAATGAGGTAACAGTGTCAGATGCCTTGTATACTGTGTTAGAAGCCTAATAGAATTAATTGCTCATACATTTTTTTCTTAATCCCTTGGGGAAAAGTTGAACTTTTTTATTCTTTTGCAAAAACCCAGTGCTTTTTTTTTAAATACTACTCAATACACAGTATATCAGCCTATCCTGATCACTCATGCAATGATTATTATGTATAAGAAGGGCCAACCTAATTCCTCCTGCAAGTTTACCACAGCAGAACCCTCCAAACTTGGGGGACATTGCATAGATCTTCTCAAGATCATGAGCTTAATTAAACACTATCGGAATTATTTAGAAACAAAATTCTTCAGTCTAAGAAATATGCTCCAAAGTGTAGTTATTGTTAGTCTCCTTGGAGATGACACCAGGAAAGCACGTGTGTGCAGGCCTGAGATGACTGATGGACTTTACTGGAGTGAGTGCTCCCGCTAACACCAACCAGCTTGGCATCAGGGGACAGCGTGAGTGTTAACATAAATCACATAGCAACAACGTGGATGCAAGGTGATAGCCCATCTAGAAAGAACTAATAAAAATCAATCAAATTAGTTGTTGGTGGGCTGCGTGCTTCATTTCTACAAACTTCTACCACCCCTTATAATACAGGCATAAGGACAATAAACATGAATCTACTTATGATGTCCTTTCCTCCCAGAGATGTTGGCTTTTGGGAAAGGAGCAAGCATGCAGAAACAAGAGAGTGGCGTTCTATGGTAGAAGCGCTCCCTGGGGGTCTCCAACCCCTCTAGACTTAGGTTGGCACCTGCCACCACCAGCGCCCTGTGGGTGGTTGTTAACAGAGAACTGGCCATGCAGATCTGGAAAGCACCCTCATGGAGCAGGGAGAACAGGCGCACAGCAAATACACTCAGATGGCATTTATGAAGGTGTTGCTTATGCTAAGTGAGCTGAGCAGGAATGCTATGTGACCAGAAGCCCCTGTCTAAACGATTCACATGTAAAGATAACTTTTGGCCTGTGGTTGCAGCTGCTGTTGACAGAGCTTTCTGAGACGCTGCCTTCTGGCCTGCTTTGCACAATGGGGAATCATTCTGTCCCTCCCTACCACGGCGGTCTGTTTGTTGCTACTGCTGCTGCCACTGCTGCTGCTGTTTCTCAGCTGTCCACAGCAAGGCCATGTGTTTGAAGTAGGGCACAGTGTGCCTTTGAGGTGGCTCTTTGGGCAATTCATTGCAGCTGTCCCACCTGTGCTGGCACCAAGCAGCTGCCAGGCCCGTGCACACATCCTGCCCATGGAGGCCAGTGCGGGCCCAGTGCCCTTTGGTTCTGGGTGGCAGCTTATGCCAAGCCTTGCTGTTTTCAGTGACCATGTCCTGTGTCCAGTCCTGGCAGCCACCGCCCACAAGTTGTTTAGCATTACCTGCGTGCAACAGTCTGAGGTGCAGGTGGGCTAGTTGCCCGCACTCGTGCTGTGACTGCAGAAGACCCAACTTAACCAGGAACCTCATAAATGTGAACCTCCAATCACACGGGCAGGTGGCCAAGGGGGTGTGTTTGAACTGGGGAAAAGGTGTCACTCTTGTGGCTAAATGTAATTCCAAATTTGCTCCTTGTGGACAGCCTGGTAGGAGCCCCCTTTTTCTTAACCACCTCTCTACTGACCTTTCTGATGACCTGTCTTTATTTTTTTTTAAAGATTTATTTATTTATGCATACAAGAACTGGGGTACAGGCCAGAGGTGGCAGGTGGTGAGAGGATTCAGCAGAGACAGAGCAGGGAATAGAACAGGCAGATTGACTGAAACACACTGCTGAGGGAAGCAGCAGGGTGGGAAGGAGAGGTCTGCTGCACCATGTGAGTCCCCTCCCTGGCTGATGGCAGGGATCGAACTCATGCTGCAGTAACTGTGTTTGCTTCATAGTGCATTGCTTAACCCACTGTGCCACCAGGGAGGCCCCTGATGACTATGTCTTTAAATGTACCCTTACCTTAACTAAAAGGCCTTGCAGTCAGCAACTTTTTGACTCTGCACACAATACTGATTATCTTACATTTTTTTTTGTGTCATTGACTTTGTGGGGCATTTCATGCAAAAGGGCTGGAGAACAGATTTAATTTTGTCCATTCCATCACCCTGGGCTGAATTTAAAAATTAGATAAAAATAATCTCAGACTTCAAGATAGCATTGTTCCTACAGGATTGTTTCAAGGTCCAAGAATTGCACTTTTAGCATGTGAAATTGTAGTACAGGAGAAATGCTATCAAGATGACAATGGAGTTCCTTTCCAAATTCAGTTATATGCCCCAGTTGTCCCTCCCCAGGGCAGCACAGGTCTGCATCAAAACACTCCCCACCCCCGCCTCAGGCCCGTGGCTTCTCCAGTGGCAGAGAGCACCCAAGATGGACATCCAGCTTCTCTGAATGCAGAATGCTTCTGGGGGGGCCCACTCAGCTCTGCTCTTCCAGGCGTTTCTGCAGGGCTTGACCCCTGGGAAACAGACAAAGATGCAAAGAGAGATGGCACTTACTAAAACCAGGGCTCAGATCTTGGCACATCTGCTCTGAAATTTTATTTCTAAGCCTGCATTGAATTTGAGGAAAGGAAGTACATGATCAGATATGGAAGTGGGAATATGGCTCTCCTGCTCCCACTGTGACTGCTGCTGACCACATGGTGCCACCGTGCTGTACTGGGACATAATTTCAGTTCAAAGAGTTATAGTAAGATGAATGAATTAATTTTAAAAATGCTAAATTAAAAAAGAAAGATAGAAATAGGGGACAGGAGTAGTTGAAAGTATTCACTTTCAGGTCAGAAAAACCAAGCACTCAACTGTCTCTTACCATATATCAATATAAATTGGATGATCTCAAATGATTCACTTAACCCCTTAAGATTTTAGTTTTCTCATTTGTAAAATGGTAATAATTATGTATGGGGTGCATGCATTCAACTTTATTTCAAATAGTAGAAGATTATATAGGAAATTATTTTAAGCAAAATAATGACTCAAGATCAGTGATTCAGTATTCTCCTTCCCTTACTTTAGCACTTATATAAAGGCACAAGAGCCTTCTACAATACAGGCAAGGGTGTCAGTTTAAAAAGTTACACATAAGAGCAAAGAGATCAGGGTTGGCAGCCTTTAGTCTTGAGATCTTAGGCAATGTGGTTGCAGCTCTCAAAACAGAAGAAAGTAATTCCTTTGAGGTTTATGTTAGCAAAATGAGTGTTAAAAGTAGCACTAAGTTGGAAATATTTATAGTGGTATTGTAATGTAGGACCTATGAGTAATTCTATCTCAATGTTTCACATAAACATTTGTCACATACCTTCAGCATAATTACTTTGGTTACTACATTTAAAAACTATTTTACAAATTATAGGGAAATTTTTTTTTTAATATGGAAAGTTGCTTCTCAAGTTCACTGCTGGGTTTCTGGTACTTTAATTTATAGTAACACTTTAAAAATTATAAACATGTTTGATATTACTAGGGGCTTCTGACTTCTAGCATTCGACTGACAGTTGCTTCTCAAGTTTATTTTTTATTTTATTTTTTTATTCATATAAGAGCTGGGCTACAGGCCAGAGTCAAGTGAAGTGAGAGGATTCACCAGAGACAGAGTGGGGAGCAGACCAGGCAGGTCAACTGAAATACACTGCTGAGGGGAGCAGTGGGCAAGGCAGGAGAGGTCTGCCTCACTATGTGGGTCCCCTCCTTGGCTGGGGATCAAACTCGTGCTGCTGTGCAGATATGTTTCACAGTGTGACGCTCAACCCACTGTACCACCAGGGAGGCCCTGCCTCTCAAGTTTATTACCAAATTTATGACTTTATGATGTTCTGGTTTACAGCAACTCTAAGTCACTAGACTACATTCTGTCTTTATCATGATCATTTTTAACATTTATTTATGATCACATTAATACTGTGTTTTATGATTTTTGTGCTTCTGAAAATATTATGGCCCATAAGAAAAAAATCCATGGGACATCTGCTCTGCCAATTATCTTTGGCCTTCTAAAACAACTGATCTCATCAGAATTTATTGAAATGGTACTATTACTTCACATAAGGCTATAATGAGGGGCTGTTTTTTAATTAACGAGATATAAGCAAATGAGTAATTCTATAAAACATATTCAGACTTGATTACAAATATTGTGTAAATCGGAATCTGAAGTCAATATGTGCCTGCGGCCACCCAGATTATTTCAAGATTCCTGGTATTTTGGCATCTCCTTTTAATAGAAGCACCTCAGCTTAGTGCTTCTAGAGTCCTCATTCCACCTGTGCTGTCCACATGGCAGTGCTTTCTAGGAGTTGAGAGGACCTGGCCACATGTAAAAGCTTTGGTTTTCATGCACTCTACACAGAGGACAAATTTATTGGGCCATGATGTGAGTTACAGGTCATGGACACCCCCACTGACCTTGCAAAAAAGCAAACCAGACTCAGAATCTGAGATGCCCCTCCATCATTGCCTTCACAGTTAAGGAAAAAGGGGGACCTCTCTTCCAGTTTCTCAGCAGTGTGGGCTTTCCAAAGGCACAGTGCTTCATTCGTTGCCATGCACATATCTTTGTTTAGTCATACTGAAGAGGAGCTGGGTTTGGAAATGTCAGAACATTGGCCTCCAGGGAGTGGGTGTGGTTTTCGTTTTGTGCAGCACAGAATTTCAAGAAGCAGGATTGTATATGAGATAAGAGTATTCAGCTGGAATCCCTACCTGTGGTCTCCAGCAATCTTGACAAAGTTAGTGCCTCTGCAGATACTCTGTGCAAGCAAAGCAAAGAAAACCCACACAGCCGTCTGTGCCTTTAAGGGAGGTGTGACTCCTGATCTTATATTCTGCTTCTGGAATCTGTCTCCTTTCAGGAGGTTTCCCCATGTGCCTTGGAGGTAAATGCACAGTCCAGAGTTTTTCCATTTTGCTTTTCAGAATGGTGAATCAGAAGCATATTAAGCATATTCATGCTCCTTCAAAGGGACCCTAGCTGTCCATTCATGTCAGAATGTGCGGTAGATTGACAGACAAAGCAATAGGCTAGAAATTCTAAGTCTGCGGGTTTTAATCCCTGCTGTGCGTATGTGACCCCAGGTCAGCCTCTTACCGTTCATTCTGCTTCAGTGTCTGCATCTGTAAAAGAGGAGGATGGGCCACACAGCTGGTAAATATTAGTAACGTGTTGCTGTTGAACTGATGGATGGGAGGCCCATAGAACTCTGTCACCTTCTCCTTACACTACGGGGAAGCGTGCCAGGACATGAACCTTTCTAGTGTTTTCTGGAATCTTCCACACAAATGCCTTGTCCCATTTCTGGATAAAACCTCATCTTATTCCTCCCTGCTTGAGCACCTCTGGTTGGGCATGCTCATGCCACATTTGCTGTTGGATGCCAGTGAAAGGCTGAAGTTATAGATGACAGGCTAGAGGAAAAGGAGAGGTCTGAGACAGAGGCAAAAAATGAAGCTGTGCCCAGAATAAAGGGACTCCAGGTCTTAGGGACCCCATGAGTGTTAGAATGAGATACCTGGGTTCAACACCCCACCTACCACCACCACCAAGGTCATGACTGAACTGCTCCACTCCTCCTCTGTTCCATCAAGGAAATGCACGTGGGGAGTGTCTGACTAAAGCATTGCTGTGAAGATGAAACCCTAAGTGCTTACAGAGCCCTTAGCCCAGGACTGGCATTTGATAAGCAGCGGCTATTGAGAGTATTACTGTGCTTGCCACCGATGCAGCTAAGATGAAGAGGAGTTTTATTTCTATTTGCCATCTACCTTTTTCTGTCTACATCTCTGGGATAAATTAGGAATTAAGTTCTAGCTGGAAAAGTGAGATCTGGATTTATTGTTACCTCTTGGTGTTTCAGTTGGCCGCCTTCACAGTGAAGCCTCAGTTCCTCTTCTTTAGGAACTGATTTCTCCTGGAGAAACCACTGAGTGTGGCCAGGGAAGACTCTAGAAGCCTCTAAAAACAACTGGGCATAGGATCAGAGAAGCTATAGAAGAGGCCTATAGGGAGATGGCCCGTGACATGACATTAGGGTTGCTCGTCTGACGCCTTCTCTGAGTTGTCAGCTTCTTAGGATTCTACTTCTCAAGGGTTTCGAAGAGGTGTGTATGTGAAGTCCTTAGCAGTGACTGGCCCATAGTTCTCACAGAATGCTACTTGTTCAAATGCTGCTGCTGATTCTGATTTTTATTGTGTTTATATTATGAGGGTTTGGCTGTTAGGAGGAACTTAATCAATGCTTGTCAAACATTTTTTTGTAAGTCTGTGGTGATTATTTATGAATTCTATGTCAAACCAGTCTGGGTTATTTGACATTCTAGAACTTACAAAGTAAACAACAGGAAAAACATCTACTTTGTCTGAAATACCAGTATATTTTGTGGCTAAATCTGGGGGCTGTTTTCCCATGATTTAAGATTGAAAAGCTAACACAGAAGAAAATTCTCACAACTTCCCCTAAGTCACCCAGTGTCCAAAACATCCAGATTCCTTTTTTCTCAACAAAGTGGAAGTTTAAAAATTGCTTTAGTTTCCAACGAACTTTGTTCTTTTATATCAATTTATATTATGTTGAACCACTTTAACCTTCTATCTTTTTATAGGTCAAAGAGGGCCAAATATTGCATCACAATAATGGAGATGACTTTCACAAACATTTATTGTATTGAAATAAAAAAGGAAATTGATAGTCTAATGTAGATGGATTTCAATGTCCATTATGTCAAATGAGAATCTTACAAGAAGTCAATAGTGCCTACTTGAAATTCACAAAGTTATGACTAAAATAACTTACATTTCCCCTTCTTATCACAACAGTCTGTGTGTGTATATATATATATACGTTTCTAAAGATTTTAGTCTTAACTATGATTCTTTTTTTGTCTCAGATTTACTGGGGAAATTAGATTATAGCTGAACATTTTTAAGTTTAACAGAGACCCAGACAGAACTTAGTATGTGCCAGACACTGTTCTAAACACCTTATACATATTAACTCATTTATTCCTCTTAGCAATTCTATGAAACGTGTACTATTATTATCCATGTTTTACAAACAATGAAACTGAGGCACAGAGGGGTTAAAGAAACTTGCCCAAAGTCACTATCTACTAAACAGTAGAAGCAGAAGCTACACTTCTTGTTATCACGCTATCCCTTCATGATAAAGATGGACATTAAAATAATAACTAATGAAACATGTGGCTAATACTGAATTTTTCATGTCTATCAAAAATTGTTAATTCTATCTTTTTAACTTTTCTAAATTGTCAAATAAATAGGAATGACTGCAGCTTGTTCAATCTGGTCCATATAGCTTACCACATTACCATAACTCCCTGAAAAAAGGTTTGAATGTTTTATAGTGGCCCTGTTGGCATATGTGCCCATTTTGGTATAGAATATATATTAAAGAAAAATATTCTAAAGAAAGATAAGGAAGCATGGTACCAGAAAAATATATAGTTGTATTAAAGCTCTGCTCTTTATCAGTGCACAACTTTGGCAAATGTACTTGAACTTCCCATGCCTCAATTTTTCTTCTGTACAGTGGATGCAATAACATTTAGCTTAAAGGGTTGTGCTTAGAGGAAATTAGCACAGCACCTAGAAAATTGACTTGCTGATAGATGATCAGCACATGTTCATTCCACCCCTACAAAGTTCAAGAGCTCCAAGACTCATGAATGATAGAGCCACACGACCAAAGCAAACTTCTCTCAGACAAAATTCTAGCACAGGATGTATTTTCTCTGAATAGCTCTTCAACAATTGTAACAATTTGATTATAATGCATTAAAATTGTAAGCCATTCACTAGATATATAATTAGAAAATAAAGTTTAAAAGTTTAATAAAACAAAGATGGAAGGGTGGAGGTTTTGCAATGAGTTTTAGAAAAGAAAGACAGCTAAGTAAAAGGAAACTGGGTTCTTAAAACCAGACTCTTTTACTGGAACAGAGTTAATTGAGTTCTCTGAGATTGTGAAGTTTTTACAGCCATTGTTATGGCCCTCTAACTACATGTGTTATGGGGAATGGTATGAAGCTTTTTCTAATCTAATAATCCTGATTTCTACAAAGATTGCAAAACCCAGAATTTGGAAATTAAAGAAACAATACAATTAAAAATATTTGCGTATTTGAATGGACAATCAGATATAGACTCAGTATCACTATTATTTAAAGGAGACATTAATACATAACTATCTGATTTAAATGTTGAAAAACACAGCTCTAGCAGATAACGTATGACAGTTATAAATTGAACTCATAGCATTTCTTATTACTAGCTTGAATAATATAAAGTAGCATTACTGTTTATCATTCATTGCTATGCAGTTTTTTTCAGATACTCTAAAGACATGGATAAAACTGTCATAAATTAAATTTGTGAACTCTGTTCCAATAATCTTATTTTTTCTATAAGACCTTACATTGTCAGCTTTCTATCCTTCAAAGTAGGAAACTAACTCTCACCATCTGAAGAAACAACAAACACACAAAGAATTATTTGTGTATTTAAGCTGACTCAGAGACAAGTTTTGTGATAATTGATTGATACGTCTGAAGGAAGCTTTGAAATCTATGACAATGAGGACACAATGAGTTACTCGCTCACCATGTTTGGGGCACTCGGTAAATATTTAGTCAAAGAATACTTTACAGCTCTTTCTTCCTTTGGTCTCCTGAAAAGTCCAACATCATTAAATGACCATGTTTGAATCGTCTGCCAGGAACCTCAGAGCCAATCTTTGTGCTCATTTGGTATAACTTCTCTTGATAGAATTTCCTGAACTAATCTTCCCCCTCTTCTTGGCTATTACTTTGTCTTTTTCATAAATATTTTGTTAGCGCTTGGAGGCATTATTGTACCTATGCTTTTACTAAAATCTCACCCCTTTGATAAAATATGATCTTGGGGTCCTCCCTAGTGGGCTAGGGGTTAAGTCTCAGCACTATCACCTCTATTACCGGAGTTCCATCTCCCACCAGGAAGCTGACCCACGTGGTGCAGCAGACCTCTCCTATCTCCCCCACTGCTCCCCTCAGCAGTATATTTCAGTCAATCTGCCTGTTCTGTTCCCCATTCTGTCTCTGGTGAATCCTCTTACCCCCCACACCTCCAGTCTACACCCCAGTTCTACGAAGAAATAAATACCATGCTGTCACATTTAATAAAAAGAAAAAAATGATCTTGGTATATAAATTATTACATAATGACCTCAAATCCTAATACAGATGAACCTGGAGACACTGTGCATTTCAGATCTGTGTGCTTATTCATCCCTCTCTTACGTTTTTTAAAGTATTGGTTTTCAGGATTCTTATGCAGAACCCATGTTTTATTAGCTGACTGGACACATTTATATTCAATGGTTTTTTCCTGCGTTTTTAGTTCAAGTATTTCAATAATGTTATTGACTATTTAAATGAATTCTTTGTGAATACATTTAGCTATATCTGCAAATTATTGCCCAGAAGATTGGATTTTAGTTTATGGTGAGCGATAGACTTATAATGAATCTCAGCAATAGCATGAAAGAAAAAAATTCCAAATGTATGTGAGATAACAAATGCTGAAATAAAATTGAAGAGATAAGAAGAGATAAAAGTAAATAATCACAACTCTTTGCTTGTCTTCAGCGAAAACTCAGATCAGAAAAAAGAGTATTTTCTAAATGAGTTATGAAGCTTTCTAGAGAAACAACTCCTGCATCTAACAAGACACTAATTTCTAAACAACTTAATTGCATTAACAGGAAGATTATTCACTTGGCAGGATATTGTGTGTGTGTGGTGGGGGTGGAAATTGTTGATCACAGAGCAGCCAGATTCAGGCACAATTGGCTACTGCTGTCAATTTAATTAGTAGTATAGATCCTGTCTCAAATAGTTCTTCGTTCTGGTAGTTGGTGTTAAAAGAGGTCTCAATCCTCTCAGGTCCATTGGATAGAATGCATAAATTTCTTCTTTGCTTTTCAAAGACAGCTGTGGCTTTTTCTGTCCATTTTCTTACTCACTCATTCACTCAACAATGAGCGTGCAGTGAGGACTAGAAACTGGTGAAACAAGATGATACAGAACCTCAAAAGATAGACATTTAAGGCAGTTCAGATGGACTGGAAGGAGTCTTACTATCTCTGCCCCTGAAGAGATTTCTGTTATGGCTTTGCTTATAATTCTGGATTTTGTTTTGAAAATGTGTAAATAACAACTTATTAAAATGATACTGTCAGAATCTTGGGATTAAAAGAAAACATTGCTTTACCCTCCAGTTTGTGACATTTAAAAAATTTTTAATTATATTTCCTGACATGCTTTGAGTTACATTTTCCAAGATTGTCTTTTAACATGGTAGGAGTAGAACTGAGACTTCTTATTTAGGGAGTCCCACAGAAGACGTCAGCCACATAACACCCGGAACTGGTGATAGCCAGTCTGAGCAGGTTTGAAGGGGTTCTGAGCTCAGGTCCTTTGTCCCCAGATCCCCAGTTCATATTTGTCTTTTCCACATGACAGCGTCACAATTTTAGGTCTCAGAGGTTGAGGGGACATCAAGAGTTTTCTTCTAAATAAGAAACCTATAGAACAGTAAGATAGGACAAGGACACCATGGGGTAGGGGGTGCAAATATGGAAAGGGGGAGGCAGGGTCTGGAGGGGACCGGGACTGTTCTCCATTAGATCCTCTGATCCAGAGATGTTTAGAGAAGAGAGCAGAAGGAGAGTATGCGGTCCCCCACTTTATTTATAAGAGAAAAAACGCCCTTCCTTATTCTGTTGAGATGTTTCATGGTTTTTAGCACTCCGAAGTGAAACCTTCTGAAGACCTGCTGTTTCATAACCATTACACATGAGCATCTGGTTAATGAGTGAGCCTTCTTGAGTGAGGAACTGAGCCATACTGTCTCCAAGGTCAGGCTTCTGAGCTGCTTGTGGGTTCAGAGCAGAAACAGATTAATAAATGGGTCCCACAGTCACCAACACTGTTATTTATAGCAATGAGTAGATAGATGAGCAGGTGCGATGTTTAGTCTCACCGAGCTCTCAGCAGGTAGAGCCTTGCGCTGCTCTCCTAAGGGTGCTGGAATAGCATCTTGGGTACCTGGAAAAATGTTTTTGTGAATGTCTAAAAGTCTGAGCCCAGTCAAAGCTGGTGTTCCATAATTTTAGTGTCTTCAAGAGGAGGGTATGTTCTCATATGCAAGCCCTTAGAACATGAACATCACTAAAATGAACGTTTTATGTGTATGGTAACTGGTGAGAGTAATTTGCTTCAAAATAGAAGTTATGATTGATAGGACAATCTACGTGCTTAAAACATCCTAGAAATGTCAGAATTATGCTTTTAAAATAGTGCCTCATATAGAAGAATGTCTCATATGTGCATATATATAGCATGAGCCTTGTACATATACTATTTTCATGTTTGAAGTAAAAGTAATAGTATCTAAAAGTGATTTATCTAGACATGTCAATTCCTTCAACAGAGGGTGTTGTGGTTATCTATTGCTTCATAGTAAACCGCCCATTAGTGGCATAAAACATCAATGGCAAACACCATTTATTGTCGTCGTCATTGATACTGTCTCTCAGGGGTTTGGGAGTGGCGAGGTTGACCAGGCTCGGATAGATTGTTCTCATTCATGGTCTCTCATGCACCTGTAGTCAGACAGCAGTTTGTAGGGCTGGAGTCATCTCGAAGGCCTCGTCAATCCCCTCCTGATGCCTACTGTCAGCTGTATGAGAAGCTGCATTTTGATTTGATGCTTTGACATCGGGGGCCTTACTAAGGGACCACCCCTCAAGGATAGCTGATTCCTATAGACAGCAAATAGCTTTCACATGAACCAACCAATCCAGAGCCCAGAGCCCAATCTCTTCCTTTATTGGGTTTCACACACTCTGGCCCACTACCTACCTACCCTAACCAAGTAGTAACCAGATAACTAGCGACAATTTCTACACCCAGAACCCACCAGAATTACTCAGACTAGCCAACCTCAAACCTGCCTAACCTGCTGTAGTGGCAGGATGGAGGTGGTACAGGAGGCAGGGTTCAGGATGGTTCTGGGCAGATGGGTCAGGGAAGGGAGTCTCGGAGCCCTTGGTGGCTTTTAGGCTTTATTTAGTAGGTGGCCAGGTACATGACAGGCAGGGGTGCTGGGGGGCCGGGAGGCTGGCAGGCCTCCCAGCCCCCAGCGCATCTCACCCTCTCGGCTGCTTTTTCTCTCTGCTGCTGCTGCTGCTGCTGCTGCTGCTGCTGCTGCTGCTGCTGCTGCTGCTGCTGCTGCTGCTGCTGCTGCTGCTGGTTCTCTCGGTCAGTCCTTGCAGTTCTGTCTGTTGGTGCTCGCAGTTCTCACAGTTCTGTCTGTTCTCATGACGCCGCCCATTTATGCCCGTGTCCAACACAGGTGCGCCCACTTGCGCATGCCCACCCTGGAATGCTCACAGCACCTCAGGTGTCCATCATCAGTGGTGGGAGGGTGGAAATACCTGATTAACCTTTACCCTACACCTGCCTTCCCATTCCTTCTAGTGGAAAGCACAATGGAAACTTTTGCTCATGTTCCCCCCTTACTCCCTCTGTCTCCTGACTGACTCTGGTACTTTCCCTGGTGGCCCTTGCATGGTGGACCATCCTCCTGTTTCTAGGGATTTGAAAATATAAAACTTCTTCCTTCATGACTCATTCTCATGACTGTGAGTCGCACCTGATTAAAGGAATCCTAGATTTAACATCAGGCACCTCTACATCATTAGTTGGATCACTTCCATGTGGCCTCACCTCCAACTCAAATGGGCTCTTTCAGATCATGGCAGCTGGGAAACTAGGGAGAAGATCCCAGAGGGAGAGAGTTGTGTAGAAGCAGGATTGCTTTGTCAACTCTGCATCCCTCTGTCACGTTTTCTTTATCAGTAGTGAGTCAGTGAGTGAGGCCAACCCATATGGAAAGGGGAGGGCATTAGATTCTCTCTCTTAATGGGAGGAATGACCATGAAAATGTAGCCATGTTTTAAAACCACCGTAGATTAATTTTACTCATGATCTATGCACAGGTCCCTAAGTAACTAATGTGCTCAGTTTGAGGGCAATTTTGCTCAATTTAGATATTCCTACATGTGGAAGTCAGGCTCAGTTTTTCAAGTGCCTTTTGTTGTCTGCCTTTAGCTATTTCATTGTGGCGATGTAGATATTCAAAATGGTGCACCTCTTTTAAGATTTTAAGATTCCTTACATTGTGATCTTTAATGCCTTAAATAGTGTTAAATTATTTAAAATAATTCAAAATTATTTTAAGTTCAGACTTCAAATTGTATTTTTGTCTTCCTGTCAAGTCTCTTCCTTAACACAATTTGGAGAAACGTATTCACTTAAAGAACTGATTATGGGCCAAAATTAAAAACAAAAATAAACAAACATTTAAAAATCAATCAAATAAAATATAAAAATGAGGCTCTTTGGAATATGAAAATTGGAAAATAGGGTTTAACCATAGTATTACTTGACTTAGAAAAATTTGTTTTCTTAATCTAATTATTGCTTTAAATTTATTTCAAGAGGAAAAGAAAGATTTTGATCTCTTAAACGATGCTTTTGTGATTAATTCAACAACCTTAATGACTGTTTTAAAGGCAGTAAAGAGGGAAAGAGAAGACCACTACATGGTGGTTTGGTTTCATCTGCAGGAAGATCAGAATAGTGGAATATTCTCTAAGAAAAATATATAATAGCATGAGAAAAGTTGATCTCAGCATGAGTAAAAGGAAAAATCTGGCTGCCTGGAGAAGCACTAAAAATCAACCAAAATGAAATGATCATTAGGGTTTGGAATGAAAGAGGGCAGTCTAGGCAAAAAATCATACAGATAAATTCATAAAATCAAAGCAATATGGGGGTTTTAGTAAATCCCTGGTTGGGGGTAGAGTGGTGGGGAGTGGAGGGTGCATGAGACAGAAATCACTTCAAGGAAACATGCCTGAGAAAAGTTTAAAAAAATCCCTTTTCCCACTTCTAGATAGGTGTAATGGCAGAAGACTGACAAAGCAAGGGTTTTTTGGTTTGTTTTTGTTGTTGGTGGTGGTTGGTTGTTGTTGGTGGTTAGTGGTTGGTTGGTGGTGGTTGGTGGGGTTGGTTAGCAACAGCTAAACAAAAAAGATTATTTTTAAATCTACAGGTTCTGAAAATTTCACACCTAAAGAATTTTTCAGGTCATTGTGAAGGTAATATTCTTTGACATGATGGAATGAAACACAAATATAGACAATTAACAATGTGTTTGATAACACTGAAAGGAGAGAGTTTCTTAAATTAATCCCCTAATCTTCAGTAAGGATCACATCCAAACGCAACTGTCCCAGACAAAGTTTCTCTCCTCCTTTATTTTTAAAAAAATATTTATTTATTTATTAATAAAAGAGCTGGGGTACAGGTCAGAGGTGTCGGGGGGGTGATAGGAGTCATCAGAGACAGAGTGGGGAGCAGAACAGGCAGATTGAAACACACTACTGAGGGGAGCAGCAAGGGAGACAGGAGAGGTCTGCTGTGCCATGTGGGTCACCGTCATGGTCAGGGTTCGAACTCATGCTGTAGTGGCTGTGGATATTAGAGTGCTGAGACTTAACGCCTTGTGCCGTCAGGGAGGCCCCCCTCTCCTCCTTTAAGGGATACAAGAAACATAGCAAGTGTTGGTGTCAGAGAGGGACTGATGTTTCTTTTTCAAATCTCTGTAATTTCTTCATTCCTCCAAAACACGCCTTTCTTTATTAGAAACACTCTTCATTTGTGAAATGAAATGTCTCATTTCTTCTTCCCTTAAGTTGTGAAGGCAAATCTTAGTCCAGGGAGTGGTGATTCTCTCATAAATTATATTTGCTGAACTTTATCTTAATATCAGCTACTTTGTGTAAATCACGGGGCTCCTTGCTGATTATTATCTTGAACCCATTATCTTTAGCCAAGAAACTCTGACCCTCAAGATCACTTTTGTCCTATTCCAAAATAACACCACTTTCTATATCCTTTCCTGTGCAGGGACTTCTGTTCCTAATTGTTTGATGCTGTAAATTACAGAGTAATTAAAAGTAAATGACATTACAATCTACTTTGCATTAGACTTTTTTGTGTGTCTTATTCTTCCTATTAATTAAAGCTCCTAATGGGCAGGGATTATTTCTAAGTTTTCGTGTCTTTTATAGTGTTCAATTGAGTTTTGCACAAGCCTTTGTCAACAGTACATAATGTATATGTATATTTTATATCTATCACACCATAGTGTAAACATTACTTGTACTTTTCTATCTTCCTTAACAAGATTGTGTCTCATGCTGTGTATACCCAGTAATTTAAGTTTAGTGTCAATAATTTAGCACTTAGATTCACACAGAAATGTTTTTGAATGAGTTGTTGGTTGAGTAAACTTTCATTGGATAGACAGATAGATGGAATATCAATTTATTAAATCTCACTAAAAGCAGGAAAAATTTCTTACTGTATACAAGTTTATTCTTCTATTTTCCTTGTAGGTGATCTTTAATCTAATTAAATCATTATCTATTTAATTACCTTTTAATTAACTAATCCATTTTAATTGACTCATTCTTCAAATGTTACAAATATTTTCAGAAATGTTTTCATCTACAAATGATAACAGAGAACAAGAAAAAGGTCTGTGCTAGCCCTGACAGTGAACCCCAGCTTTGCATGACATTGAGCCCCACCTTACACTGCCAAAGCTCCAAGACTCCAGTAACTCATAGCTGAGCGTATATGAGCACCAAAATATTAACAGAAATACTTTGCACTTGTGCTGTTTTCCAAATAACAGCATAGCATGATTTGGGAAGGGGTCATGAACCGCTTGGAGGAGGAAATGAATCTGAAAAGCCTGAGGAGGTGGAGAAGAAAAGTGAGGGAGCAGACAGATCTTGGAAAGAGAGAACTGGAGATGTCAGAAATGAGAGCCAAGTGCCCTTTTACCGCCCTGGTCATGCTGTGACATTTCTCTGAGTTTCAGTTTCTTCATTAGGAAAATTTGGGGGTTGAATTGCTTGAGTTTTGAATTCCTTTCAGCTCTAAATTATCTTGGTTCTATGAGAGCAGAAAAAAGCAAAAAAAAAAACCCAACCCTCTTTATTCACATGTTCTTCTAAATAACTCAGTGGGAAGGCACAAGGTTAGCTTTTGCAGTTACTGCTTTAGAGATACCAATTATTTCTATAGGATAGCATCACTCTTAACACCATTCCATTCATGATCTGATTGACGCCATGATTTTCAAAATCTGTAATAGCGCAGACATGAACATTTCCAAAATATTGCTTCTCTAAAATATTATCTGTACCGATGAACATTCCATTGCTCCGATTCTTCACCGTTTTGTTTTAATTCTACAGGGTTAGAGCTATGCATTCATTTTGTTGCTGTCTTATTTGTTTTTGAAATATCATAAAATGTCCACAGTGAAGTGATTAACAGATTCAAAGAAAGAAGGAATAATGGGTAACACTGAAGCCACAGTTTCAATGAAAACCTTCATACAATTTGCTTGAAAAAGTAACAGGGAGACAGATGTTTCTGTCATCATTTTTATTTGGAGACACCATTGCTTTTCTGTTATGTCACTGTCCAAGAGGGTCTTTGCAGACCAAGGCAGCTGTGTATTACCTATTATTGTAACTTCCACCAGGGCCAAGGGAAGGAAATTGTAACTTGAGTAGAGACCATGGCAATCATTTCTTTCTAGTTTTGTGAGACACACCTTCCTTCCCTCTCCTTACAACAAATACTAGACTCTGTTGTTCAGGGTGGGTAGAAATTCTGTAAGAAGCTAAAACCTAAGCAGGAAGATGGTGGACAACATGTGGATCAGTATATTTAGAAACATACAAGTCATTTTCTATATTTTAATAGCCAACTACTTTATGCTGGAATTTTGCTACATATTAGCACCTTTGGACTTGGGTCGTGACTTTCAGGTTTTCTTACTCAGTGGGAATGTAAACACTGTTTTCCAGGTTCACTCAAGCCCATCCTTGAGTGTTAGACCTGAGCAGCTAGCCATCCAGGAAATGCTCCATTCCTGTGTGCATTGGGCAGGATTTCCTGCAAAGGGTCATGAAAACATATTTTCCCATTGTCTTTGTTTAAACTGTAGAAAGCTTTGTGTCCAACTGGAGACCCTGTTAGCCACTGCCATGGCAACTAAGGAAGATGGGAGGTCACTCTTTGGCACTTATGATCACCCTCACAACAAAAGCAGATGAGAAGACAAGGTGTTTGTGAATCTCTGAGTTCCTTCCTTCTCCGCTCCCCTTCCATTCATTTCATTGGTAACATGAGAAAAGTACGGTTGGCACCAAATGAAAGCAAGAAAATATGAACCAACACAATGGAGGCACAGTTATTATTGCTTTTGCTCAATGCCATTACGTATGATACATTTCCTTATGAATAATAGAAAAGAGTATTGGTGTATAGGAAAAGGAGAGGTTAAGGTCAGAACTATCCCTATAAATCTTGAACTGATCAACTCTGAATCGTGCCTATAAGAGGAAAAGTTCTCAGTACTAACTGCTGATGTTATGATGGGGAGCCAGCAGATAGGTTAATGATGCAGAATGTGGGGTAGCAGTCCCAGGTTTAAGACATTAACACTGAACTGGCAACAATAAAAATAATAATAATAGAAATAAGAAGAGAACTTTGGCTAAGATTTTCAAAGCTTAACAGATAGAAAACTCTACCCACCATAAACGGGAACTTGCTTCCTGTACTGCAGGTCTTTGCTAACTGGATTTCTCTTATTATTCAACAGTCTTCATATTCTTTTGATTTTCTTTAATTATCTTATGCTGCTATAACTTTACAGAATTTGTGGAAATTTTGAGAAGGACATCCACAGTGACTATACTGTGCCATTTTTGCAAGGTCAGTTTTTCCCAGGATGACTCCATTACAAAGTTTCATTTCAAAAGCTTCTTATCTCTCAAAACAACTCATCTGTTATGGTCCTGAGTGCACAATAGAGGTCAATGCCTACCAGGATACTGGGGATTGAGAAGGCATATTACATGCCTGAACATGTTATATATAGAAAACATTTTCAGGAGAGTGGCATCTTAGTCTTTTTACAAAGGAACTGCCTGAATTTAGCAAGAGTTAATGCTTCTAATCTGTCAATCAACTAAACAAAACCCAAAAACAACAAAAAAGGAAAATGAAAATAGGCCATAGATGTAAGAATCTTTTAATAGTTTAAAAAGAAAGATAAACCAGCTGCCACATCATCTCTAAAGGGGCCTTTTGACACTCTTCTCTTTCGAATCAATAGTCAACAGAAGGAAGTTATGAGGCCAAGATAGTGTTTCTGATAAGAACATAAGGTCAGTAGTAAGTTAACTCCAATCTGGAGAACTCTTCATTAATGCTTTAAGAATGGGGGAGAGGGTGGGAAACTAATATATCCTCATGCACATTTTCAGAAATACTGCTTAAATTAGGCAGTAATAAATTGACACAGAATAATTTTATATACATGCAAAGTCAGACTGTTGTTCCTAGAATGACTGCTAGACTAAAAACTAGGTCACCTTCTCAGACAAGTCACAGTAAGGTCTTATGTCTATGCTTGGAGAAACTAAATGAGAAGTGCCTGATTTCATGTTTCTTTTCCAACCACTGTTCTAGATTCTGTTTTATTCTACCAAAAATTACATAAAGAAACTTGAATTCTCATCATTTTCTAAACACAAAATTTATAAATGACAACACAAAGTTTATAAAATACAACAATCCATGTAGCATACCCAAAGATAAAAACAATGTTTTTTTGATATCGGTTCAAACCAGCCCAAACTCATTTATGCTGTTACAAGTCAGGGTAGTAACTACCTTTGTTAGTTGGGGATTGGTACTCTAAAAGGCCTTTGGGGTGCTGACAGCATACTGTCTTTTTGATCTGGGTATACCCTTTTTCATAAATGTGTTAAATTTCATTACATTTAATTTAATTACACAAAGGTGATATAAGCTTTAATATATAAGTTCAAAGGTTTAACATATCAGAGTCTGGCCTACTTTATGGAGAGAATTATAGGTTGATGGGGAGGGTTTGAATCGCTAGTGCTGACTTGGTCTTGGAACCTAGAACAACTCACAGTAGGTTCTCAATAAATAGTTGTTGAGTGAGTTAATGAATAAATAAAAGCAATAAAAACATACATTTTTCCAAACTAAAGATTGAACAACACAATTTTACAAAGCATACAACCAGGTGTGCATCCCAATATGTCATGTTCTAAATCTACCTCTCAGTAAGTGTGGTATAATAAATCAAGTTACTACTATGAAGCAATGCTCATAAAGGTTAAGGCCTCCCATAATATGCCATGTGAATGTATATATGCCTAAACATATACAAATATGCATAATCTCCCACATTGAATTGAATCAATTTTTGTTTGGTGGGTTCAAGCAAGATGTGAACTAGGCAAATGCCTGACAGACTCTCCAAACTTATATCCAAGTATCCACTAGACGGAGCACGGAGCACTCCCAAGAGAAGGTATCTTTCTTTTTATCTTTGTTGCTAAGACCTATCTCACTAAGGCTGATATGCATTTGATGCTCAGTGAATTGCTACTAAATGAGTGAGTGAAACTCAGTTAATTGTTCAGGTCAATCCCATCACAAAACTTTGCTCCACTTCCATTGTGGCCTTCATAATTATAGGCAAATGTTAATAATTTTTTCTCAATGGTTAGGTGTGGAGAGTGAATAATAGGGAGGGAGAAATTAGTTGATTGATTTTGCACTTCAGCAGACATCTACCATAAATTTAGTTCTCACAAGTTCAGATTTGAGCTTCTATTTTATAAACCAAGAAAGCTGATTATTTAATACTAGTTCACTCACGAGTGACAGCCTCTAGAAAATGATTCATAATAATCACACACTCAAATATTGGATTTTAAGCAAGAACGATACAAAGACATATTTATACTTCAGATGAGAACATATAACTATTAGTACTTTTACTTTTAGTCTAAATGTTTTATTGAGAAATTAAATTAGCATTGGCAGGCTAGTAAATGTAGTCAAAGCAAAGGGAGTTGTCTGATTTTGTTGAACATGTACTTAAATTTTATTGAGCACCTACTGAAGGTGAAACACTGTGATAGGTTCTGTATTTTCACTTATTATTTCACTCAACCTTATTTAATCTGTACAGTATTCTTTTAAAACCAATGTTATTGTTTTATAAGTGAGTTAATCAATGCTCAGAGAGGTTAATTGATATTTCTAGTGCCACAAATGGACCAGCATTAAGTGCTCATAGAATGAATGAATAAATTAAGGGGTAGAAATCTGTTTCCCAGCAAGTAACAGAGATAGAATTTAAAGTCACAATTTTTATCACTTATTTTTTAAAGATTTATTTATTTATGCATACAAGAGCTGGGGTACAGACAAGTCACAGAAGGTGAGAGGATTCACCAGAGATAGGGAGCAGAACAGGCAGATCAACTGAAATACATTGTTGAGGAGAACAGCCGGCAAGGCAGGAGAGGTCTGCTGTGCCATCACTTTTTCTAATCGTTTTTGAGATTCTGATAGCCTAATGCACTCATGAACAATATAAAAGTTTACCTTCCAGTTAGGATGGAATGTTTCTATGAAGGGGCTTTCTTCCCAAACTAATAGTAGGGCTATGTAGACAAATTATTTTTCTCATGCACATATTCATTCATTTCTTCAACAGGTTTTTAATGAACACTCACTATAGTGCTGGCACTATTATACAGTCATGCTGAGATTCAGATGGGTGGTATGTAAAGCATAGTAAATGCTACATTACATGGTTATAGGAAATAACTATTTTGGGGATAAAGAGATTAAAGGCACAGCTCTTACAACAAACTCAGTCTATTGGGGAAAAGACAAGAAACCAAATTAATATTTTTCTTAAGAAATTTTCTATGTCAGGCTGCCATAACAAAGTACCATAAATTAACTGGCTTATAAACAAAATAAATTTATTTCTCATGGTCCTCCTGGAGACTGGGAATCTGAGATTAGGGTGCCAGTAAAGCAGGTTCTAGTAAGAGGCCTCTTCCAAGGTGCAGACTGCTACCTTCTCCTTGTATCTTCATATAGCAGACAGCACAGGGGAGCAGCAGGTAACTCTTGCAAGGTCACTAATCCTGTTCATCAAGGCTCCACCCACATGAGCTCATCTAAATCTAATCATCTTCCAAGACCCCACTTTAGGATTATGATTGCAACATATGGATAGTAGAGGAACACATTCAGTCTATAGTAGAACTCAAGAATAAGCTTTCGGAGACTATTATTTTTTTGTTCACCTTTCTGCTACTTTGACAATTGCTTTCATTAAAAAATACTATTTAATATCAACCATATAATTATGGTGCTATTTAACAAGTGTGGGGTGTGAGGGATGCTACTGTCAAGTGAGGCAAAAGTCATTATTATCTCCCTACTACGGCACCAAGATTAATTTCCTATAGATAATAATGGATGAAATATACCCTGGTATTTTAGCCTAAGTTAAGCTGGGTAAATGTCATGGAAAAGAAACAACTGATGAGCCTTCAGTGTCATTGTTTCTGCTTTCACTATGGCATATCATGAGATACAAAATCCACCCAGTGTTCTTGTGTGGCCCTATTTTCCCAGCGGAAACACAAATCCAATTAAATTGTTCATCCTCTCAACACATCAGGCAAGGTAAGGTTGGAATCTTACCAAAATGTGATGCAACACAAAAACTTTGTTTTCATGCATCTCTTAAGGCTGCTTGTAATATTCTTAAAACAAAGAATCCACACATACTATGGTGAAAGCACATGAACTGGAAAACAGTCTAGAGGCTTATAGTTTGGATCACAGAAGGGATACGGAAACAATATTTTTGTCAAATAAAGTCACCTATTCCAGAATCACCAGAATTTCTACTAATGATTTAATGATTCATTTTAACCATTTGCTAAAGGTCATGGAAAAACTGGCTAAGATGCCATTTCCCTGGAAGAGGGTACTAACATCTTTCAATGCATCTAACTTTTGGCTTTTGTCCACTCAGCATACATTGTTACTATCAGAGAATTCCTACTTTGTGAGTCCCTTTTGGAAACCTCAGAGACCACTGACATCTTCAAAATCATTAAAACTTTCTTTGCCAAACAAGGGTCTGACTTGGACACAAAATCTAGGTACTTGTTGAATTGATGAAGCACATGTTATGCTTGGCATCAACCTGGTTTAGGTTCTTCAGTAAATAAAGAAGCAACAACATATCATCGTGTCTCCTTGCTTTTGACATTGGCATGTGCTCACATCTAAGACTTGGCCAACAATTTTGAAATCATGTCCACTGTTGCATAAATTTGTCAATTTCATCAGTGTCAGAGTCTTGAATTATCTGTTAACTATGTATAATGAAGAAGAGCTACTATTCAAGAGACTTTGTCAAGGAAGTGGAAGATAATATGACAGTCTTCCTTAATCCATATAAATTCAGTGACTTCCCAAATGTCAAGTCTGGATGTATTTCAAGGCAGAATCTCAGACAGAAGGTTTTTTATTTATTTATTTTTTTGCTTGTTTGCATTAAGAAAAAATAAAGACTCTCTCAGAACATAAAGATTATTCATGGACTTGACTTACTTGGCAGATATTCTTTTTTTCCATAATAACTATCAATCTTTCCATTCAAGGTCTTGCGATCATAATTATGGGTGCTGCCACTCCGGAAGAAGAGAATGTGGGCAGATAATTGTGTAGACTTTCCAATTCTGGAGGAAGAGCTTCTGTAGATTGAAATCAAAAGGGCCACACTTTATCAATATCTTTGAAGGACAATAATCTGTTGTGCGGTAGTCAACCTCTAAAATGTCTCTCCATGTTTCTCACCTACTGGTACTCACATCCTGGTGTAGCCTCCTCCTCCAATAAGTAGAAGTGATCAGTGTAAACAGTAGAGTATTGCTGAAGTGACTGTGTATGATTTCTGAGGCTAGGTCATAAAGGAAGCTTCCATCTTCATTTTGTTGATCCTTATTAGTTTACATTTCTAGATGTACTATATTGTAAATTTATACATCCATTCATAAGGTTCATCTTTTCTGAGGCTTACAGGTTCTAGTGCACTGGGTACTTGGAACCCATAAGTAATGGACTTGGGACAAATAAGAGGTTGCTTCAGTGACTGCTATATCTGGGGATGCTGTCTACAACACAACAGAGTGGGAATTTCCACACTCTTTATTGACATTGCCCAATTTTGCCTGCCCTTCAGTTTAGGAAAATATCTGCTTTAAAAGAATCATTGGAACTATGACTTAGTGTTATGGTTTTATTTATAAGCCTAATTTTTATTAAACATTTTTATTTTCTTACATTGTTGAAAATAATAAATTATTATTAAAAATATTATAAATTATTGTACAAAAACAATTTCTACAATATTTGATTTTTCTCCTCAGGTGTGGTCCCTGTAAATCTCCCATCACCACATCACCTTTGTACCATCACCACAGTCCCTTGTGCTCTTCCCTACCCTGTTTTGATTTCTCTCCCCCATCTCCCCTACTATATGTTTATAGGCCTACTTTTGTGTAAAACAGGAACTGATTTTGTCTAAATTATTTTCAATCTTTCTCCCAAACTAAGATATTTAGACGTGTTCAAGCATCACATTTTACTTTCATTTATTAATTAGTGGGGACATTTGCATTAACACAGGATCATTAATTTATGATCTAGTGAGTCTTTTCTACCTCTAACTTCCCTGATGAAAGAGAATGAAACAAAAAGGAACTGTTTGATCAAGATTTCTCCCACAGATTTAAAAGATGGCCCTTGAATAACATTAAAGATATTGATTTTGCTGTCAATTTAGTTGGTTGTGGGAAAAACATGTTGATCAAAAATGGAGGAATTAAAATTCAGATTTTGTATTAATACTTGCTAATCCACTAACATGTAATGAACTTTTCATTGACCTTAAATTCTAAATAATACCAAATATCAATAAAGCCAACCAAGGTGTACCATTTCTTAAAACTAAAGTCATGGCTTCTTCTGAAGGACTGCCAGAAAATGCAATTGAAACAGTAGTTTTTTATACTTATTCATTTAAGGCATGTCTTCACCTTTCTGTATCCAGCTTATTCTCCCTCTCAAGCTCTTGTTTTGAATCTTGAAGAGTTTTCCTAATATGACTTTCTGGAGGCAGTCAGTGTCATAATTCCAAATAGGATCCTCAGGAATGAGAAGTAACAGGTATCACAAGTGTGTGTTCACTTCCTAATGCCATTGTAACAAGTTACCACAAACTCAGTGCTTTAAAGCAATGCAATTTTATTGTCTTATATACTTTCTTATATAAATCTGACTCAGGTCCTACTGGGATAAAATCATAGAAATCTCTGCTCCTTTCTGAAGGCCCGAGTGGACAGGTCCATCACCTTTCCTTTTCCAGCAACCCTTGATTTGTGATTCCCTCTCTCCATTTTCAAAGCCAGCGATGGCGAGTCAAGTCCTTCAAATCACATCACTCTCAGCATGCTTCTACCTCCCTCTCTCACATTTAAAGCCTCTTATACTTACATTGTGTCACTTGTATATGTCACCTGTATAATCCAAGATAACCTCACCATCTCAAGACCCTTAACTCAATTACATCTACAAAGTTTCTTTTGTTGTAAAAGTGCATATTAAAAAATTTGGGGATTCAGACATGGGAATCTTTGGGGTTCCATTATTCTGCCTTCCACAATTTTTAGAGTGTCTAAAACATCATTATTTAAAATACATTGCATTCTTCTTCCTGAAAGATGGTGTTTTATAAATCATAAGAGGCAAATGAATCCCCCAAGCCTGCATCCACTAAAATACCTTTAGACAGATCATGGGCGCCAACAGCAGAGGGTTCAAATTCCCATTAGTAAACTTCTCTCTAATCTAGCCATAAAAAGAAGAGAAGAAAATGCACAATTCATGAAAAGCACCACCTATGAGGGAACTGTGCACAGTGACATTATTGTTCCATTTTTAAGATTGCATCAGTGTACCAAGCATTAGAACTATATTACTGTTATACCTAGAAGTTTTTGCTTTTAAGAATATTTGATCCTTAGAGAAGAAATATCTGTCTTAAATTTGTTACACATGAAAAAAATAGGGAGCGCAGCCAAGATTTCCTTCCATTTGGCATTAGTCTTGTCTCTCTACCCAAGAGGCAGGCACATCATGGAGCCACATTTTGCATTATGTTAACCATTCTCTTCCCAATAACCATTATTGCTTGCTCAACCATATGGATGAGCAAGCAATGCATTTCTTAAACATTCCCATTTTACTACAAGTACTTATAATGTGTTTTCATATGCAAATACATGTGTTCTTATTTGGTATTTTATGAAATTGGGATTGCTCCATAATTCTGACTGTATGATACTTAATATATATTAACTTAATATATAGGAAAAGTCATTCAATGTTGATCAGATTAGTAAAAACAAATGAAAATGGAATAGCTGCAATTACAAAGGGCACATGTTTTTAGCTAGATGAAAGTGCCTGTCAAATATACATTCCACATATGAATTTAATAAGGCTGAAAATGCTACCTGGAATTCCAAACATCAAATAAAATAAAAGTGCCCATTTGGGTTTCTCAGGTAGAAATCAGGACAAAAGTGAGTCAAGGAAGATTTATTTCTCTGTTGGGCAAATGGCACCATTTTGCTTCCAACACTGAAGGAGCCCTGGTGGAGTATTGCAAACTCCATCCTGATCATAAAGATACATAAAGATACAATAAGATAAATGTAAGACATGTGCACTCCACATTTTTATTCCTATAAATGTATCTAGGACAAACAAGAATGAAAGACAAACCTTACAGGTGATTTTAGTTACTCAATATGTTGTTTTAATGCTCAAATATTACCTACACAATGCTGAGAGCAGATATTCTTTTGTAAAATTTCTTAATCAGCTTCTGAATGTTGCCCACACTCTCTTTAGCATAATACCCTTTTCTTTGCATGCAAAAGCTGGAATATACCATGGTCTTCTCTTACTCTGCTATCCAATCTCAAGAAGCTGAAACTGACAAGCAAAGCATTTAAAAAGGGGGTTGGGGGGAGGACTGTGCGGAGAGGGGGTTGCAGGGAACTGGCACCAGCTGTTGCTAATAAAACCACTGCAGCCCCCGCACTGGTAGCTTCCTCCCTTAACTTTATATCCCCATATTTGGGAGGGGGGTTATAGGGGCATTTTTCTCTCATGGGAAAAAACAAAAATATTAATATTAATGCAATATCTGCCCCTTCAGATGGGAATGGTAAGATGAAATGATTTAAAGACCTGATCAATCATTTCAGTTCTTGGCAAGAAGATGATGCCTTTGCATTTAAGAAAGAACATCTGTTAGAATCACAGTAGTTAAAAGAATTGGGTGGTTAGCAACCCAAAATTCACCTCCTTGATAGAATTAGATTCCTCCCCATTTCTGGGTCTTCGGGCCTGCTGGGGGCAAAAGCAAAACTTTGGAATGCTTTACTTGAATGTGTGCTTACATTTCAGCACTCTTTGTGACCTTGATGCTTACTGATTTATTAGCAGGGGCTCAGTAGGCATCTGGGGTAACTGGTCAACTTGTCTGATTCTGAAGAAAGGGTGGCCACCCTGGCAGCCTTTCTGACTCTGTGACCCCGCATCTGGCTCACAGAGCTCGTTCTGCTCCCAGGGAAGCCTGAGACATGTCTGCAAGCAAGAGCTCTTTGGAGCAATGTGGACAGTGAGCCAAATCTTTCAAAGTCTGGGAGAGTCAAGAGGTTGCTGTTTGCATATGACCAGGGCACAAGCAAGGCTGCGGTACAAAAGAACCTTGCACATGGCAGATAGACATGGGTTTCTTAAGACATTAAATGTTTCAAGGTTTTGCTACTGAAAGTACAAATGGAGCCTTGTATAGGAGACAAAGATGTGTGGTCTCAGGGAGGGGGTGGGGACACTCTATTCCTTTTACTGTTCTTTCTCTGAATAGTGGTGACCCAGCATGGAGACATTTGTGACCTGCATCCCCCTTGCCAGATGCCAGAAAGCTATTAGTTAACCAGAGAAGCAGCCTTTATAGTGACATTCCTGCCACCCAGCCATACTCCAGCTTTGGGAGTGAGGGTACAGAGCAAGGTGGGACTCCTCAGGGCAAAATCAGAACATGAAACAAATTTGGAGGATTATTGGAAGGCAAAGGCATCCAATTCCAAATCAGAATAGAGCGCAGGTAGATATTAAAAGAGAGTCTTAAAAACTCTTTTAATTTTAGAGATCATAGGCACATCTTAAGAGAGATCCTTCCAAAGAATGTTCACTCAGAACTCTCATTCCCCCCACTCCTGATGTTTATTTGTAATCCCTTAATTGTACAACCCCATCCACTACCCTTAACAGTGGGGCTCATCCTAGATTTATTCCATCAGAATCGCTGACAGATAAACCCAGCAGTCACTGTATTGATTAAAATTGTGCTATGTTCCCTTTTCTCTTGTTTCCAGCTTTTTAATATGTTATCCTTGACATTTTTCTTGCAAGTATTTAAAATCTCAATAACATCCTCAAGGAGTACTTTTACATGTATATTTTTGCATGATGTAACATTCCTTTTTGCTAAAAGAGGATTTTTATGTTTTCCCCAGTGGAATACAAGTTCCATAATGTCACTGATTTAGTGCCTGGCAATCGGTGCTTAGTATGTGTTTACTGAACAAATGAATTCATTAATATAATTTTTTCTGAGCCTCTAAGAGCATAGAGTCTTAGAAAATATGACTAAAGCAGAAGGCTGACATATAACCAGGCAGTAAAATACTGGCCAAGTTCTATTTCATAAATTGATGATTGATTCAATTACCATTGTTGTTCCATTTTTGAACCACAAGCAGGTGAGATGCTTCAAAATCCTTCATGGGGACATGCATCCATACACGTGGTTTCTAAAGAAACACTATTCTACTCTTTAGTACATTATGTTATTGCTATGGAAACAGCGATATTTTAAAGAAGAACACTGAAACTTTCCAAATACAGTATTTATTCTTCTTGTACTAACAAAATAATGTGTTTCGCCTAAGAACTTGTTAGGTGGCCTGCAGCTAAATATAAAGAGACAGATTCTCATCATGTGTAAGTCTATGGGAAAATTTGGACCACTGGCTTTTCAAGATACATTTTAAAATAAACTCAGTGCAAAACTCTAGACATAATTGGGGCCTTCATGAAACACTTAATATGTTAGATTTGTTTTTTACTTAGAGAAACTATTTATATGTGAACCCCAGGAACATCTTCTGCAGGATTACAAGCTGGCACTGTCTTTGAATTTTCAGAGGACCCACTTCACTTATTGCTTTAGTCTATTATTTCATCACTACCTCTGCCATGTTCAGCTGTGGCACTTGCTTTCTTGGACAGTCATCACATTTTAACCAAAAGTTTGTGAGAAAAACCATAGACCTAGACTCTAATGGAGCTAGACTCTAATTGCAAAGCAAAAGAGGACTCAAATAGGGTTGAATAAAGGTTGTCTTTAAAAGGTTGCCTCAGTCTAGTTCATGCATGGAAATTCATTAAGCATCAATTAATGATATCCTTTTGCACAATGTCTCCTTCCTTGCTGATCTAGTTTTAAAGCAAACCTAGATGGATGTATTTTAAAATCTCTCTTTCTGCTGATAAAAAAAATGGAGAAATTTGTTAAGATATACAGTTTCAATATTATAAGGTCAATTTTCCTACTTTGTATTATGTGCAAATCGATAACATTTTAAACATTTGCTTTTAATTCAAATAAGTTACCAATAGGTAGAGGTGGTATTAGTCCCTGTTTTTTCACTAGTGATGGAAAGAACATAAACTTGAAACTCAGCAGGACCTAGACTTACCCTATACCTTTGATACTTACGAGCCTCTTGCCTTTGAGAAAATTACTACCGCCCTCAGCCTTATTTGGTTTCCCAACTTGTAGTGTACCCTAGATGACAATACAACCAAATAACTCAAAACCCAAAACACAGTAATCATGAATTCTCCTCTTTGCCCTCATAATATAAAATAATCATTGCATTTCTCTCTTTTTTTCAGACTTTTAAATTGCAAGTGTCTTTACAATTTCCACTGTTGAAAGAGACATAGTTCACTTAAACATTTCTCCCACTAGAAATTTAGTTCATATAGAAGACAAACACCACCTATTTGACAAAATATATTGCTCATATTAATATCATTTATAATTAGGCATAGTTTCTATGCAAGAGCTAAAAGGACTTTACAAATAAAAAATCCTTGCAATCTAGAAGAATATCATTAAATATATTTCACTGATGGGTAAACTAATAATATTTTCTTACACAAGATACTCATTTGGAGACATAACTGATAAAATATTCTCTCTACATTTTCTGAATGGCAGGCATCTTCCATGGAAACGCTATTCTCTCTTCCATGGCCATTACAAATTGACAGCAGCACTATTTCACATTAAAGCTTAAAATTTGCAGCATTACACTCCAAGTTGTCAACATCAAACAGGCAGAGCTGGTTTATTGGCTAAAGTCTATGTGCTTCCTTGAGTTAGATTATTTTCCAAGTGTTGTCTACATTGGGCAAGAGTTTACGTAACAGAACACAAAGCCTCCTCTGCAAGATTCTTTACTATGATTTTTTTTTTAATGTTCCCGGCACAATTAAATTTTCAATACACTAACTCACAGAGAGCAGCATTTGTTGAAAATCTTCCATCCCTTCTATTTAAAGAAAATAACATCCTTTCGGTTCTCTAAGACTTCTCGCCAAGCCAACATTGGACCTCATTTCTTTATTTAGTGTGTTTACCGTTGCTCTTTCTCCCTTGCCTGCTCCATATTCTAGCTCCATTTTCTTTTCCTCCTTCTATCTTCTATCCCACATGTCTCATTTTCTTTGGTCTTCCTCTACTCATATTTTTAAATGAAATCACCAACTTGTCTGGCTCCCCTGCAAGTGTATGAGTGCTGATTTCACCTGGCCCTGGAGACTGCTCAGCAATTTTCCCATAAAACCATAGTTGGCTCTTTACCCCATCCATTCCATCTAAGCTCTTGAATCTCCCTAAGTCTTCTCAGTCTCCAAGCCTAGTTCCTTTGACTCACAGCTGACAACCTGTCGCAGAGAGTGCCCATGCCATTAGGTACACGTCCCAGCTCCCTGAGCCTGCCCTTACCGCTGAACATTCTGCGTTTGGCTCTGTCTCACTTTTCTGCACAATGCCTGTCCCTCCCCTTGACTCTATGCCGCTCACCTGTTCCAGGACTCCGTGCTGTTGTTCTCCCTCTCCTTCCCAACACACCTTTCAAATCTTTTCTTGGATAAATTTCCCCAAGACCAGAAATAAGATCAAGGGTCTCCCTGACATACAAATCAGGCAAGCAAGGAAGGAAGCAACAACAAAAAATTTCTCTGAACAATTGTGCCTGACAATTACGCTTCCTCTCACTCCTTGTGCTTCTCTCTGTCTGGGGTGTGATCCTACCTATTTCTGTACATGCAAACCCTGCCCGTTCCAAGAACCAAACCAGAGTATTTTTGACATTCCCAAATACAAACAGTCACTTGCGTCCTTGAACTTGTGCAGCAGCCTGTGCCTCGCAGGAGCGTCTCTTCTTCCTCGTGTTATGGTGATGTGTATGTCTGCTCTCAGAACTGCTAAAGGTTAAATAAAGTGAGAATGTATGTCTGATTTATCTTTGCATTCCCAAAAGTATCTAATACATGCCTGTATACTGCACGTATTTATTTCGTCACTGCCATTTCAGAAAGATGAGTAATCTAAGCAGGAAGGTCTTAATGACATGCCTGAAACCACAAAGCTTGTAAATAGCAAAGTTGACACTAATTCTAGTGCTCTTTCGACTTCTACACAAGCCCTATATTCTTATTTTTTTTTCCTGTAATGGTCACAATTGTGTGATTTTTGTAGTCTGTGGTAAATATTTCTTTAAATGCCTAATTTCCAAAGACTTTTCAAATGTTTAATTCTTGTTACATATAGCAAGAGCTAAATAATGTTGATTAAGTGAATAAGTTTTGAATGATGATATTCATAAAGCTTAAATTTGCTAAGGGTGGAATTCAGAAGTGCTTCAGCCAAAAGAAACCTCACAGGATGGGATTTTCTGCCTTGCAGCGTGTACACTAGAGCCCAGTGCACACTTCACTGTGGCCTCCTAGTAAAGGGAAAAGCACCCCTCAGCCCAACCATGGGGCTTCATACTTTTTGTTGTACATTTCCACATTTAGAATTTCAACAACTCAATTAAAAAAATTATTTATTTATTCATATAAGAACTGGGGTATAGGCCAGAGGCGCGGGGGTGAGAGGATTTACCAGAGACAGAGTGGGGAGCAGAACAGGCAGACTGACTGAAACACACTGCTGAAGGGAGCAGTGAGCAAGGCAGGAGAGGTCTGCTGTGCCATGTGGGTCCCCTCCCTGGCCAGGATGGGACTCATGCTGCAGTGCTGTGAGGATGCTTCATAGTGCGGTGCTTAACCCTTTGCACCAGAAGGGAGGCCCCTCAATGACTTAATTCTTAAATTATATAAGTGTCCTCTGTTTTTCAAATCTAGTTGTCAATTTCTGACCCTTAATGTGTGGGATAAAATGTTGCCAGTCATACAGAGAATATTAGAAGATGATTTACTTCTGTTCCCAAATGGCATACCAAGGAAATACCTACAAATGTTGAACCAGAACACCAATTTCAGATGATTAAAAAAGCTGGTCAGGATCATTTCTATAAGATGATGTGGAATGTAAATTTCAACCTGGGGACAACTCTGGTGAAGAATTTGGGCGCCTTTGTTGCTGTTCATGTTATTTACAGTAATTGGTGTTCACCTGGATCTAAATTTTATTATATTTAACAATGATAGGGTTGGGGAAAAATCTCGTGGCACCACAGGTATTCTAGGGAGATCAAAGTACAACTCTGGGATAATAAGTGGTTTGCAAGCACTAAGGAATGTGTGCTTTGTTGTGGATGGTATATGTATGAGTCTGAAAAAGGCTGGTGAAAACATTCCCTTGAATCCCCCCAAAATGAGCCCATTATCTAAAGAGCACAAGACCTCTATTGCACTTAAAAAAAAAAAAAGAAGTTTAGTAGCAGACAAGAGGAGTGTTAGCCCTCAACAGGGATTTTAGTAATTGCCTCACTTCAGCTCTAAATAGTATAATCACATGAAGATAAACTTACTGGCATAAAGACCACATTTAGGCGGGACAGTTCAAAGCTGGATGCATTTGTTTTTCATTCCTCACTGAAAGGCAGGAACTGTGGTTTAGATCTTTAGGAAGGAGTCATAGAACTGAATAAGAATATTAAAATACATCATCATTGCTTTAGTTAAATGAATCAGTTTTATATATAGTAGGAAACTGTAAGCATAATTCATGGAAGATTTTGCATGGAAATGAAATATTAATTACCACTCCAGTTCCCAACAACCTTACACAAATAGTCTCCCCAAGATGGATATTTTAATCTCTAATTTATTAAAAAATGAAATGTTGGAATGTTGGATAGATTGAAATCATTTGTCAGATCACGAAGTCCTCATAACATTTCTCAGCCTTAATAACACATCTGCTCTTAGAATGTGGTCTCTTGATAATAGCTGTCTGAAAGTGTCTGAATTTAGGGATTATTTGAGACAACAGATTTCCTTCTATTTGGAATTGAATGAGGCATCTGCTCCCTCACCGTTAGCTTTGTGTGATAGTCTCAAGGCATTCATAAAAGGGTAGATCATTTTAAACATTATAGGAAGGAAAAAAGACCACTATTGATAATATGTTATTTGGGAAAGAGGAATTAAGAATCTTTAAAAGTATTATTTTATACTCAGAAATATTATTCTATAGTTTGTTTTTCAGTCTGGGAAGAACACTATGGTTAGCACTGAAGAAGTAATAGCACACTCCAAAACCAACTATTTAGAGATCTTGATGGCCCTTAAGTAGAAATTCACTAAATTTTATCTGACTTGATTCAATACCACCAACAGAACTCAATGGAAATAGACAACCATGATCGTTCCAAAGACCATATGCCAAATTAAGAGTCCAAATACAAGAGTAGACTAAACAGAATGAAGAATAATACATAAAAATTGCCTCTTCCATTTACTTTTAAGAGAGACTGCTGTAAAAGATGACATCACAGCAAAATCTTTAAGCAAGTTCAAGAATATCATATACAAATATGACATATGAATGTCAAGAGCTCAATCATCTTTGAAGGCACTTATGACTCATAAGAAAGAAACCGTGGTCAGCTTCTTGTCTACATTTCATTATAAAACTACTGTTTCTATTGGGAAAGTTAATTTTTTTAAATAATAGTGTTTCCCTTTTATTTCCTCACATACCCACAAAAATATCCTTTATGCTTAGAAAAAATAAATAGAAATGTTAGCTCAGCTTCCTGATGTTACTTATTGTCATCCATAGAATCCCAGGGACTGTTAAGTGCTTCTGGCTAACTGTAGAGTGCTCCAAAGATCACTTTGATGGATTATATAACAATGATGACCAAAAAACACACTCTTCCTATGAATCAGTCCATATCACATTTACATATACAAACATATATACAAATTATGCAAATATTAAATATGTCATTATTAATATAACTCAAGTCTCAGACTGTAACTATATGATCACAACTATAGCAATGGAGCATAAACATCATTGCCCAAAAAACACAGCTGTCCCATCACTTACCATATGAGACACACCTCCTTGTTTTGGAATTACTAAAGGTGTAATGAGAAACACTTCCCCAACTGTCTTTTTTTAGTTTTTCAAGGTGTCCTTAGTCATTGATCTTCCTGTTACATTTGACACCAGTGATTACCCTTGCTTTGGGAAACTTTTCACCTTCAGATTTTCTGCTACATTTCTATCTCTTGCAATCTCTTGGACAACTCTTTCCCTGATCCAGATTTTCTCCTCTCCAGAGGAGTTCTCAGTGATTCTGGGTTGGAGGCTGAGGGCACACACTGTGCAGTGCTCCTGGAATTCCAAGTGGGGGAAGTGGAGGAAGAGTAATGGAGCAAGAATGTTTATTTTTCTGGGATGCACAGAATAGTTCTGTATGACAAAGGCTAGTACCAAAATGGAGATAGCAATACACTTGTTAGAAACACTCAATGGGAAAATCAAATCCTTGTGTTTTCATTCATTATTTTGGAACATTTAGTCTTTTTTGCTTTTCAAGTGTAGGGAGAAATAAGAGTGTAGAATGTTTCAGAGTAGACAGAGAATAACTGAACACTGTCCATTCAATTTGATAATATAAATAGTAGGACCTTAGAAAAGATTGTTTTGGGGTGTCCCTGGTGGTGCAGTGGGTTAAGCAATGCACAAGAAAGGATTGTTTCAGGGAGGGCAAGAATGGAAGCTTATAAAATTATGAATGAATACAATATCTTTGCAAGAATATTTTTTATAAAGGGAAGGAGAAAGAAGGCTGGTATTGGGAGAGTACATAAGTTTGATAATTTTTTTAAGGTGGGACAAACTCAAATATATTTATTCTAACTTTTGTACAGTTAAATGTATCAACAGCAGAATTCTTTTCTCATATGAAACAGAACAAACATATAATAAGGTGAATTAATGCAGTAATCCTAAGTATACAGTTAATTTCATTCCTACATGTGTATACACCTGTGTAACCATCACTTCACTTAAAGTGGAGAACATTTCCAGTGCCTCAAAATGTTCCCTCATGTGCATCATCCCACTCAAATTAAACCCCAGGAGGTAAATGTCCATTATTCTGATTTTCTTCATCATAGGTTAAGTTTTGTTCTTAAACATCATAAAAGTAAAATCATATGTACATGTGAGATTTATCCATTTATTGCATGTAGCAATTGTTTTTTCTAATTACTGAATAACATTTCATTATAGCAATATGTATGTAGTAGATATGAATGGATTAAAATTTGTTTTTTTGCTGAATGACACTTGAGTTGTTCCAGTTAGGGATTATTTGTATAAAACTGCTATGACTTTTCTTGCACTTGCTCTTTTGATTGTCATAGGCATTCAGTTCTCATGGGTAAATCGCTAGGTTAAAATGGCGTATCAGGATAAATGTATATTTACCTTGAGTCAATTATAGTCCCAAAATCTATGTCTAGAAATTATGTTCTCCTCCCCTTTCTTCTATGTGATATTGCATTATAATATTTATAATGTATAACACCTATACAACTTCCAGGTGTTTATAGTAAAGAATAACATTAGATTCACTGCCAAAAGTCCAAATCTACTCTTCACATACCATTTCCCCCTTTTTCCTGATTTACACACTCCTCTTCCCCTTTCCTTTCTGGTTACCTCTAATTTGCCTTAATGTCCAAAAGTTTATTTTTGTTTTATTTAATTATCTCTGTGTTTGTTTTCTCTATATGCCATGTATGAATCAAATGGTCTTTATCTATTTGGCTTATTTCACCAAGCATAATCCCTTCTAGGTTATTGAACATGGCAGGATTTTATCTTTTTCAGAGCTGGATAGTATTTGTTTCTGTCTATGTACCTCATCTACTTTATCCACTTGCCAATCAATGGTCAACTATGCTCTTTGAAAAATTTTGGCTATTGAAAACAGTGCTGCAATAAACATAGGGATACATATATCTCTTTGAATGAGTGTTTTTGTATTTTGAGGTTAAACACCCAGGTTATAAGGTAGAGAATTCTGTTTTTGATTTTTTGAGGAACCTACATACTGCTTTCCATAATGACTGTACATATTTACATTCCCACTAACAGCATATAAGGGTTTTCTCTTCTCCATATTTTCTCTGACACTTCTTGCTTCTTATTTTTTGGGTAATGGACATTCTTACAAATGCAAGGTGATAGCTCATTGTTTTGATTTGCATTTCTTTAATAATAAGAGATGGTGAATATCTGTATGTTTTCTTTAGAGATGTATCTATTGAGATAATCCTGCCCATTTTAAATCAGATCAATTTCTTTTTTAGTGTTTTATAACTGAAACCTATTCTTTATTGCTTTGCTTCAACAAGGTTCAAATCCCCCACATGAATACAAGACCCAAGTCTGTCTCTTCTACGTTGGGCCTCAGTGTTACTCCTGGTCCTTTATGCCAATTTTTGCCAAAGTTCTCCTGGGACTAAAATCCACCAAAAATTGGGCACATTTTTGGTCTTCCTGCTTCTTTCTCTTCTTTATTCCCACACCCCAATAATTGAGTTCTACCAGTTCTCTCTATGCACAACCTTTTTTGGAAATATTTCTTTCCCATCACCACATCTGCTCCTACTAGATAGTACTTTTTTCCAGATCTATCCTGACTGGCTTCCCCAAAACAGTCCTTATCTTTTACCACTTCTCCTATATTCTATTGCTGCATCAATTATTTTTATGGACCACCCCCAGCTTTGATAATTCCCTGTGACAAATCTCACCTATTAGTCCTCATCATGATTCTTCATCCCACCCCCAAAGACAAGACTCCACTCCTCTCCCCACCTGTCCTCTCCCCACCTGTCCCCTCCCCTCTTCCCTCCTTCCTTCCCCTTCTCTTTCTTCTCCTCCCTTCTCTTTTCCTCTCCTCTCTTTCTCCCATTTTCTCTTCATCTTTTACTCTCCCTTTGCTTGAACCTTCTGTCCCAGTCACACTTGTCTGCCTGCCAGCATTCTGTGATTTTTCAATACCACTGTGCTTATCACTTAAGTTAACCTGTCTCCTTTCCCTACTTATTTGCAGGCTGAGGAATAGTGCTGTGTCGAGAAAATTAGTAATCAATTATGCCTTTCATTAAGATTTTGACACTTTGTTCACTTTTTTATTAATTGTATTTTTAATGCTGCATTAAAATATTATTTATCTTGATCATTGATTTTTAGCACTCCCTTAAATTTTGCATCAGAAGCAAAAGCTTCACTCACCTCACCATAGTTCTAACCCTACTGTGTGATCATCTCTCCTCACACTCTGTTCCACCAAGAAGGCATCCCAGAATGAAGACTTTCATGCTGAGAGCCCCCTGGATCTAATCACCAGCTGCCATCAAGTAGATTGTGATTCTCTGTTGTCATGGCAGAGTTCTTGTCATCTGCAAGTTTAGAGTATTTGATCCCCCCTCTAGAGCCAAGGTTCTGATGCAGTGCTCTTCAGGGCATTAAATGCCCTGCCCTCCACTCTGTGCATGCTTAATAAAGATCCATGCACATTACAGAATACAATGAAGTAACAGTGATTGCAACCTCAGATAAGACAAAGATGTGATAAGAGGAATGAATGTTGGCTTTAGAAAGCATAAGAAAAATAGACAATCAAAAATTCTCACATTATTCTATTTATTGCCTTGAAATTTTCTGTGAATGGGTTACATTTAGGTCATCACAATCCTGGAAGTACATAAGTAGAAAAGAAAAGATGGCTACGGGCCATATTGCTGTAGTATGCTGATTTTCAGGGGCCCTGAGCACCCCTAAGCTGTGCTGGGTCCTTCCTCTTTTGTAGTTTCTAAGATTGCCACTGCAGTTGTTGAAGATCCTTTCGATTCAAATAGACCATCTCTTTTACAGTGAAAAAGTTTGGAACAGCTCCTCCTGTCTCCCCAGAAAAACAAATGGGGATCAAATAGCATGGTTAAATATTTCTAAGTCATATGGCAGAATAAATTAGTTTCTAACTTAATAAATCTTACTTAAGAAAAAAGACATACTATGCTTGAGGACAAGCACATGTGTATCTATAATTGGGATCTTAGGCACTAAATAGGCATTTATTTGGTGACATCGTTTTGAAAATTAATGGAGTCAGATACTTGGGTTTTTCAGGTTCACATGTTTAAAAGATCTCTTCTCTGCTCCTTTCCCCTGACCCTCCCCACCACAGTATTTAATTGAGTTCTGATATTCAAAGAATGGGCAGCTGGGAATCTAGGTCAGACCAGCTTCCTTTCTCCTCTGCCTATTTCTCTATCTCCCCACCTCCTCCTCACTCATTTCCTTTTCCAGCTGCTTTCCTCTCCCTTCCCACCCAAATCCCCTTTCACATAACCAGATGTGGTCACTAGCCCTAACAGTACAAGAACAAAAATTAAATAAAGTTGATGGCAACAAATCATCTCTGTATATGTACCTTTCTAAATAGTTTCAGTGTATAATTCTTTGTAGCCAAGTAAACACATAAATTACAGAGGGGGTTGTTTAAGACTTGATTGTTTTTAACATGAGACAGGCAAATATAAAAAAATCTTTTTTTCAACTAACACGAATGGGAAAAGGATAAAGTAAAGTGAATTATCTGCTGCTGTTATATCAGGAGCTATCTAACTACCTAGTTCTGATAAGGCTATTCAAAAGCAGTATTATGCTCAGTGAAATAAGTCAAAGGAAAAAGAAAAATACTGGATGATCTCATTCATAGCTGTACTATAGGGGACCAAGGGGAAAAAAATAACAACAACAACAACAAAACCTACAACAAAACAAAACAAAAACAGACAACTATAAATCAGAGACATTCTGCAGGGAAGAGGGAGGGATTGGGATCAAGGCAGGGATGGGAAGAGCACAAGAGACTATGGTGATGGTGCATGAGTGAACTGGTGGTGGAAATTCTATGGGACTACATCTAGAAAAGAAAGCAAATATTGTAAGATAATTTTTTTTTAAAGGCAATATTACAGTGTCTGCTTCCGAGAAGATGGCAGACTTAGGTGAGTGTTTAGGGCCATGTAGGATGTTGGAGGGCAGGAGCTGGCAGCAGAGGAGGCTCTCTGTGGGGCTCTGTTTGTTCTGTCTTCTCTCCCCAGGGCATCTCCTTCCGGGTTTTAGCTCACTAAATCTATTGGCTCAATAGAACTTTTGGTGCAAAATTTTGGAATTTACTGCACAAAAGCTTTCCTGTTTTAAAAGCTACTGTTAAGCATGCTTGTATTATCAGCATTTGGAAAGTCAAAAAGATATATGAAAATAATTAAATATCTGTCCAAATAATGTTTTATGTCTTCTGACTTCTTAAATAAGGTTATTTTAGAAACCAGTGTGAAGCACAGATATCAGTTTTGTTAACATCAGTTCAGATGTTAAAACAAGTGAAATGTATTTATTGAAATACAAATAATATGTATGTGAGATTAAAAAGGAGATGCATATAACCCAAGATGATTATAAGAATTTCAGAAATATGTAAGAATAATGTAAGGGAGTGGATTAGTTTCCTGTAGCTGCTATAACAAATTACGACCAACTTGGTGACTTGAAACAACGGAAATCTCTTCACTCACAGCTCTGGAAGCCAGAAATCTAGAATAAGTATTTGTGGACTGGAAGGAAAGCAGAAAGAGAAGAAATAGAAGGAGGAAGAAATGAGAATAAGAATAAGAGAAGATATATTGACAAATGTCTTCATTTACAAAAGAAATGGAAAAACTAAAATCATTGGTAAGATCAATGCTTATCCCTGATAAAAATATTGAATAGATCATTAAACAAAGAGAGTTTGTGAATGAAGTGAAATCACTTCAAGCTTAGAATGGATCTATCAAAAGACATGAATTTAGGTTCCTCTATATTGTATTATATGAGTACAGAGTGAACAGAAATATATGTAAAAAAGAATAAAAATGAAAACCTAAAAACCTTTAGCCTACTGCAAGTTTATTATGAATTATCATTACTCTCAGTCAAGGGGGGATATATCATCATCTAAGCCTCCAGTTACAGACAAAGAGGGTCCTAGTTATGGGAGTGATAGAATTATGGGCAAAATTGTAGACTAGAAGGAGCATGAATCAAATTGACATAGGTGACAATAACAAATAACTTAAAATTTCTAAAGTTTTCTTTATTGATCTGTATTATATTGAATCTATGCCTGGAAGGGTTATTATGAGTATTAAATCAAAAATGAAGTGCCTACCACATGGAAACTTTTAAATAATGTGAGATCACTTCTTTCTTTATCCTCCTTTAATATCCATGTACTTTATACAAGGCCAATCATGGGTGAAACAGTAAATTTAATTTTGGTTAATGCATTTTAAGCAACATATGGCAAACTGTAGATACAGCCAGAAGAACATACCAGATTGGTAAAGTAGCTGGAAGCCATGTCTTATAGTAATAATAATGTCTTATGTTTCCATAACATTTATAATTTTTAGAAGATTAGATCTCAAAAGAATACTGTCAGGTAAGTAGACAAATAATATACATTTTATTTATAATTTGTATAATTATGTATAGTAATACACATAATATATATATGAATCTATAAATAGAACAATTAAGTGACCCACTGAATGTCACATGATTCATAAATAAAGTAGGAAACAAAAGTTAGCTGGGCACTCATGTAGAAATTTCCTTTCTATTACACTGCTTGTCTTATAAGAAGGAACTGGGAAATAGATTCTGAAGATATCAAAAAGAAGTTATGACAATTGCCTTAAAATATTAGAATTGTCCTGTAGAAAAGAGAATAGACTACTCCCCCCAAAGTCCAGAGCAGGATTAATGAGTGAAGATTATAGCTGGACAAGTTTTGGCTCAACATCAGGGGGAACTTTGGAATCATTAAACATAAGCAATATTTGACTAAGGTTGATTAATGAGATACTCAGGAGTGCAAAGCAGAGATGTCTGCATTGGGATAGCAAATAAAGTATGTCCATTCATTTATTCCATTGTTGAATAAATAATTATTGAGCAAAATCTTATACTAGGCATTGTAGGAGATAGGAATAATTAAGATGTTGTACCCAACTGTGTAGATCACCTCAAATGCCCCCCTCAATTTCAGAAATCATGAGTAGTTGACATTTTTATTTAAACAGATTTTTAAGACATTTGGGAAAACAATTGGCATCAACAGTGGAAACTTCAACAACTGACAAGAGTGATGCTTATATCCACCTAAATGCTGGTTTATTCTTCAATATTGAATGGACATATGAGCAAGCATGCATGGCCTTGTGAGCATTGCGTTCATCTTTCTAAACTAGAAACAGACAATGTGACAGGGTGACAGTTGCTTTTCCTTGTTACTACTACCTCCTTCTCAGGGACTCATTCTACTTATTCTTGGATAAGGTGGAATGCTAGTTGTAATCTGTAAGGAGGTCAGGTCAGAAAATCGAATTCTCCTTTGAATTGCCTTTGAATTGTAAAAAATGTAACCATGTGCGATTCTAAAGCAATTCAATATTTGCATTTCTAATTCCTATAAATTATAAGCATTTACTTTATGAAACTTGGAAAGATCACTATTTGTCTCAAATTATACCAGTTATGCGGGCATCACACCAGAACACAGATTTGTAGAACATATGAGATGGAAACCTGACACTCAGTTCCTGCGATGTGTTAAACAGAGAAAAAAATTGTACTGCTGTGTAAAAAGCTGGAGAATCAGTCTCAAACCCCAAATTATAAGATTAATTCAATAAAGGAAACAATTGAAAAGGTACACTCTAATCAGAACCTCTGAAGAGAGTCCAAGGGACATAATGGAGAGTTGAGTAATGAAATAAAACAAACACTCTTAAGCCACTACGAAATTTATAATTTGGATTAACTCTGGATTTTGCTTACATCCATAATTCACATATATTTCTCTTAAAATAGTATACTGTGGTATGTTTGGAACATTAGGCAATTGTTGTTTTTCCTTCTTTAATAAAAAAACACATCATCACACTTCATGATGCACAGTGCATAAAATTTCCTGCGATAAAAAAACAGACCATGATTATTTTTTCTGAGTATACTAGTTGAGAAGTCTAAACCTATTAGTCCACAAGCAATTTCCAAGCCAGTAGGTTTTTCCCAGGCCTCCCTTCACTTATTAGTTGCAAAAAAAGGATGCATACTTGGTAATAGTATGCTTAGTACCTTAAGAAATCACCAATAAACTGTTCTATGAACCAGAGTTCCAAATTTTATTAAAATTTTTATTTTTCTCTGGACTGATTTATCTCTGATATCATTTGTCAAATCCTATCTCCCCATTCCAAGTACCCAAACCTATGATGTTCACAAATGAAAGTACATTGCTTATTACAGTGAGGCTAATAACACCTCCCACAGACGTTTGTTGAGTAGATCTTGAATTCCTGATTCAACTGTTGAGCAGAGATTGTTTCTTTTTTCTTTGATTAATGATTAACCACTTTAAGAAGTAAAAATTTAAAACCATCATTATTTCAAAAAGCTATTATTTTATTTCTTAAACTTTCAGAATAGAAGTGAGCCACAAATTTAAGGATAGATTGATTGAAAAATGTGCCTCCCCTGCAGGAGCAATGAAAAGAGGGAATTTTTTCTCTTTTCAATGATTTTATAGGGTTGAATCTTTTACCCCCAGAATAGTGAAGTGAAGTAACTGCTCTAATTGTATTTAATTAACATATTAAATCAGGGTAAAACCCTCTTACTTGATTCACGCTCTTCCTTCAGCAATGACTCATTTCTTGTCTAAACTGTCTTATGGTTTGGAAAAATGGGATCCCATCCAGTTTTGACTCTGAGGCTTCTCTTATTGGGGTCTGTATACCTCTGGCTACCATTATATCCAATGACTTGTTGCTAAAAGAATGTTATGTCAGGAGTCTATTCAGAATTGTATGATGATTACAGAACCCTGGAGCAAAAGAGGTCTGGACCATTCCTTGAGATTTTCTCCACTTCTCTCTAAGGGGAAATGTAGTTCATGTTTTAAAAGGCACAGTAAAACAGGTTTTGTTTTCTTCAGAGACAGTCCTGCATCTCAGAACTCTCTACCATGGGAAACTATTTTATCTATATATAACCATAATCCTTCATGTTAATCCTCAATCCTTCATATCCACTTATTTCCATCCTTTTTTTTTGAGAACAATGTATTACCACCCTTTGTGCGAAGCCTTGTGCCTATGACAAGCAGAATCAAACAGCTCTGAGGCCTACAGGGGTTCTTTCCCAGGATCCTGCTCAAATACCCCCAATATTGAATTACGTGCTTCAAAATTTATATTCTATGTTTGTTTTAAGAAATCTGAACTTCACATTTTGATATTTGCATTGTTTGATTAAATGCAGGCCTGTTCCCTATTCTGACTGTGCTGTCATTACCTGTATGATCTTGGACAAACTCCTTACTACAGTGGAACTAATAACACCTGCTACAAAAGTTAGTTGAGAAAATGTAGTGCAATTGTGCATAGAAAATACTTAGCCCACTGCCTAATGCATATGAAGTTTGCAATAAGATGTGTTAATATAATTTCATTTAAATGAATCTGCTTGGTTATTAAATGTATAGATTTAGATGTTGGGTTGTTACAAGTTTAGGAAATAAGCATGGATTGCAAAGTTATTTTCCATGTGTAACTTTCTTTTCTTTTTTTATAATAAAATGCTTATTCTGCAAGTAAACATCTTAAAGTAAGAACTTTTAGGATTATTATAGTTAGAACCAGCTGTACATCTGTCAACAGCAATAAAATAACTCACCAAAGAGTTTTTGATTAAACAAAAGACTATGCTATCACAAGATTAAACTAGTAATAGTTGGAGGATTTATTTTTTCCTAAATTATGTTTATTTAGGTGAAGTAGGTTTACTTCTTTATGTGCTGGGGAGGAGTGGTCATCTCTAACATATAAAATGTATCTACCACAGCAATTCCACTCCTGAGGATTTACCAGAAAAATACAAAAACACTAAATTAAAGGGATATGGGGCATCCCTGCTGACACAAGAGATTGGGCGCTCCGCTATGGGGCTTCCGCAGCCACTGGAGCGATAGTTCAATCCCTGCCAGGGAGGGGACCCACATGGCGTAGTAGACTTCTTCTGCCTCGCCTGCTGCTCCTCTCAGCAGTGTATTTCAGTGGGTCTTCCTATTCTGATACCCACTCTGTCTCTGGTGAATTCTCTCACCTCCTGCGCCTCTGACCTGTACTGCAGCTCTTGTATGCATAAATAAATAAAATGTTTTTAAAAATAAATTTTAAAATAATAAATGTACTTCTATGTTCATTGCAGCCCTATTTACAATAGCTAATTTATGGAAACAACTTAAATGTCCAAGGACAGAGGACACTCCCACCCCACAACACACACAAAGGAATCCTTTTGTAACTTTAAAACCTGTGTGAGGGTCTCCCTGGTGGTGCAGTGGGTAACCTGTGTGATATCCCAGTTGAAACTTAATATTGGTTCATATTGACCCTAATTCATTTTGGCATCTAAATCATTTCCTAGTAACACCTTGATAATATCATAAGCCCCCTAGAGCCTTGGAAAACTTTGAGTGGAGACAGGTTAAAATGATCCAAGAGATGATCCTTCCCTAATGAATTTTATTTGTGGGTGGGGATCTGGGCTCCCTAGATCAGCAAAACACTGCTTTGCAAATGTTTATTTTATTTGCTGATAATGTTAACGTTTTCTTAAAATCATCTATGGGAGAATAGGAAGAAAGAGCGTCCCTGACCCAGTTAAGTTATATAACAACAAAAAGCTAAGATCTTAGAGAAAAGACTTTCAGGATGTAGCCTGATGTGTGATGAGTAAAGAAAAGTTTGATATGGCAAGGGATGTGGTTACAGTGATAGGCTTCCAGGAAGGAGATGAGATTGACTGCTGAAAGCAACCTGACTGAGTTGGGTGCTGATTTGAGAAGACAGTTAGAAATGAATGAAAGGAAGGTCCTTAGGAACATAGTCACAGACATCCTTTGTGTGAGGGAAAGCTTGGCTTATATCCACATATCATAGAAGGATTCGTGGTGTGGTGTGCTAATGTGTGCTGAGCTAAAGATGGGGAAACACTTCTACTTTGCAAAGCATCAATTATCATGCTTTGGAAAGTGTCAAATCAAAAAAAATCAATAACACTTTTAAAGACTTTCTATGCTAGTTCTATGCTATATAATTAAGACACAATACTTTCAGTGTGCTGGGAAAGTACGTTAGTTCCCATAGTGTTCCTGCAGTATCTAAGCTCAGAGGTTAGTTAGGGAGTCTCTCCCAAACATGGGGACAATGGATCTTGCTCATATCTGCATACATCTGACATCAGTCAACCATGTCTGCCTGCTTTTCTTTACTCCCTCCCTCTCTCCCTTTCCTCTCTTTTGCCCATGCAAATATGGAACAGTTTTGCTCATTCTTTAGTTCTAGGATCCTCTATAGATCCTTCAGATGCCCTGAAATGTATCCCAATGATGAAAATCTTCTCAATAAAAAGTAATTAATATAGATTTCAAAGAAAATAAAGGCAGGTTCCCTAATTTTATTTCATAAACACAAAATAGGTAGGTAGGTAAGATAGAAAGACAGACAGACAGGTAGACAGTCAGGATAGAAAGAAAGAATTCTGGGTTGATTTAACTACAGTTATAGAAATGTTCTTCCTGGAGAAACCTTGTTAATGGGGGAAAATTTACTGTGACTTGAAGGTAAAATGCCAAAAGGGAAGAGGCCTGAGTTACCTACTTACAGGGCATCAAATGTTAGTTTTGATGAAAGTCTCCTTTCAATAGATAGGGGCACCATTCCCTAGACTCAGGTAGTGTCAAAGTCAGAAGGATCTTGGATGTTCTCTGGTCCCATCTACTAGTTTTTCATTGGGTATCTAAGACTCCCAAAGAGGCAAGTGACTTGTACAAGATCCTCTAGTAAGTAATTAGCTGAGCCAGAACTGGAAGAGAGTTTGCAAGTCCTAGTTCAATGCTTTTTCCACTGTAATATGCATCTTCTCTTTACAGAAACAGAACCTGCATCAAGAGTCTCCTGAGAGATGCCATGTGGTTTCTTTTCTTTTTTTTTTTTTTGTATGTGATGCATTTTTTATTCCATTTTGAGAAAAATGCTGCCAAACTGTTCTCCAGGGAGAGGTGCCTCTATAAGGAGAAGAGGACTTTCATGCTTAGAGATCACAATGAATAATCATTCATTTAACACCTAGACTGCATCCCAAAGGCCACAGCCACCCTGGGGAAGAAGATCAGATGGAGAGCATCTGAATTGGGTTAAGGAGGAAAAGACAGAGAAAAGTTGAAGAACTTAGCTGCCAAAGGATGTTGGAGCAAAACTGAAAAGTAAGTAAAACTAGAGAACAGAAGAGCTCTAGGTAGAAGAAGAGAAACTAAGATCATTTCTATCCCACACAAATATAATAGTATCTTTATATTTATCTTTACATATGTACATATATAATATCTTTTCCTATGTTCATTGAGAACTTAATAAAGAACTAACTAGAGGGGTCTCCCTGGTGGCACAGGGATTAAACTCAACACTATTAAGTGATCACCAGCCACTACAGCATGAGTTCAATCCCCAACCAGGGAGGTGACCCACATGGTGCAGCTGACCTTTCCTGTTTTGCCCACGGCTCCCCTCAGCAGTGTATTTTGGTAGATCTGCCTGTTCTGCCCCCTACTATGTCTCTGGTGAATCCTCTCACCCCTCACACCTTTGACATACACCCCAGTTCTTGTATGCATAAATAAATAAAAATGAATCTAAAAAAAAAAAAGAACTCGATAGATACCTTTCAGCTATCTTAGGTGGTTGGGAATCCAGCATTTTTCTGTGTGTATATGTGTGTTCATCCTTTACACCCTTGAGGAGCAGTGAACACTAGGGGAGAATAAAAGACAAAAAGAAAGCATAAAGGATGAATAGAACTAAAGCATAGTGGCCAGATGAAACAACCACATATTGTGTCGTGCCCAGCTCAGAAGTGGACCAGCAGAGTTTCCTTCCAACATATATTTTCTGAGATTTAGAATAATCTCCATTCAATTTCTTTTATTTTACTGAAAAGAGAGCTTTAAATTAATCTAAGCCTAGATATTCTACTTGGTATGTCATAATTCCAGATAAAACTTATAAACTTATTGTATTTTCCAAGTATTACAGCATCTGGTATCTTTCTTCTCCTGGAATAGCTGCTGAGTAGACACTGGTTTAGTGGCCGTGCAGTTATTTGCAGTGACTTCATGATGGTGGGATATGTGTGATACTAAGTTTCTGGCAGGGACACATGGAGGAAGCATCCTTCATCTGCTTTCTTCTCCAAACAGTCCCAGAACCTAAGAAATATTATAAACTGTTTCCTATCTAGTTGATTTGATTTTCTTTTCTTTTTCACTGATGTTAAGAGGAATATCTTTTCAGTTATTCCTAAGAATAATATAATCTGACACTTTAAATTTTTCTCTCTACCACCTTACCACAAAACAATGTGATGATGGGAACGAGCATACTCTTTCTTTGGACCAAGTTCAGATTAATTTTGAGAGCGAGACTTTGGGAAGCTACATGTTACCCTAATTAAAAATGCAAAGCATACGTAGAAATAAAAGATTGGTCTTTCCTAAGTCTCTTCGTAATGGTCTTTCTTAGATCTTGGTCTCTAAACGCACTGTCTGGGTCCCTCTCACACAATTGCTCCCTCTGCCTGCTGCACAGACAGACCAACAGACACAAGCGCCAGCTTATCCCTCAGGTTCCCTCCCAGAGTTTTCCCAGAAAGGACCTTGAATATGATTTTGCATTTCAAGAGCAGTCTTGAGTGCTGACCAAAATTTCAGTTATAACTTCCTCAAAAGAGAACATCTGAAAAAGCAAAAGCATTTTACCCACATAAAAATTCAACAAAAAAATTAAATCTCAGCCCAGATAAGTATTTAATTTCCAGCATACATATGACAGATTGAGCAACACCACAGGAGGTTTGTTGGGACCTCTGAGTCATTTATGTCTCACTCCACAGGCCCCCAGGCTGAGACACACAAACTCTTGAGATTAATAAAATGACCACACTTTCTCACAATAAGGGATTTCTAGAAAAATGTAAAAGTTGCATTAAATTTCATCCAAAAGAAACATGATTGTAGGCAAAAATTTTTTCTTTGAGACTTAAAATTTATTTTTATACTTATATTTCTCATAAGTAGTTTTGCATAGAAGACTTGTGACTTTCACATATAACCTAAGCCCTTCTAGAAGTTCCTGTCACATTGTTGTAATTATTACTATTTTCCTTAAAGCCAAGGAACTCTGCTTCCATGTTGCTTATTTGGAGTACTTTAAACTGCATCAGACTTAAAACCACTTCTATGTGTTGAGATCAATTTGAATTAAAGTGCTTAGAATTCAGTATCAACAAGCAACAAATTATCTTTTTAAATACACCTTATTTACTGAGTTCATTAGGTTTATGATAATAAATAAAACCTTTGCAATGCTTCATAATAATAATAATCCCTTTCAAATGATTCTGCACTTAATGGCCAATTTCAGAGCACTGAATGTTGGCAATCAATTTCCTGGATATTATTATGCTTCAGTTTATAAACATCAAATTATATAGGTCATAGTGTTACCTTTGCAGGCCAGTTGCAGGATTTATATTGATGCGCTAGAATAATTGCCAGGCATTTTAAATCATGATGATTAAAAAAAAAATCTGATTCTCAGCAGGTTACTAGGTTTTTGCACTAACACTTTTCTCTAACTTTTCCCCCCCTCTGGATCAGGTAATTAAAAGGGTATTGATGCAAAGGGAAGCCGAACACCACATGGCTTGGCAAAGTGTTTCCATAAAGTTCTGTCCTGTAGCTGTGGATACAAACTCAAGCTGGTCATGTGCAGAACTCCAGCATGTTGAGCCCACTACCCCTCGGCACAGCCAAATGTTTCAGCAGCTGCCCTTTTGTCCTGTTTCTTAAATAAACAAAGAACAGATACAAATTAATGACCTAGATTTATGGCAAAACACACTGCCTTCCCAGAGCAAATAGCCTTAAAAGAACAGATGCTAAAGTCACATTTCTTACTCACAGAACCCAGGGAAGATACTTCCGTGAGCACATTAGTTTATATTCTATAGAAATTAATAACTAGTAGAAATGTAATCAGGTTGTGCAATGTCACGCTTAGCCCCCGATTTCAAAAGCTTTCAGGCGTGAGCACAGAACCCATGGTTTGTTCCATGATCTGCTGCCCTGTTTTGCTCCGGGATCTTAATAACTTTCACTTTTGCATTTTATTTGACTTTTTGCTAAGAAAGATCAAAAGTTCATTTCCCAAGAATTTTGAATACTGCTTAGTGACGGTGTACATCAGCTCTACTGTGCTCCCTAAAGACCAGTAACGTGTGGTCAGTAATGTTAGGAAACCTCCTTTGTTTACTCTGAACAGCAGGATGGAATTGTACGAAAATGGTGTTGTTACAGTCAAAATGTGTTCTCTGCGTTTTTTCCTTAGTTTCCTTTTTAGCCAATACCAACTAACACATAACAATACCTGACAGAAACAATGAAAACTTCGCTGCCGATTTTGCATCCAGAGACTTAGCAAATAGCTCCATAATTTATGGCAAGTGGGAATGAAGCTCGGTCACCTCCAGCCAGGCTTTAGAATGAAAAGGTGCAGTATGTCATTGGCCACACGTTGCGCATTCTCTTTATCCCACACTGTACAATATTTCCAATCTTTTTCAATAATTTAATATACATTTTCTTGTCAAGCTTCTTGGCAGCAGGCTATGCAGCTTGCAAGATGGACTGAGAATGCCACAGGTGGGCTGATTAGCGGGTGGCATTTCTGAATTCTAACAAGCTGTTAGCATTATGTCTGTTTGCTTTAGGTACAGATGTGAAATGATTTGACAGTAGATTTCAAAAGTGTGTGAGTACATTTTTGTATGTCAAACTATGGAAATATGTTTTTTTTTTAATTTCACACATTGATGGTATGCATTGTATTTATTAATTTCAGAAAGTATATGCCACTGACATGGCATAAAAATTAAAAAGCAGTATCCATAATGTATAAAATGAACAGATTGAATAAACAGCCCACCCCCAGTTAATCAGAAAGTCTTATCTCATGCTTCAGAAAAAGTCAGAGGTTGGAATATCTCAGCCAGGAAATAAGAGTCTTTGAAAAGTTTTTTTAATTGGTTTTATAGTGTGATGGTGATTTTTTAAAAGAAGGGAGAAAAAGCAAAAGGGAAAACAACAAGCACACAAAACAAATGGCGAGCTGAGTACTTGCCAGTCACATTAAGTGACATCTGCCCTTGTCTAAAATTTCAAAGGTGATTTCGGGATTTGTGAAGGCAAGTCTGCTTGACATATGAGGAGAAGTTTTAAATAAATTTTAGAAATTTAAATTTTGGTATATGCTTAAGACTACATTAAAGACTTAAAACCAGAGAAATGCTGAAAGGTACAAAATAAAATGGATGACAAATTTCTAGTCGAGGTGAGGTGGGAGCGAGGCTTTCTGGCTGAGAACAGGTTAGCCACAGCACAGGAGGGCCTCAGGGGGTGTTTGTGCTCAAGCTTATGAAGATGATTCTGCTGAGAGACTGTGGTGGAGGAAGATGAGCAAGGTGATTCTCCGGTGTGCCGGTGCATCCTCGTCCCCCATCCTGGGAGAATCCATCCTCACTGACATCGTCTCACTCTCCACATGGCAGAGCCTTATGGTGGAAGGAGGTGGAAGCGTGCCCCAGCCCTTCTCTGCTAGGCTCTGAGAAGTCCCTCAGTCACATTCCAGCAGGGTCAGAAGGAAGACCAAAAAAACTAGCAGAAACTCAAGGCAATCCCACTGCGTATACAAGACACTCAGGTAGACAACTGCAATTGTAAGAAGGAGGATGCCCCCCTGACCTTGAGATGCATTGCTCAGAATTCTGTCACCTCCAAGCACGAGTGGAGGCTTCAGTATGGAAGTGCCAGGTCAGCACATCCACCATCAGGCGTGTGAAGTCATCACAGCAAGCACCAAGCAACATGAAAGAGACTCGGGTTTTGTCTCCATCATTATCATTGACGTTAAGAGCTCTAAATGATCTTAAAGAATAGCTAATACGACACTCTGCTTTTAAAGATGAAAAAACCATGGCTCAGAGAGAGAATGTGTTAAATCATTTTACAAGCAGTGCTTCGTTTGTTCATCCCAGCAGTGCTGTGAGGTGAGCTGAAAAGGCATGCTTCCCAGGTGAGAAAATAGACTTGGGGGTGAACTGTTTGTTCACAGCCACCCAGCTGGGTTTCTAAACTCCAAGTCCACACTGCAAAGTAGTCACTCAATATCTTTATAATAATAATATAGCCATTCAGCCAATCTTTACTGGGCACTGACTTTGTCCTGGGCACTTTTCTAGGTGCTGGAAATAATTGGTGAATAAAGTAGACAAAAATCCCTCTCCACAGGAACCCAATTCCTGTGGAGATGTGTTTCACGTAGTATTTAAGAAGGTCAAAGGGCACTGGGGAAAAGTGATACAAACAAGAGCAATTCGATTCAGAGAGTGGTGGGTGGGGAGCCTGTAGGCAGGGAACGACTTCCTCGTGGAAAAGAGGCCATGAGCCAGGCAGAGATGGGGACCAACAATCCGGGGGTGGGGGGGAGGGAACCACACTAAGTTCCAAGGTGGGGGCAGCCCCTTAAGATCACAGAGCAGCAAAGACTGTGCTGGAACAGCATGAGCTAGAAGAGCAGTTCTGAGGGTACCCAAGAGGTGCTGGGGAAAGTGTGGGGTGCTGAGGCCACTGGAAATAGAATTGTTTTTAAAGATCATCATGGCAAGCCCTGCTACTGCGAAAATTCCTCACATTTTTATGGAGAAATTACTCCAAATTCTGCACGAGACTTGCAAGAAAATTTCTGGAGCCCAACTCATTAAAAAATTGGAGTCTGTCCTTGAATATGAAATGGACTAGTTGCAACACTGTCCGGCCTGGGGTTCAAACATTTTGCACACAAACCAGAACATTCTCTTGTACAAAATGGTTCTCCTCAACGTTTGTCATGTTCCCTCCCCACCCCAGTTTCCATACCTCTCTCCCTTACCTTTTAGTGCCATCCATTTCAACTTCAACATCAGTTTATTTCTTAAATTAATAATAATCCTAGCTCCTGGACTTTACAGACTATGTTTTCCAGTCTTTTTTGAAAATATTTTTCCTTAGAGATTTCTGGTGAACAAAATTATTTATTAAGATATAAATATTCTACCAAACACATCCTTTAAAAGGCAAGAAAATATGTAAACCATCTAGAGATACCTGGTAGCCTCACCTGAGTGAGGATCTGGGCTGCTCTCCCCTATAATGCCTGAAGCATTTAGCTTCTCAAAGCAATTATTTCCTCCGCCATCATGCAACCGACTTCCAGAAATAGCACGTGCAGGAGGCATGTGACGTCATCTTCAACAAGCACGACGCCAACAGAAGACCTGTGTCCCCAGGAACAGCATCTTGGGAGGGGGCCTGTACACAGATAATCCCCTGGGTGTCATTCCTCGGTGACCGGCTTTGATGTCCCTACTATTGAGGGTGCTTTGGGAGTGGGCAGTGTCCACAAACACGGCCTGATCTCAGCGTTTGTCCAGCTGCTGCCGGTTGTTTCAGCCTCCCGGCAGGAGCCCAGCTGCTTCTAGTTGCTATCGTGTGCCTGACATCACTTACCCTAACGTAACGGTCAGCGTCCGGAACCCAGCAAATTCTCCTGAGGACTTGAAGCTCACTTGCCCCACCTCCAGCGTCAACATACATAATTTCTTTAAAAAGCCTGAATCATGAAGTAGATGCCAATCTACATTGATTTTCAGCACCAGAGAGAGAAAGCCTCCCTTAGAAAACAACACTGATATTGTTAAGGAACATGTCTTCACTGCGATGTACTCATCTCAGAGCGAGAAGAGACCGCTGCTGGTTTGTTTAGTGGAGAACGGGCACTTGAGGGATGCATTTGTAGAGATGATGGATTTGCGCTGCTTCCTCCTCACTCCCAGCTTGCCTGGTGCCCCCTGTGACCAATGGCAGGCATTTTCTAGACAGCTGGCGGGGTGAGGGGGACAGGCCGAGGCCGTGCCTGAGCTCACTGGCCTCTGTACGGATCAAAGACTCATTAGCATCCCGCTCTCATCAAATCGACTTGTTGGCTCAGTCTGTATTGCTTTAAACCTTTAGACAACTATAGAATTTATTTATCAGCTGAGCAAGGTTAGAATTTGATTTTTGACAGGTCCCAGCCAAAGACAAAAGGCACCCAAAGTGATAGGTGTTGTGTATGTTGTAATTCTCGTTTTTTGGCAAATACAAATTAAGAAATGATTTCCCAGAGTACCAAAATAATAACTTTGGGTTATAAAATATGACAATCAGTCTGTGAGAAAATGCAGAAAATCTCTTACCTGTAAGATCTGGTGACAAACTATTCAAAATATGACTTTATGGTTTATGACGTTTCAAGAGTTTGCTGAAAGATTTATAAGGTTGTAGAATTTACAGGGCAGCAGTGCATTCATGCATGTTTCCTAGTCTTATGAATATTATTGTTTGTGTGGTTCACTGGACAAAATGCAAATTGAGAACTCAAAAGACATTGAGTTCTAATTTAGATTTTCCCAATAACTGACCTGTTGTCTAATAGAAGTTCCTTTACTCTTCTGCCTCCTAATTTTGCAGACAAGAGAGTTATAATAGTTATTTAAAATCTGAGTAAACCGTGGAAAGAATAATTTAAAAATTGAAGAAAACCCTCTCTGAAACATAAGAGTCTGACTGTAGAAAATGAGAATGCCACTTAATTATAAGGGAAGTCTTATTGTTGCTGAGGAAAACATTACATTTAGGTCATGTGAATCTGCCCATCCTAAAGAGTCTTTGTAGACTCTGGTCTGCAAGAACTAGCAAAAGCACCAATCTTTTTGCTATTCATTTTCCTTTTATGTATCCTTCATTCCTTATTATGTTATTGCCTGAAAGGAAAAGGAGGCAGCAGCCAGTTTCCAGTTGGAGCCTGATTCTGGGGTACTCAGCACAGAGAACCACACAAGCTCTGTGACTCCCACCCTGAGCGAGGCTCCAGTGAGATGTCAGCCACAGAGCTGGCACCATGGGAAAAGTTGATAGGATCGTGGCCCCCTGTCACTAGGGTCTTCCCACCCACTTCATAAAGATGTTAAGCCTGTGACAGCCAGACTTTTGGATTCGTGGTGTCAAATATAGTAATTGGGGAGGAGGAAAGAAAAACAGTCATTTAGTTAGCTCCCAAAAGGAGATCAGGGAAACTATATAGACATCTTTTTAAAAAGAAAGATTTTAAAAAGCCTCATGTTGCACAGAATGCAAGCAGGAAACAGCTGTTGAGTGGAGGGGATAATGGATGACTGGTCTGGTGAGCAGCGTGGAGGAGATAGCTCTGCGGTCCTGGGCAGGGGCGAGGATGCTCCTGCCAGGGAAAGGGAGTACGTCAGGGCAATAAATCAAGTCAGGAATTCCAGCCATTGGGTTTGCAGTGAGGATTTGCTTCTCAGTGGGTTGCATTTTCTTACTCATAATTCTCTTCAGTGGAAAAAGAGAGAAACTTTAGGACCATTTATATTATGAGCCAATTGGGGTCACATAAAATAAAATGTCCATTTTAAAGTCAATCTTTAATGAAGGACCTTCTGCCTTTTCCTCTTTGCTAAGCATGTAATTAGGCACTTGAGTTTCTAACCATACTAATATAGGCTAGATAATGGGTCTACTGTTGTTTATATGACTTGAAATTGATTTTAAAATTGGAGATTTTCTGTGAGTCCTTAGACTGTTTTCTGAGCCTACATGTTTCAGATTCTACATCCTAGCATCTCTTACACAGTAAGTCCCTACATAATATTTTATGCAAAGTATATCATATTCTACAGGCATATTAACATTTTCAATAGTTTAAAATCTTTCATGTGAATATTTATAAATTAGATTTTCAGGTGCCATTATTTACACTTATTTATGCAAGGCTAAATTTCTATTAGACTAATAAACCAGTTTGTTTCTTAAATGATAATAAACTATGCATACAGGTTTTTATTTAATAATGTGCTTTCGCATCCAGACTGAACATGTTGCTGGTGTTCAGTTGGGTTTTTTTTATCCTATACATTTCACTAAAAATAGTTTACCAAAAGCAAAGTCTGCTTTAATTTAATTGTGCTTTTAAAAAATATTCATCATCTGCCAGGAGTTAGCTTCAGAAACATTAGAATGTGAAACTATAGTCAACAAAAGAGAAATCCCAAAGAAAAGAAATGTCACGGGCAGGTTGCAGAAATGCTTCCATTACAGGTCTTCTCACCTTCATTTCCTGTGCTGGTATTTCACAGCTAAATGTGAAAGGAAAGGATTTGGAGACAACCTGGTGCTCTGTGAGGTGGAGCAGAGTTTGCTGGGCAGCACAGGAGGACGGCATCCTCTTGATGCTGATACAGAAAGAAGGGTCACAGCTATGCCAGGACAGTAACAGCAGGGGCAGTGGCCACCCCCACTGGCACATGCCACTTGATTCAGTGCCTAAAGATAACAAAATAGAACCATAGGAAAACAGAAGAATTCCATTAGCGGAAGCAGTCATCCTCCAGGAGAGGTGAGCAGGCTTCAACCTGCCAAAGTTCTGTGAGTAATGAACTCAGCCCCAGAAAATGCATGGATTCCACAGTTTTGAACCACCCTACAAGGTTTTTCTATCCCTATCAGCAGTTTTCAATGTACGCTTCTCTGTTGCCTCCTCCACGGCCATGCTGAATTGGCAGCTTGGAAAATGAAGCCCCTCTTTCTTAGAGGGGCCGATTTCCTCTGTTAGAAGAGCTGGTTTTAACATTTGTATAGGAAAAGAGAGAGAGTGGATGAAGAAAATAAATGCATCAGGAATCCAAAAGAAAAAAAAAAACTTAAAATATTGAAGTCAGTATAGGGCAGAGCAAAGGCATAAACAATAAACAATAAGAATCCTACCTGCCTCCTTCAGGAGAGTTTCTTGGATTGGTCACAAAAAATATGGAAAAAGGAAATGAAGACACACAAGGAAAAAAAAAATCCTTCAAGCAAAAAATAAATTAATCAATGTGGGATTAAGGTAATAATGTGAGGAACACAAAAGTCAGAAAATTTGAAGTACAATGGGAAACCCCATAGGAAAAGGTAAACTAGTTCTCTATGTAAATGTGCAAGTCAAGGAACAATAGGAAAGGCAATTAAACGGAATTTCAATATTAATCTAAATTATTGGGCAATGTCAACTTCTAGTTCCCGAACTTCTGTAGAACACAATGTTGACATGGAAACACAGATATGTGAAGACAGTTACTACTTCCCTTAAAGGTCGAGCAATTTTTGTTGACTTCAAGTCATCATGGATTTCAAATCTTATTTTTTGCTGAGGTCTTGGACTCTGGAATGACCAAACTAACCACTTAGTAGATGTGAAACAAACAATATAGCTTGTTATAGTTACAAGCAAGTTGTTTAAAAGCTGACTTATAAAATAGAAATAGTATAATAGTGACTTAGTCATAAGATTGTTGTAATGATGAACTGAGACAATAGATATGTCACTTAGCACAATGTCAGGCACACAAAAAACATTAAATAAATCTTAGTTGTTGTTAATATTATTATTATAAGTTCCACTCTTTTTGAGGAGATACAATAGATCTATCCTTTGACCCATATATATTTACCTTACAGCTTACCATGATTGTAAGCTTGTTTTCTTGGGTAGGTTCAATTGTCTCCACCTTTAAAATGAAATATATTGGGAGACTGGTAGACAGAGAAGCATGGGAAGGAGAATTTGATCAACCAAGAATTATAGGCTATAGCTCTCTGCCTTGTTGATACTTCCAGTGTGATGAATCATCATGTACTTAGGCACTACATCATATTTGTAAATTTTCTGCCATTGTCCCAGTCATAAAATGGAAATCCATTATGACTTTCTTTTTTGTGTCTTTCAATATTGAGGTTCTAGTTTTTAAAATGACTCCACATGGAGCCAATTACCTCTAGCAGAGCATGAAATTCTGAAATTATTTTTAAAACACAGGTTAGTCTAAATTACTTTCTAAAAATAAGGCAAAAACAAAGTAAACAAACAAATAAAAAACTAAAAGCATACAGCCTAGTTTTCGTGGGCCACCAACTCAAGGGCAGTACCCACGAAGTTCACTTTACAAGGTTGTGGGATTCCCTCTCCTCACCTCAGAGGCCACCTACGATGGCGTTTACTCCCCAGAGGCCAAGAAACCAGAGTCACTGGGTGGACGGCAAACAGGAAGCTTTCTAATGGAGTCCATGTATCAATAAATACCTGTGGAATAGTAACTGACATCTCAGATAAGACAGCATCTTGAGGAAATCTGCTGGTTGAGTCTTAGAAAATAGAGTTGTTTGCATTCTCCACTATATGTTTCTTTTAGAAAATGGTGTTTAACAGCCCAGATTTCACACATGATGTGGGGAACATACGTCAGCTGACCCCTCCAGGTACCACTCCCTTCCCCAGGACCGACCCTACTTAGCATTGAGGAGTTGACAAAAATCACAGCCCAAGCTGGTATGACAGCAGCTTGATTAATAATGATTATCACAACAGATGGAAAACTGTAGACAAAACTTTCCATAGAATGAGTCTACCACAAAATTTCTTGATGAGACAGAAGGATGGTCAGCTACCACAGAATTATTCCTTAGTTAACAGAATAAGATTGCTGAATTTCTACCCACCCCTTTTGATAATTTTCACAAATCTCCAGTGACTTCCATTTGAGATTCAGACCCTTCATTATCATGTGAAATGTACTGCTTACTATGCAGACGTGTGATACTTCACAGGGCAGCAAATTGTGTGTTCCTCTTGAAATGCATCCATGTGCTTGGGTCCCTAAGAAAAAGTAACTACACAGGGATTCTCATCAGCAGTTCATCTTTCCATACGAAGACCTCTGCTGCTGAGAGGAAGCGAGTTTTACACCCACCACCGGAATGTTTTTTGATCATTTGGGTTGTTTTGCTTCATCCCTGCTTTTTGTTGTTTAATTTCGTTTACAGTGCAAATAGCCTCAGCAGACGCTAACCATTAATTCTGGAAAACAGAGCCAGCATCTCTTTTATTCCCTCCCTCCCCTCACAGCCCAGCTCAGCATGGAATAAAAAGGACCTTGCCCTCCTTCTTTTGCCACTGCCGGAAGGAGAGAGTACTCCATCCCCTCACATCTGCTGTAGGACGGAGGACCCAAGAGGCCCAGGAGGGCCGAAAGGCCTCGGTGCACTGGCCATAAGACAGAGGGATGTGACCAGAGCCAAGGCAGCAAGAAGCAAGGAAAGGCCCCTCTTTCCAATCCAAAGAGCCTTCCAGGGCTGGGCAGAGATGCCAGTCGGCGCCTGAGTCTTCAAATGCTGCTCTGCTCTATCTTTCCCACACCAATGGAGCCCCCTCCAGCAACTTTGTTTAATTATCCTGTTCTTCTGAGAAGCTAGAAAATGCCTTTAGCTGAATAGTCCACAAATTGAGGCTGAACTGCCAACATATTCCTGTCATGTATATTATTCAGAGTATTAATTATACTATGGAACATTCTGTGTTCCTGCCCCACGATTAAAGAACCGGAATCAAAAGGAAATGCATTTGCTAAGCAAACCTGAGCACATGGACCATGTCAGTGAGAGGCCCTAAGCAGCAGCAGACTCAGAGCCAATGCACTTCTGTACCACCACAATTTAAGCTACTCGCCACAAAATGGTCCTGGGTAAAGGCAGAGGGCTTGAGCCAGAAGAGTGCTGAGCTGGGGGCTGGAAGACCTGCGTTCCAGTTCCTGCCTCCATGCCTCACCTGCATGTCCCTCGAGCAGTCGCTCATCTTTGCTCACAGTTTCCAAAGGTAAAATCTGAGTAAGGAATTTGCCAGACTTGTAAGAATGCACGAATGACAAGAGAGGAAGCGCTCTGTGAACTCTAAAGCATTGAACACTGTCAGGTCTGTGCCTAGATGCCTTGACTATCTCTTTGGCATCAACAGAGCTGAGGAGCAGGTGGGAGTGGAAGTGCTTCCCTGGCTTGAGTTGTAGTTTCTGTGGTCCATGTCTGCTTACCTAGCCTACCAACCTGACCACAAGAGTTGACTCTGAAAATACAGGGCAATGTGAATTTCATACTGGATAGGAAGATATGGTATAGTCAAAAAAAATTTTAGGAATTCTGAGAACAGAGAAACTGAGTTCAGAACCTTTCTATGTCACTTGCTAGGCAACATTGAGCTAATTGTCAACCTTACCAAGCCTCCATTTCCTAAGCTGTAAAGTAGGAGTGAGTATGACTTTCCCCTTCACGGGAAGTGGGGATGAGTAAATGAGAGAATGCATGCTGAGCATTCACCCTGGTACCTGCCACGGGCTTAGGCTCACTGTGCTACCCAATCTTCCTACAATGGAGACCAGATAGTAGACCTTGTGTGACTTGGAAATTCAACCATTCATTTGAGATGCTTTTTCAGATATTGAAGGTTTAGTTCAAATGCTACCATCACCATCAGCTTTTCTTCATTCAGTCCCAAATCCTTTCCTTCAGGTTTACTAATCTATGTGTTAGCGTTAATGGCAGTTCTGTGGATGTAGGACCCTTACATAGGAGAGGGTCCTGTGTGCATTGAAGTCCTACACTATATTTAATGCTCTGTTGTTGTTGTCTCTTTAAACAAAAGACCCTCATTTTCATTTTGCTCTGGGTCCTATGTATTTATAGCTGATCTTGTTATGTTACGTTTGTTTACCTCAGTTCTGCCTTGAAAAATTTTCTCTTGTTATTAGCACCCCCCTTTAAACATTATTCGTGGATTCTGTATTTTTTAAAATTGCCTATTCAACAAATATCCTTGTAACCCCAGATCAATACTCACAGCATTTCACAGTCATCTGTGGACACGTACAGGATGGTAAAAATTTGAGTGGTTCCACACACACATTCCTACCTGAAGTAGAACAAGCTGACATTCTACCTTCTTGTTTCAGCTCTAATACACTGAAAACAACCTACCAACCTGACCTCCATGCCTAATGTCCTTTTCACACTCTATTCAGTGCCATGTTTTTCTGATTTTTGTACATTTTGTTGATGACTGCTGTTTTAAATGAGCCCCAAACATAGTGCTAAAGTTTTACATAGTGTTCCTCAGTACAAGAAGGTTGTGGTGTGAAGTTTGTATTAGACAAACTTCCTTCAGGCATGAGTTATAGTGTGGTTGGCCTTCATTGTATTAATGAACTAGTAATATACAACACAGGAGGTGTCTTTAAACACAAACACACAGGGGCCTCCCTGGTGGCGCAGTGGGTTAAGCAACGCACTATGAAGCAAACCACAGCCACTGCAGCACGAGTTCGATCCCTACTGCTGGCCAGGGAGGGGACCCACATGGCATAGCAGACCTCTCCTGCTGTGCCTGCTGCTGCCCTCAGCAGTGTACTTCCGTTGATCTGCCTGTTCTGCTCCCTGCTCTCTGTGGTGAATCCTCTCACCCTCCCACACCTCTGGCCTGTACCCCAGTGCTTGTATGCATAAATAAATAAATCTTTAAAAAAACAAAAACAAAAACACAACCACACATAAAGCAACATTATGTATTGGTCAGTTGGTGAAAATGGGACCTGCGGCTCACAGGAACCTAACTGCGCACATCTTATAGGAGAAAAAATTCAGTTTCCCCTTATATTAGTAATTGAAGTGATTTTATAGATTATAACTACCACTAATAACAAGAATTGCCTGCAACTCCTTCTAAAGGCCATGACTTTTCTATTTATTGTCTCATTTTCTCATCATCATGTTTACACCTCCCTCCAGTGCCAAGCAGAGTGCCATGAACATATTGTTTTTTTTTTTTTAAATCTGAATCAGGTTATGAGTTTTGACTTAAAAAAAATTAGCAGCTGATTGTCAGTTCTGAATTTTCTTGCTTGCTCTCCTTGAAATCAAATTTCCCTATAATATTGTGGTTATACGATAGAGTGCTCCATCCCTCAAAAATTGTAGGACACTTTCATTTTTTTCCTTGATGAAATGAAAAAGTACAGCAATGAATCAGGGTAGACCAATATGAATAAATTCTTCAAGATCCTTACTCAAAATATTGATGACCTGGACTTGAAATTTGTAAAGAAGTTGTTATAGGAACATACATCAGACTATGGGATCTATGTTTTCAAGTAAATGATTTGGAGTATGAAAGAGATTCTATTTCAACTCCTTCTCAAGTGAATCATTTATAAGAGGTTAGCTGGAATAAGTAGCCTGCCAGCAGCTGGCATCCACTACTTGGGACAAGAGTGAAAGACTTCTACAATAAATAAGTAACTGCTCATCTGTTTAAAGTAGAAGGAATTACTGAATTCCAGATTGGAAGCGGCCTGCAGTCTGCAAAATGCAGAAATTGTTGAAACAATTTGCCTCATTAACAATAAGAAGTGATAATGCCCCTTTTATCATAGGTAATCCTGTCTTCAGTCTGAAAAATGTGCACCTTTCATTGGCTGAGTCGAAACCTTCCATGGAGATCTGTCATGATCTTCTTAGGAGAAAAAGAATTTGAACTAATTATTTAACTCATGGTATTTGAGAAATAGCATGCATCGAAAGGGATCAAAAGAATGGCACCTGGCCCACAGACCATTGCCCATCTCATTCCCCACTTCCCACACTCTATCTCCATGCTCCTGCTCTTCACCCCAGTGCCTGGCACTGGTCCTGTTCTCTTCACTCTGCCAGTCCTTCTATGGATACACGTTCATAGCTAGACAACTTGCTTCAAAAGCGACCTTCTTCAAAACTAATGGGCACACATCACTAATTAAATAAATAAGCAAAGCTAGACAAGTCTGTCCAGAAGAAAGATGAATTTCACCGGTGGCAGACAACACCCTCATGAAACAAGCATAAAAGCATAGCAGGTAATGAAGAAGCAATTCACATGGCCTTCCAGGTGATGAGTGTAAAGTGTTAGGCAATATGTTTTTTCTTATTTTTTTAGTTTTTATTTTTATTTTTTCTTTCCTTCTCTATTTATATATATTTGATTATCAATTATAATCCCCATGGATTCCCCATCACCATTTCACCAGTGCACCATCCCCTCAGTCCCTTGTGCTCTTATCTGCCCTCAACCCTCTTCCTCCCCCACCCCACCAAGTGTCCCCAGTTTGTCCTTGTCTTTTGTTTTTGTTGTGTCTATTATTATTATTGTTGTTGTTATTATTCTTTTCCTTGATCCTTATTTGGTTCCTTTATATTCCTCCTAGGAGGGAAACCATCCGGTATTTTTCTTTTGCCTTCTGTCTTATTTCACTGAACATAATCCCTTCCAGCAGTATGTATTTTGAGAAGAGACACCAAAGATTCTCAAAATCCTTGATGGCACTGTCTCTTTGGGTATGGCTAGTAAAGAGCAACAGGGTTATTTGAATTGAAATGCAGATGGTGAAGAGTTTGTTCCAGTTGAGAACAGTCCAGAAGGCTGGGAAGGCCGGGGTGGAACTACGAGCATTATCCTTGGGTTAGCAAAAGAGTATAGGGTGTGAGTGGAAAGAAAAAGAGGGGGGTAAAAGCCTGAATTATTTAACTGAGTCATATGTTGAAAGTCCATGAGTTCAAGGTGAAAGAATTAGCAATGGAGACCCATGAACATATCTCACCAGAGGAATAATATATTTAGAACAGCGACTAGAAAATAAACTCAATATTGATGTATGATTATGGGAGAAAAAAAGAACTGTAAGAGAGATTAGCGATATCTTGGACACAGTAGATAGAAGAGAAGAATGAAGCATATAGATTCAGGAAGAATGTTATAAAGAAGAGTCTATGGCTTTAGAAACTGAATTGCAGGGAGATGGAGGAGGGTGCACAGGGAGAAGAATGATTCAAATGGGGATTTTGAACCCCAGTGACTGAGAAAAAAGAGGTGTTTGATGAGTGAGGTGGGTTGAAGGTTTTGCCACGTGGTATTTAAAATGCTGGAAGCAATTGAAAATTGGCAGAATCTAGATATGACTTCATCTGAATTACATTTCAGTTATTAACACCAACTGTTCTAACTTTCTTTGTTACCTACCAATATTTCTCCAAGAAAGTATGTCCAGGCTTGATTTCTCAGACCTGGATTGTCTAGGCCGAAATTAGACTGGTGTGTGTCAGAGATATGTTTCCACCAAAAGATTCTGAGTAAAAATTATAAGATCTTTAGAACTTTCTTATGGAATAAGAAAAATATATAGCTTATCCATCCATTTTACTGCCTAACTTTATCCCACCCTTGCAATTAAACATGAACTTGCAGAAAATATTTCTATTTTGTGTAAATTAAAACAATGTTTCTATTATCCCAAACCTAATGTAGCATTTGTGAAGGATACAGAAGTGATCAAGACACTGAACTAAACTCAAGAGCTTGCAATCTGGTGAAGACACCAATCGTTTGCTACATGTATGACTATCGAGTACCAATGTGCACTGAACACTGGTTTAGGAGTGACTAGGGGCTGTATTTTGCAATGGTTAGGTATGGATTATAATGGTTAACTTGTAGGCCCTGGAGTCGGATTAGGTGGACTCGAAGTTTTGCTCTATTGCTTATTCGTTGTGGTAATCTTAATTAAATTGCTCAGGGTCCTGGTGTCTCAATTTTTCTGTCTATAAAATGGGAGTAATAGTAATTATATGGTTTTATGAAGATGAAACAATTTAATAAGTATAATCTACTACATTATGTGTTAGAAACTCATAAGGTTCCTAATATTTAAGTACTCAATAAATGTTAGTTATTGTTGTTAGACAGTAACTTTATAAATACAATCTCATTTAATACTTGCACTGTTTCTGCAAAACTGGTAATATTTACCTCATTCATGGGTGAGGACCTTGAGATTAAAAAAAAAGTTGTTTGCCCAAGTTGCTATGAAATGAAGAGCCAGGACATGAAATGAAGGTGAGTCTATTTCAACAATATTGTAATACCTCTTGATTGGGGGGTAGAGTGAATTAAAGAAGGAGGCTATAAATCTCAATGGACCTAAAATTTAAAAAGTGAAGATCATTTTAAAAGGACAGACAATTAAATAATATATAATGACTAGAGATGCTAATATAACTCCCTAATTTAAGTTTATTCCACAAAAAAACTTTTTAACATTACTTGATTGTGATAATGAATTCCAGCTACTTTGATTTCATGAACTGTTACTGGTTTATTGAAAAATTAATTTCTAACTTCTTATGACCCAAACAAGTTTGCTAAAAATTAGTGAATAAACTAAGTCATTTTTAGAAGATTGTAATCAAATTGTAATCAAGCATTTAAGGCTCTGTTTGAATGTTGACAAGGGATATGTATCCATGGAGGCACATGAAGCAAATCATTAGGTTGCAAGGATGAATTCTTGCTGTACAAAGTAAATCACATCATAGGGATTGACTGCTTCCTGCCCAACAAGCTGAGGTGGAGAATCAAGATCTAGACTCTCCCTTGGACTTGCTATTTTACATTCTTCCCTTAACATTATTTTAAATTTCTACATTCAATTTGCCATCTGGTCAAAGTCTAAGGATTAAACTTGCATCATACTTTTGCTCAACTATGTAAGGTGATATGTTTACTGGAATAGCACTGAAATCTTCTAATGTGAAGGAGAACATCCACACCAGCCAAAAATGAAAGCCAGTAGTCAGTACAAAGAGTTGTGTCTAGTACCAGAAAGAGGGACAAAGGGGAGACTCCAAATAAAAATGGGTGATATATTTGACATAAAAAAGATGCAACGTGGTTCAAGAGTGAATTCCAGGCATATTAAGGGAAAACCATTCTATACATTCAGGAAAATTCCAAACCATTGTTTCTGGGTGGAGCTTGGATCTTGACAGGAGGGGAAGCTATGTGTACACATGTTCTCTGTAAACCATTTGAGAGCACCATGTATGTCTTGTCAATTTTTTCCTTCTCTCCCAGGATCTGACATATGACATTTAACAAGTATTTATTGGGTGAATGAAAGGATGGTGAACAGAGTAGAGAATGCAACTACCAGCACTATTACAACCTCAACCACTAATACCCTTATCACTTAGACATTAACTACATGCCCAAAATTGTGCTAAGCAATTGATAAATAAATTTTTTAATTCTCCTAAAATCTTATGAAAATGATTTTATATTAGTCCATTTTATATATAAGGAAACTAAGGTTTAGAAGAGTTTTTTTCCCAAAAATTATATGCTTAACAAGAGGCAGAAAGAGCATACTAACCCAAGTCTGTGTGATCCATGACCTTGAACATTCAATTGTGCCAGTTCAGAACCCATCCTAGTTTGAAACTAAATTGGATTCTAAAGAGAATTCCTGATCTTTCCCTCAACCCCCACCACCAAACTGAGTTCCAGACCCTCTTCTGTACTTTCTGGGTTTGTGTCCACAAGTAGATTCAATTTATTGCCAAATAATTATGCTTCAATGAGGTTCTTGACCACAAAGACTCTTATTCACTTATGTTGCCCTATAGTGAATAGAATAATATCTAAGATGTGGTAAGTGCTAAATAAATGTTTGTGGATTTGATTAATTACTGGCTGAAATAAAAGACGATCCTTTGGAAGGATGTATATGCTCTCTGATTTGTACCCATGGATTCCCTCATGTAGGCACTGAATGGTTTGAGATAAGATAGCAAGGCTATTTCAGCACCTTTCAGCAGCTATGTTAGGGACTGTATTTATTGCCCTCTTGGGTGAAATTCTGGACTCAACTTTGCTGAGCTGTCAAGAGCAACTATTTTAGGGGTGGGGCTGCCCATTACCCCACAAGCTTACTTTTTAACTCACTAGGATGGGAAATCTGCTACAAGGCATTAACAAGAAGTCCAGAACTCCCAGGAGGTGAAGCAGGAGAGGCCTGGAAAAGAGGAAAAGTTTACTATTCCCAAATTTAAAATTGTAATAGCAAAATTAAGGGAAAAAAGTTCAGCTACAAAAAAAATCTAAAACTTTTCATTTAAAACGTAGTAATAATAAGAGTATTCCAAAGCAGTGATTAACAACAACTTTTGTAATTAGACTTATTTCAAATTCAAACACTATCCAAGTTATATTGGGCAAGTTACATGTTCTATGTCACAGTTTTCTTGTTTATAAACTAGTACTGATAATATCTACCTTCTTTGGTGAGCATTAGATAATGTATCGCCTACCAAACAGTGAAGGCTTAAGAAAAGGCAGTTTTATTGAAACAGTGAAAGTGTACTCATTTACTTAATATTTATTCAGTACCCACTGCATGCTTTACCCTTCAATACAGAAAGGCTGTGCCCTCACTAGGCACAGGGTTTATGCCATTATGAAATTTCATAGTAAATTGTAAAAGTGGTCACAGCCTCTTCTCCTTGTCCCCTCATACCACCCTTCCTTTTCAGTGCCTTCCCTTCTCATTTTGACTCTGAATTTGAGCAATGTGTTGTTAGACTTGCTTTGAGCAATGTGATGTTAGAAATGATGACACAGAGAACTGAGAAATGCATTTTGTCTTCTCTGGCTGTTCACAGAATCAATGCCTGTCACCATCCTATAAAGAATCCCAAATTAGTCTACTGGATAGTGGAAGACATAGGGCCCAATTCCTTCTGTCTCCTTGGCCCACAGCTGCCAACCTCTAAAATGTGAGTGAGACTATCTAAGATCATTGCCTCCAATGAACCCATAAGCTGATCACAGACACAAAAGAGAATCCAGCAGAAATCAGCTGAACAGGCTTGGACAAGAACAGCTACCAAGCCAGCTCAAAAAAAATTATGAGCTAAATAAATGGTAGTTGTCTTAAACAATTAATTTTTGTTGTAGTTTCTTATGTAGTCAAAGCTAACTGATAAAAATTTAGAGTAGCACAGAGATCAATAAACTGTCTGGCAAGGGTCAGATGGCAAATATTTTCACTTTACAAGTGATAAGTCTTTATTAAACCTACTTGGCTTTGCTGTTGTAGTCAGAGCTATAGACAATATGGAAATGAATAATCACGTCTGATTTGGCCTGAGAGCTGCCCTCTGCTGACCCCTGCTCTAGCATAAGAAACAGACATTATTCAAATAATCACAGAAAGAAATGTGTACATAAACTGCAATAGCTGTGTGTAGCCAGGGCTCATCATGCTATTAGAAAGAATAATTAAAGAACCTGTTCTGGGGGCCTTCCTGGTTGCTCAGTGGGTTAAGCTATGCACTATGAAGCAAACCACAGCCACTGCAGCACGAGTTCAATACCTGCTGCCAGTCAGGGGGGTGACCCACATGGTATAGCAGATGTATCCTGCCCCGCCTGCTGCTCCCCTCAGCAGTGCGTTTCAGTCAATCTGCCTGTTCTGCTCGCCGTTCTGTCTCTGGTGAATCCTCTCACCACCCACCACCTGTGGCCTGTACCCCAGTTCTTGTATGCATAAATAAATCTTTATTTATGCATACTTTGTTTAAAAAAAAAAAACCTGTCCTGGGCTGGTAATTTGGAAGTCTTGGTTATATTTTCCCAGACAGAAGCAAACCCTAAGATAAACATTTGAGTATTAGCAGTCTGATTGGAAGTTAACCTCAAGAAGCATGTAGAAGAATGGAGGCCTGAGGTTGAAAAGAAAGTCAATATGAATCAAGTTAATGCCCAGGTTACCCTGTGGGCAAGGAAGCTTAGTCCACAGGGGCCACTAAGAGATACTCTAGGTCACTGGGCAATGGAGAAGCCCAGCTCCTATCCATCATTGTTGGATAGTGGCCACAGGGAGGTGTTCATTCTCTGATGTTCTGGCCTGCCCCACACACTCCTGCAGCCAGAGAATGTAGTCAGGCAGAAAGTAGCAGCTTATAGTCAGAAGTTGAACTGGGAAGGAAGTGCCAAGGGATGTGGGTGGGCACTGACAGCATCTGTTGCAGAAGGTTCCCTGTGGGAGCCAGGTCTGAGTTGAGCTCCAGAAGATAGGTAGGATTCAGGTGAGAGAAGCCCCTGCTGAAGCATGGATGTGGAGAAGGGAACTTTGGAAGGGAGATACATATGTAGAGGAACAAAGAGGAGCCTAGAACAAAATGTTTCAGAAAAGCTACATCTAATGGAGGATGAGCCTAAAAGAAGACTATATTCATTTCCCCTGGTTATCCTCACTAAGTACTACAAACTCCATGACTTAAAAACAAATTTATTCTCTCATTGTTCTGGAGGCCAGAAGTCCAAATCCAAGGAACAACAGGGGGATGTTTTCTCTGAAGACTCCAGGCAAGATCCTTCTTCTCCTCTTCCTACCTTCAGCTGGTTCCTGACAATCCTTGTTTGTGGCTGTATCATCTCAATCCCTGATCCCTTCATCACATGACCTTCCTCTGTGCATGTCTGTGCCCAAATTTGCTCTGCTTATAAGGACAGCAGTCCTGGATTGGAGCCCACCCAGCATAATCCAATCTTAACTTGATTATATGTGCAAAGAGCTTATTTCCAAATAAGGTCGCATTCCCAGATACCAAGAATAAAGACTTGAACATGTCTTTAAGAGAACATAATTCAACCAACAAGAGAGACTAAGAAGAAACAGTCACAGACAGGAGGGAAGTCAGGAGAGCATGTTGTCCTAGACCCACACAGGAAAGCAGCACTTTGAAGAAAAGGAAGTGAGCCTCATAAATAAAACGAAGGCTGGAAAGTGTTTATTGGGTTTAGAATCACAGACATTATGGCTTGTACCACAAGCTGATTCTGTGAAAAATAGAAGCATAATAGCAGTGACGAGATGAGGAAATAGAGCTCATAAGCATTCTGCTGTCAGGATGTTGGTCATTGAAAGGGAAGAAACAGGTAGAGATAAGGGTTTATGTGACTGAGGGAAGACATTTTTTAAGATGGCAGAGACTGAATGTATCAGTGGGAAGGGCCCAGTTTTGAGAGATGGTGAATATGGAGGTGACCAGAATAATGCACGGTCCTGAAGAAACAGGAGAGGGTGGGTTCTTGGGACCAGACATCTCTATTGTAAGAAGAGGGAGAAGGGAGGAGTAGAAGCCTCCGAATTATTTCCTCTATGCTTTATGACCTCATTCCTTCCACCCAAAGGCCCCATTTGCCAGTCTCAGAATAATTTACCTTTAACAACTACCAACTGATCTTTTATATCCTCCACATTTTCCTGATAGTCCCTTTCATCTGTGATCCTTTACCAATGCTTATCAATAACTGTCTTTTGTGTTTCCCAAGTGATAGAGGGCCAGGAAGGAAGAGAAGGGCACCATACCTACTACAGGGATCTGCACAGACACATATAGCACAGGCTGCACGTATGCATGATATGACCTGTTTTCTTTAAATTAAACCCTTGCCTTAAACTGAGATTCCTTCCTGCTCTAATGGTGCCCAAACGAGTGCCAGACATCGACACTGTCAGATGCACCAGGGTCACGATAACCAGTTAATACACTGATAGTAAGTTCTTGAGGTTGAACCTGACGAATATCAGGAACATCGATTGTAATGAACTGGATGCTCTGACTGTCTTTGTCAGCTCAAGATGAGATGCCAGCACTGCCTCTTTCCGGTGCTATGCCCACTGCTCTCTCAGCTCAATGGTCAGCAATCTGATATATAAAAGTGTTACAGATTCAATTCCTGGCTCTGCTTATTGACTTTTGGTAGTGACAGGCCTCAGAACCCAGGCCTTTTCCAGTAACATAAAGACCTTTTTAAAAGAACTGTGCTGGGAGGAGAAAGCAAAAGGATGCAGGGCATTAGTATTTTGTCCACTCAAACAAAACCCCAATAACAAGGCAGGACAGGAATGTTGTCTTCACTTTATATAAGAAGAAAGTGAGACTCTAAGAAGTCAAGGGCTGTAGCCAAGATTACATAGATGCAACCCCTCATCCTTCAAAACCGTATTGGGATTTGTGTTCATTGTAAAGAGTCACAATTCTCAATATGACATTAAGAGCAGTTTAGCTATTATATAAGAACAGAAATATTATAGTTTCCAGAAGGATTTGTAAAGTAACAAAGGACTTGTTACTTCTTCAATATTTGTAAAGTAACAAGGAATATTTCCAGCTTTTCTTTTTTAGGAATAATGAAGAGATGTGGCGTCTTAAGAACTAAATAATGCAAATGATCCCGATGAAATTACACAGGCACTTTATTCCCATTGTCTTAGAACATTATCTAACCAGAAAACATTTACCGATGTCCTACTATGGGCCAGGAATTCTTCTTGGAACTGGGGCATATAGCTGAGACAGGCATCACCTCTGCCTGCCCTCATGGATGCAGAATCCAAGAAATAGGTAAGTGTGTGAAAGGCAGCCCTGGACACAGGATCAGTGAGCGCTAGGACTACATTCCTATGTTCAGAGACTGATGATACATCAAGGAAATCGGGGAGACCCAGAAGAGAGGGAGGGGCCTCCAAAAGAAGGAGCGACCAGGCCAGTGAGGCAATAACCATAGCAATAATAAAATATAGTTGTGCGGCACTTACGGTTTGCCAAACACTTTTACATAATTTTTTTTCATTTAATCTTCACAACAGCCATTTGACAAGTAAACAGATAAGCACTTTCTCCCCACACGGGTAGCTCTGGGAAATGAGCTTTCCCTAAGCAGCAATGTATTCAAAGTGAATAAATAAGAAATCTACCCATATTATACTACATATTCATTAGACTTGTCTTTCTGAATTGCATTTGACAGCTTTTGCCGAGTTGGGGTGGGTGGGACTCTAATTTATCATGTCTAGCCCAAGCAATGAGCCACACTGTCTTGTCTGAAAGGTTCCTAATTCTACCAACTAACTGAAACTTGGCTGAAGTCTCGAGTCCTACCTTCCTCACATTTTCTTTCTCAGCCAATTATGTGTTATGTGCCATGACAAGCGACAGTCCTTCCTGTTCCTTTGTTAATTGATCACCAATGTGGGTACCACGAATAGACAGCTTCACCTGGAAAACTCATTTAGGTGGACTTCTAAGCCAGTCTCTTAATAATGAAATTCCTTCTTAATTAAGTGATTCATACACCAGAATTGATTCATCCGTTCATTTGTTCAATAATGTATTGAATGTCCACTACATGCAGCATACAGTGATAGACCTTGCAAAGGACTCAAATTAACAAGATGGACATCATATTTGGAGCCTAAAGGAAGGGAAAGATGAACATAATGATAACTGCCATACAGGTCAAAGTGATAAGTGAGAAAAGGCAACTCTATTCATATATTATTTCTTGGGAAATCATTTATTAAGCACCAATTATGGAAAAGGAACTGTGCCAGTTTCTCTCCCCTTGTTACCCTATTGAATCCTCCTGAAAAGGAGGTAGATGCTTTTAACTCCATTTTACAGATAAGGAAACTGAGACTCCCCTGACTTCCTTCTGTTAGGAGGAACTTCATGAAGTAAGTTTTTGTTTGGGTCATTTCTTTGTTGTTGCTTTTTTAATATTTATTTATGCATACAAGAACAGCCCAGAAGTTTAGGGGGTGAGAGGAGTCACCAGAGACAGAGTGGGGAGCAGAACAGGCAGATCTATTGAAATACACTGCTGAGGGGAGCAGTGAGCAAGATCAGAGAGGTCTGCCAGGTCATGTGGGTCACCTCCCTGGCTGGGGATCAAACTCGTGCTACAGTGACAGCAGATAGCTTTATAGTGCTGACCCTTAAGCCTTTGTGCCACCAAGGAGGCCCAATTCTTTGTTTTGATTAATCTTATTGCTATTGTTCATCTTGACGGTTTCATAGCACCTTAACATTTGAATGAAGTTGGGTTTAACATGAAGTTGAGGTTGACTGGTTTACACGGATTCCTTTGAAGATCCTAGAAGTCATGGAAATGTGTTTACATTTTCACATGTTTCTGAAATAGTTGTCAAAGTAATATATTCTTGAATTCTTTTTACTAAGATGCTATCCCAAATTGTGTACACTTATGGCCCCACAGCCTCTGGATATGACTCTGCACTTAGAAATAGAATGAAAGACAAACAAAAAAAGAGTAGAAGAACAGTGAAATTGGGAAGGCATGTGTGAGACCCTTTTTGACCAGAAGCAACTTCAGGCAAGTCTAGAAAAGAGGATAAGATAATGACTTCCGCTACTCCCCAAGTCCAGACTAATCCGTATCTGCCCCTTCCTGTTCTCCTGGCAAGAGGGTAAGGGCAACTACTCCTCTCCAGGGTCCATCTCCACTCAGGCTGGGGTTTCCTCCCCAACAGCTCTCTCTACCTAGTATTCCCTCTCCCTCTTGGATCTTCACGTGTTCCTGCTCCTCTGGCCCTTCCCAATATGACCTGCTCGTGCTTCACTTATCAAAAGAAGGTGGGGGGAGGGGGGGAGAAAACCTCTTCTGAAGATTTTTCCCTCTCCAGACTTGTTCTTTCTTTTTCTGCATTCTTGGCCAAAGTTCTTGACAGAAATCATCTTCACTCTCTGTTTTCCATTGTCTCACCTCAATGACTTCTCAACCCACTGCAATTTGGCTTCACCCCCAACCAGCACCAATTCCTGGAAACTTCTCTTGCCAAGGTCAACAGCCTCCTTTCTCAAGACAACCAACAAGAGCTCCACTGTCCTTATTTTCCTTGGTATCCTAACTCAGGAGACCCAGTTCACCAGACTTTCCTCTTGCCTCTGTGCCTCTTTGTCCTTGTTACAGGTTCTCCTTCCCATTCTCACCCTTAAACAAATGCTGGTGTTGCTCATGTTCTATCGTAGATGCTGCTTTTTTTTTCATTATAATGAATATTTCTCCTTGCAAGTGTCACAGGCAATAAATATCATTATGTCCAAAGCTGAGTTTATCACACTCTCTCATTCACCCCACCCTCGCCCAGACCTGAGCCCTACTTATCCTATACTCTCTTCCCAGGAAATGGACCCCAAACCAGAAACATGTGAAATGGTCTTGTTGCCTCCTTATCTCTCACCCTTTACCTCAAATAATAGTTGTGACTTACACACTCAATATCTAAAGTCTCATTCTGTCCATTTCTGTCCATTTTGTCATCCTCAATGTCATGATCATTTCTTGATTAGTTTTCTGAAAGTGTTCCTAACTAACCTCCCGGTATCTCTCCTGTCTTCTTTCCAACCATTTCTCCAAACTTCAGACAGAATAAATGTTCTAAAAGACAAATCTGTTCATATTAACCTTCTGCTTATTCTCTGTAGCAATGCCCCATCACTTCCAGGATGAAATCTGATCTCCCCAGCATTTTCAAGACTTTTGTAATCTGGATTCACTCACTGCTGTTGTCACTTCTCTCTGCTCGGCTATAACTACAGAAATCCGTTCTTATTCTCTTGCCTCTAGGCCTTTCATTAGCCTGTACTATTTCTATTACCCTGACCATACCCACCCACTTTTATCTGGTCCTCGTGTACCTTTTTAAAATAAATTTAAAATGACTTTAAACAAGTTGCTTTTTCCAGGAAATCTTTCCTGACCTCCTGGAACTGGAGTAGGGGCTGTGAATTTCCATAGCACTGCAGCTATGGATCCCACTACAGTCAGGAGGTCCATACAGTAAGATCTGTAGAAGCCACCAGAGGGTTATGTGTCCACAGTGGCAGTCCCAGTGCCTGCTGAGAAATATGTGTTGAAAAATAATGAGTGAAAGGTTGGAGGAAACAGATATCCATGGGCATTAAATGTTGAGCTGGGAAGTTTTTGTTTTACTCTGTGAAGTTAATCTTTGCCAGATTTGGAACAAAAGAGAACTAACCCAAACTATGCTTTAGAAAATTTGCTCTCCTGGGACAGTGGCTGGCTTGGTAAAGACAGATCAATTCTATAGCAGAAACCCTGCTAAGAGGCTCTTGTGGAGAACAAGACACAGGTGATCAGGCCCCATAGTGGGGCACTGACTGATCCCCTCAACTGGTTAGATTGGAGATAGGGGATATGAGGATATGAGCAGAGCAGAAGAAATGGCTGTGGTTGGCCTTGGAATTGAAATCTGAAGTGGTCCGGGGATGGTCAGTCTTCTTCCATATCCCAACAGAGGGTTGTATCTTGCATAATTTATACTCTCAGAAACACCCTCCCAAGAACCCCTGATCTTTTTCCTGGAAGTTTTCTTTGTCCACAAAGATTTCAGGATCTGAGACTTCATGTGCTTCTGCCCCAAAACCTATGGGAAGAGCAGATATTTGCATAGTATTAGGTTAGCATTGCTATTCTTTGTTATTTCTAAACAGAACTTGAATTATAAAATCAACAATGCCTCATGCTGTTGTTTCTTCACATGCACAGAACATAACCCCAACCCCACCAGGACTTTAAAGACTCTCTACGGCAGATTGTGGGTTTGGCCTTCTCATCCATCTCCACGGTGTTGTGTCTGTTTACCTTTCCCGGCCACTATGCCACAGAGGACCAGAGCGTAGCGGCCACCCTGTCCATGAGACACAGGACCACAGCCAGCCTGGCAGGCTCTCCACTGCATGGGACAAGCAAGGAACTCACGTCTTCACCGATCTGCACCAAATGCCACCTTCAGGGTACAAGGTTAATTTCAACATGCTTTGTCATCATCTGGCATAGCCCCAATGGGGCTCCCTGTTCAGTAGTTTTTCCAAGCTCAATATTTCTGAAACACTGCTTCCTGTAGGGTAAGCTATTGTTGCTGAGAGTAGGAAGGATGAAGCTGGGAATGTTTTCTCTCAGTTAAGTTGAACCATGATGCATTCACATGATACAAATGTAACCTGTAAGGATACGGTGAAGAATGTGGACCTGGAAATCAGACCACCTGGGATCAAAGCTCACCTTTGCCATTTGCTAACACTGTGACCTTGAGCAAGTCATTTAACCACTCTGCATCTCAGTTTTCGCATCCATGAAATGGGTATGATAAAAATGCCTTGGGTTATTGTGAGCATTAACTATAACAATCTTCTAAAATACTTAGCATTCAGCATACTACCAACTTCAGTGCAGTTTTTCAACCAGCACACCCTTTCAGTGAGTAGTTCTAATGGCCATCTAATTCCAATTCCAAGGCTTTAAGGACTCCCCATGCTCATGGGCCCTAAAGTCGCTGGAAATGATTAGTAATGATTTTTCTGTTCTCACCTTTTTCACAATATTTTTTACTGTTTAAATTAAAACAACATAAAATTTACCAGTACTGACATTTATTGCATTCATAACTTGTGCAGTTATCACAGCTATCTAGTTCCAGAACACTTCCATCACACAAAAGGAAATCCCATACCTATTATCAGTCATTCCCCATGCCCAATCCCCGATAACCACTAATCTGCCTTTTGTCTTCATGGATTTGACTCTCCTGGACATTTAGTATTAAATGGAATGCTGCTTTTATTGTTTTATTCCCAAGACAAAGTTCCATTTCTACTCAGCTCTGTACAACTGAGGGTGACTTATTTCACACTTCTACAACTTAGTTTTGTCCTCTAGAAAACAAGTGATAATAAAGGATCCTTACCCAGAATCATGTGAGGAATAAATGAGATAATGCAAGTCCAGTGTTTAGTAAGTGGCAATGACTATCCACAATCAATCATCTTATAATTTGCATGTTACACAAGTAATGCAAACTCACTGAAAAAGGTTTGGGAAACACAGATGTGTATATGAGAGAAGAAAACCGCCTATGTCCCCAACCACATTGCCAGATGAAGGTTAGCAATCTGTCTTGTCTTAGTAAGGCAGTCTCTAGATCTATTTGCTGGGGATAAGTGACCTGAGTCTGCTTCTCTCCCGTCTCTGCATGGGTGACCTTGGATGAGTCACTTCACTTCTCTGAACATTGTTTTCTGTCAGTCAAGGAAAAAACCTACCACATAAAGTTGATGCTCAATGTCACATACATCATAGTCACACACAGTAGGGTCTCAGCAGCCAAGTTCCTGAGTGTCTCAGGGAGAAGGCAGCACAGGAGAAGAGCCATTCAGCTACAGGCAATGAATGCCATGGTTGTGTAGAGCCAGGGGGTCTTCAAGGCAGTTTGGATTTCCAGAGTCAGAGACACAGGGAAGAACTTTGCAGGCCGGAGAGGGCACTGAGTGTGGCAGGGCTATGTATGAGCTGCTTTATTTCCCTCACTAACCTTCACATTCATCACTTCTATCCCACCACCCCATTCATGCTTCTCCAGGTCCCTGTGTTCACAGAAAAGCAGTCTCTAACTGGTGTAGAAAATGTGGAAGTCGTGAGAATAACAACAATAACAATAGTAAAGCTGGCATTTCTATGGAGGGCTGCTGTGTGCCAGGCACCGGGCCAAGTACTTCCCATTTCCGTTCTCGCTTCATTGTCAAACCCAACATTGGGGTGGGGACAGGGAACTTCTGCTAAAACAGCCCTCTGAGGCTCTGGAGGGCCTGCCTCCGTGCTGATGTGAGGTATGCCTGTAAGTCACCACAGGCCTCAGCTCTCCAAGCCACGCCTCCTGGGACCTAAATAGCTATACATTTCTGTAAAAGCACCATCAAAGTAGAAAATGCACACACACAATTTTTTTCATGATCCATTCAGAAAGACTCAGTAACAGTCCAATTTCCCTCAGGTAGTGGAACCCACCATATCAAACTCAAACTTCTAGGCCAAAGTTGCTTGCTTTTTTAGAAAGTTAAAGCAAGAATATGGTATGCTCAGCTTAGAACAGGCCAAATTTGAATTAAATGTAAACTGTTTCTTTAATGTACAGCAGGGCTGAAACTGGGTCTCACCCACATGGCACCCAGGAAATCTGACCCTGACAAAGAGTTCAGGTAGTGTGGCCGTAGGTGTCCCAGAGCACGTGAAAGAATTCCGCCATCATTTGCTCCATCAAATAATAGGTGATTATGGTCACTTCAAACACTACCTTGGGCCATGCATGTCTGGGCTTAGTGCCATCTCTTCTAGCGTATCCCAAGATGGAAGAAGGAGCCCTCCACAAAACTGAGTCTAATCTCCCCATCACTATTCAGTTGTGTGATCTCATGCTGGTCACTTAACCAGTCTGGGTTCCAATTTCCATTCCTATAGAATGAGAGATTGGTTAAGTCTAAATTCCCTTCTAGTTCAAACACCCTCTTTGAACCTTTACACAGGGACTTTTGGAATAAACAGAAGAGGCCCAAGGAAGCTGTGTCTTCACACTCTTCTAGATTGAACAATAAAAGACCTCAGACAGGGCCTCCCTGGTGGCGCAGTGGGTTAGGCAATGCACTATGAAGCAAAACGCAGCCACTGCAGCATGAGTTCCATCCCTGCTGCTGGCCAAGGAGGGGACCCACATGGCGCTGCAGACCTCTCCTGCTGTGCCCGCTGCTCCCCTCAGCAGTGTACTTCTGTTGATCTGCCTGTTCTGCTCCCCGCTCTGTCTCTGGTGAATCCTCTCACCCTCCCACACCTCTGGCCTGTACCCCAGTGCTTGTGTGCATAAATAAATAAATCTTAAAAAAAAAAAAAAGACCTCAGACAACAAAGCTTCATGCAGCCCCCTGGGGTGTCCCTGAAATTGTGGAGGTTAAGTAAGATGAGCGAACACTGTATCATGAAAATTCACTCAAAAAAGAAGAAAAGAAGAAGAAAGAAAGAAAGAAAAATAATAAAATAAAATTTGGACATGGCTTACTTACAGAAAAAAAAAAAGAATCTCTTGAAATTTAAAGCAGTAAAAAACGGATTTATTTTGTCAAAAGGAGAATGTTTTGTAATGCTCCAGATTCCCATTCATTTGTTTTAAACTTGAATTTTCACCAGTGGATTTAGTAGCCTTTGAGTCAGCATTGCTGGGTTGGAAGGCAGTTCCTAGAAAAGTCACACTCGAATCTTCAGTTTCTTCATCTGCAAAATGGGTATTATAGCAATCTTTAAACACTGTTAGAGAGATTAGCAGGGATTTACATCAAATGACAGAGACTGCATTAAACATGAGGGACCATGAAACGTCAGCTTTTGTGTAATGTGCTTAAAGCAAGATATGTATGAGGTGCCCTTGACTTTTTCTCTCTAGTCTCTTTCATGCCCTCCAGGATAGAGACAATTTCCTTTCCATCTTGGTAAGCTCCACAGTGGCTTGGCAATGTTGAGTAAAAGAAATGAATTCCTCAGCTAGTGAATTATTCTTTTTTTGTTTATTTTCCTCAGTGGGTTGTTTTATTTTTTTTTTTAATATTTATGCATGCAAAAGCTGGGGTACAGGCCAGAGTCCAAGGAGGTGAGAGGATTCACCAAAGACAGAGTGGGGAGCAGAACAGGCAGATCTACTGAAATACGCTGCTGAGGGGAGCAGCGGGCGAGACAGGAGAGGTCTCTGTGCCATTGGGTCCCCTCCCTGGCAAGGGATTGAACTCATGCTGCTGTGCCATGGATGCTTCACAGTGCGGCGCTCAACCCACTGTGCCACCAGGGAGGCCCTAGTGAATTATTCTTTTATTCTCCCCTGAGGATCTGTTTTCCAAGAGCTCACACCACTTCTCCCTTCTTCACAATCAGGGTGGTTGGTATAAACCAGTCTCTTCTAGTCTTTACTCCAAGTCTTTTAGTCCAACACTTTATGAGGACTCCTGACATTTCACCTCCCATAGGATGTGAGCATTTGCATGAAGGAGCACCGGCAACCTGAAGGAGAAAGGAGAAAGGCAGAGAATCCCCACGAGCACAAGGCGTCCTCTTCCCCATTCTCCCAGTGGGCAGATGACGCTGGCCCCTTTCCATTCATGTGTATCCAGTCCCAGGAAACCACGTATTTGTTCACACTTCTAAAACATCAATAAAATTTCAGTTCTGCCTTCTTAACTTTCCCGACTAAGAGCAAGGAATATAAGTGGGAGGGAGGTGACAAAAATGGGGGGAGGAGAATGTCACCAATGCAATCGAATGTGTCTGCTCCAGTGTGGTAGCCCATGGGGATGTGTATTTTAAGGGACGGCCAGGTTGCCATTCCCCCTTCTGGAACTCAGATTGTGTTTCCTAGTGCTAAATTATCCCCAGACTAGACTGGGGAATATCATTCATGCCACTCCTCGTACTGAACCTTCAGAAATTTCTAAGCCAGAGAGTGGGACCATGAAATCAGCATTTCAGGAAAATCCATGAGCAGACAGAGGGCTGGTGGCCGAGGGGCATAGTAAACTGTGATATGTGGGAAACGTAGTTGAGTTCAGCTTTGTGTTCCCAGCAATAGCACAATGTCTGACCCCCTCTGTCACAGAGTGAGTGCAAGCACAATGTGGGAGCGAATGAACAGATGGCTTGACTGTAGCAGGGACTAAACTAAACAAGTATCCCAGATCCTTCTGCAAGGTTCTGCCTTCTTGGCTTTCTGAACTAAGAGCAAGAAGTATAAGTGGGAGGGAGTAAAATTTACCTTAAGAGTAAGAATTAAGAGGGCATTTGTTGAATGTTCTGGACAGTGAAGAGGTTGATTTGTGGGCGGGTCCCAAGAGAGGAAGACTGCAGATGGGGGAACCAGCTGCCCAGGAAGCAGATGGGAGAGAAGTTGGAGGTGAGCACAACTGAACCATGGGGGGAAGTACCAGCAGGGAAGGGGGTTGATCAAGCAAGGGTAGAAGGGGGAACTAGCATATTTGGGGCATCCAGGTGCTGCTGGCCCCTTGGGCCAGCACCCCACATATGTTATTATTTAATTCTATCAAGAGCCCTATAGTGTTACTATTGTTATCTCCATTTGATTTCAGAGAAAAGTGAGACCCTGCTAAAATAAGAAATAAACAAGTTCAAGAAGCTGGAAAGTGGGAACAGTGGCATTTGAACACTGCCTTAGCCAGTTCCAAAGCCAACATTCTTTCCATCTCTTAATCCTGTCTCCTGGGAAATATTAATGTGGAGGATACATAATATAATGCTACACATCACCCATGACGATCCCTCTGCCTCCATCCTGCCATCTGCCACCCCATAATCACTCTCCACATTCTTGTTGACCTCTGTTCCTAAGTAGGCCCTTCATCTGCTTCTCTCCATCCCTCTCTGAGGTACTACCTTAGCTCAGGTCCACCATTCCTCATCCAAACCACAGCAATTGTCTCCTGACAGTCACCTTGCTTCCTTCCAACTCCCTGCCCACCTACAGTCCATGTCCACAAAAACAACTCATTCTTTCCAGAATGCAAACTAAAGTGTTGCCAGCCCCACTCTAAAATGAGGCCTACATTCTCTAGCACATGGCTTTACCTGTCTGTCCAGAGTATTTCTCATTGTTTTCCCCTCTCTATTGGATGGGGTAGTAGTCCCCGAAGAGATATGTCCATATTCTAATACCCAGGCTTGTGAGTGTGACTTTATTTGGAAAAGGGTTTTTTGCAGATGTAATTAAGTTAAAGATCTTGAGGTGAGGCAGTTCACCTAGATTGCAGAGGTAGAGCTTAAGTTCAGTGATTTGTCCTTAAAAGAAGAAAAGAGAGGACCTCCCTGTTGGCACAAGGGGTTAAGCACCTCACTATGAAACATCTGCAGCCAGGAGTTTGATTCCTGGCCAGAGAGCTGACACACATGGGGCAGTAGACCTCTCCTGTCTCACTTGCTACTCCTCTCAACAGTATATTTCAGTCAATCCTGTTCTGCTCCCCACTCTGGTGAATTCTCTTAACCCCCCACGACTTTAGCCTGTACCCCAGTACTTGTATGCATAAGTAAATAAATCTTTAAAAAAAAAAGAAGAAGAAGAAAAGAGAACAAGAAGCACATGGGATGGAAAGCCATATGGAAGACAGAAGCAGAGAGCAGAGTGGTATAGTCACCGAATACCTGGGATCTCTGATAGTTGGAATTTAAGAGGCAGGGATGTTCTCTCTGGAGGGAACACAACCCTAGTGAAATTTTCATTGGCCTTCCAGTCACTTTAAGTCACCAAGTTAGTGGTAATTTGTTCCAGCAACCCTGGGAGATTCATACACTCTCCCTCACAATGCTTCAACCATACTGACCAAACTGAGAAAGAACTAACAGTCTTCTCAAAACCCTGGTTATCTTTGTAAGCCTTTGCACATGTTGATCCCTCTGTCCAAAACACTCTTCCACCCCTTATTTTGTGGCTAACTCTTGTTCTCTTATCACTTCTGAAATACCTTCTCTGACACATCGGCCAGGTTGGATTCCCTTTACTATGTGTTCCTATCTGTCATATAATTCTCTTTTCATAACACTGTGATACCTTAACATACATTTTGTTTCATTGTTTCATTAGCCAGTCACTAAACTGTAGGAGGGCAGGGCTTGCTGTATGCCAGGACCAAAGTGCAGTGGTCATTTAATAAATATTTGTCCTCCACCAATCAGGTTTTTTTTCCCTACCTTTCCACACATAATTTAAATTTCCTTTCCTAATAGGATTCCATGAGTACAAACTATTCCTATTCTCAGGTTCCTGATACAATCTTCCTCTCCTATGTTCAGACCCCTCAACTTTCCATATTTTGACTTCTACCTCTGGGAGGCTTAGATGAAGGTTTATACCAATTGTGACTCTAAATAAATCATTTTATGACCCAAGTTCGCCCAAGCATAGTACACCACTTCCTGAGTCATGGTGACTGGCTCATGAATAAGTACATCATCTAGGTCAAATTAGAGTTCTTCCCAAGGGATTTGAACTCAGATGCCCTGATGATGCCATCGTCTCCCTTCATCGTGTGAGAAAAGCCCTTTTTTAGCTGTGAATACAGACACAAACCCAAGAAGGTGGAGTGGAGGGAAGAGGGAAAAGAGAGAATGAAAGAGCCTAATGTCATCATCTGAGTCTCTGTGCCCTATTACCCTTTGGGCCATTGCCACCCCAAACTTCCTCCACATAGGGGTTAACAAGCTTCCCTCTTTCCCAGCCAGTCTAGTGTACTTTGTTACCTCTGAATGCAAGGGTCCTGGCCATGCAAAATGTCTGCTGCTTGAAAGGTATTATCTCACCAGTCTTCACAGCCTATAGGGGAGTTGCTGAAGTCTCTATTTTAGTGAGGAAGTGCCCACCCAATCTCACACAGCCTTGAGGTGAAAGGCCTGGATCTGAACCCAGCTCTGCCCGCCTTCAAAGCATATACCCTTTTCCTAGGCCTGGCTTCCCAACTGCCTCTCCTGGGGCAGGCAGGAGGATGGTGGAGATTGGCAAAGACTAGAAAAGAGGCAACATTTTATCAGTCCTCAAAGTTCCCCAAATACAAGTCATAATAATTTGAGCAAAAATAGCAACAACAAAACCCCCAGGGCCTAAAGTGCTCATGTTTGTTTCCTACAGGGCCTGTGGCACTCTGAATCCATGAACCTTACTCTACTCAACCTTGGTCTTGAGGACCTAATTTGAAACTGGTGTTTCCTTCACTCTATTTGCATTTTTAGTGATAAGATAGTGAGAACCTGAAGTTGTGACTAACACACGTCCCAACTGGACACGGCTGCCATTAAAACAATGGGAGTTGTTTCTCTTCCCTGGGCCCAGAAGAGCCAAAATCTCCTTGGGGCTCAGTATCTCCTTGTGACAGACAGGTGCATCGCTCCACTGTGAACCTAAAAGCAACTGAGAGGGTCAAAGCTGCTTTACGAGTAGCCAATACCCTGCCTATGAGGACCCATTCTCATTAATCAACATCAGCCCTCCCGGCCCTTCCACCGTCTGGACTCATGAATTTCTGTGTTCCCAGGTAGAGAACACACACACCCTGCCTGCTGCGTGTGCAGAGCTCTTAGAGCAAAGAAGTCTCCTTTGAAACAAGGAGAGCGGAAGGAACATTGTTTTTGTTCTCTGTGCTGCTGTCTCTGATCACCCCCTGCCCCACACACAGGGCACTTGGATCACTCTTAAATAGCTAAGATGTAAGATCTGTGGCCTCACCAGGATGGGTCAGATAAGAATTTCATTAAAATGTATTAGGAACATGCTCCCAAATCACAGGATGATCCATAATTCAAGGGAGATTAGGTGAACTATTAAAAGTTAATATTTTGCAGAACTTCGAAAAATATACTTCACTTAAATATTGGGCCATGCATTACAAATGAATAACTGTTGTTGGACTGCAGTTTCAGTATATCATTCTCACTCCCAGATAAATATTTTCTTGTAGTTTCCCTTTAATGGACACCTATTGTTTTATCATTTCAGCACCAGACTCATTTAGAGAAGTGTCTCTTGGTCCCAAGGGCACTGGGCCCCTGTTCCTCCCATGCACACACCTTCTGCATGCAAGTGGGCATCTCAGGAACTGCAGGTTGGTACAATGGGCCATACCCTTGGAGCAGCCCATTGGTCAAGAGGTAGGTGTCATATCCAAACAAGCCAATCAGAATTCTCCCCCAGCATTTGGGAACTGCAACTGACAAAAAAAGTCAGCCTCTCCCTGTGAGTCTGGAAATGAAGACATGTAAATGCAGAAGCAGTTGGCAGCCCTGTTTCACCATGTGGACTGAGGAATAGAAAATGCCAATCAGCAGAAAGAGAATCAGAGGCAAGGAAGGGAGAGCAAATCCTGACAGCCTTTGAGCTCCTACTTCTAGCTCCCAAGGCCTATCCATATTCCTCTTTTGGATACCATTGAATCCAAGCAGCCTTATAATAAAAATTCATCTTTGGCTTCAACTAGCTTAACTTGGATTTCTCCTCTTTGCAACCAAAAGAATTTTAACTAATATAAGAATATAGTCCTATTTCAGTCTCACTTACATGCTCATCTTGAATTCCTTAACCATTTTACTTTGTGGCTTCAGAATGAAAAAATGTAGAAGTGAAAATATTTGAGTTAGACTCGTACAAATTATTCCACCATCATTTGCTTGCATTGTTTTTCACAGAACACTCTACGGGGATTTTCCTCCTTGGTGGCATGGATTAAGTGCATGCGAGAAATACAGGAAATGACTAGTCCATGGGCTGTTCCACTGCTAATGGTGGAACTTAGGATTTTTATGACAGTCACTAGAATTTTGTCTCCCCTAAGTTTAGAGTGTTCTCTTTTGATGGGTCTCCTAATTCAAATGATCTTTGGTCTTTACACCTATCACCAACCACCTTGGACACCCCAATTCCACGAATTATACTCACTGCAAATGCTGTTTGGTGTATCCTTCTTATGGAAGTTGCCTGTCTACCAGAATTAGCCTTTTCACTTGCAAGGCCTTGTCCAGTTCTAGAAGGCAGCAGGGAGCTGTCCAACCAAGACCCTGTAGAGGAACTAAACAAGCAGAAAACCGCTTTGCAGTACTAAAAGGGATGATTCCCTAGCAGGAGCTCTCTGCACATGTTCACTGCTAGTCAAAATAATTAATAAAAACAACAATGGCGATAGTGTCTCCATCCACTTTCTCAAAATAAGTGTGCAGTATCAAAAAAAAGAGGAAGGATATAAGCTTTTGCCTTGTATCTATTTAAGATCTCCACAGTTTCTCTTATTAAAGAAATAAAAACTAATCCAAAACCCACTGGATTTGACCAAAGACAAGGATGTCTGATCTAGCACTTGTCTAGCAAATGTACCTGTGAATATAGTTAGCTATGAAAAGTCCAAAGGCCAGTAGAAATGCTCATCAATCCAGTCCAGCAATCCCTTCCCTTTTGAGAGTATGCCTGCCATTGAAATGAGCCTCAAAAGACTGAACAGCAAACTGGTCACTATTCTAACTCTAATTGGAAAACATTTCCTTGTTATCAGCCCAAGTTTAGCAACATTTCAGTGAGACAGGTAAAAAAATACCCAAGAATTTAGAGCTGGGAAGACCTCAGTCGTTTGGCGCAAGAGCTTTATTTTAAAGATTAAGAAACTCAGAGAGGTGAAGTCACTTATTCAGAACTGCACAATCAGTTAGCAGAGGACTAGAGAGGAGAATGGTAGAATGCATGTCACCCCACTCCTAGTTTCAGACTTGCAGAAACAAGCATTTTTCAAGAAAGTACTTTGCAGTTTCCAGGCCAACTGGATCGCCCTGCTTCTGGACAGCCCTGCACGTGCCAAGGCTGTAGATGTTTAAGAAACCAAGGGCACTGGCTCTTCTGAATTCTCCAGGGAGAAAGTGGCAGGCACTGGGGGCTGGTGTACAGGATTTTCAAAGGCCTGCCGCGGGAGCCATGCTCACAGGGACACGGTCCAGCTGTCCTCATGTCCCCTCTGCAGACACAGGGCCCATGCTGCTGCAGTCCACCCCACGCAGCAGCAGGGCCGCGTTAGGCTCGCCTCGCTCTGGGCACACATTCAAAACACACCTAGAGACACTGCAGAGGATTCCTGCTGGAAGGGAAAGGCAGCCCGACTGCAGAGGCAATGAGACGACTGCATAGGTCTGCCCTTCTCGCTGTCTTCCTCCCTGGGTGTTTGCTGTGGCATAGCAGAAGAGAACAATGAAACTGCAGGTCAAACAGAAGTCAAACTGACGCATAACCACACTCAGATGAGAGGACCCAAATGCTAAACAGCTTGAGTGGGATTGTGAGAAAACTGTGGGGTTTTCACAGAGCAGGTGGAGTTCAGTGTAAATCCAGAGTGTCTTGCTAATCATTAGAACTGGCACCTTTGTTCAGTTTTAAGAAGTGCAGTTTCAAGGCCATTTCTTTCCTTGAAAAAGAGACTGAAAAGACAATATAATTTTGCTTAAGCTCACAAAGCGAAACAAACCGATGTGGTGCCTTCTCTGCTTTCTGAGTTAGGGGTGACTGTATAATTTAACATCACCCCAAGGGAAGACCACCTGAGTAGAATTTTCAGTGAATCCCACTCATCTCTCCAGAGAGGAGTCTTGGTTCTTTTAGACTCACAGACACTAAAGAAATAACTACCCTTCTCCATGTACCCACTTTGTACTGAACCACAGACATGCCCAGAACACGTAGGTTTTGGAAATTCTTTGGGGTAGAACAGGACGTGGAGGATTTCTTATGTGAAAGATATCTCAATCCCTATTATTTTATTCTCTGTATATGGTTTATATCAGCTGCTACCTGAACAGAGGTGGCAATTCTATAAAGGCTGGTTAAGGGAAGAAAACTGTTCTCACTTGAGTTCTATAAATTACTCATATTCTCACTTTAATATCAAGTACGATATGTATTAGAGTGCATGGTTTTAGCTAGAGTCAATTTGGAAGACTGTCAAATAAAAAACAAAATAGGAAAATAAATCCCAAGTAAAATTTATGACATGATTTTACTCCCATTACATTCCACTTAACAAATGCATATGTTTTACAATATCTTTAATAATAATTATTAAACATAGTAAAATACTTCCAAACTTGGCTCATTGCATAATTGTACTTCGAGTGAAAAAAAAATTATCTGAAGCCTTGTCAATATGCCACTTCCTCCTCCCCCAGCTTTTAACAGAAGCAGCCTCCAGTGGAATAATCCAAGCTGTGTTCAAGAAGTTGGCAAGTAGGTCCAATTAAATGTGGTTTTACTGTATTCTGGCGTTTGCATATCTAGTTTGCCAAGAAGTAATCTTTCACAAAAAAAAAAAAAAAAAAGATTCTGTACTGGCCCAGACACAGCCTGGATGGTGCAATGCATCACATAACTTTACCCCATGACTAAGATAATCTTTTTTTTTTCTTAAATAGCTGTGGAAAATGTATCGTACATCCATCATATTCCTGTATGAATCACAAAACACCATCCTGTATGGAGCCTCTTACATTTATACATGACAAACTGAAATTCATCTTAATAGCTCTATTTATTTTAATTATTAAACTCAGAAGGGGTTAGCTTCTAGCCACCTGAGCTTGATGTATTTATTCAGGTGTACTCCAGTTGGATTATCTGAATGAGGCTATAAATGATCCTATTGACTATTAAATGCCGACTTGTCAAAGCTGCAGTCATGCACATTCACAAACCCAGGGACCTGAAATTCAAGAGAGTGAAATGCTTCCCTGTGCTTTGCAAATGAAATCCTGGTCCAATCTTTGCTGATGTTTTACCCCTGATCCCTTATGGAAGATTGACTCTGCTGGCCCCTTCCAGCTAACCAGTGCTCTACGTGAACGATTAGCCCTATCCAAAGTCCAGATGGAAAGCTGTCAACAAAGAGACTCCTTCCGCTCTGCCTACTGCATGATTCATCCCTGGCATGCAGACAGGCCCGGAGATGGCCCCACCACCTTGACTCCCATAGGTGAGCCCACAGAGGAGCACAGGTGCCTGCTCTTCAGATCAGCAGGGAGGGATCAGGTCAGAAAATGCACAGAAAACGCACAACCTGGTCTTTGTCATAAACCATCGTGAGCACATTAAAAACACATGCAGAAATGGTTAAACAAAATCCTCTAAACCCTTTTACAAAATTGCCAGTCTATTAGAAGGACTGAGCTCACAGCAAACTCTCCTTTCGAATGTGTGCAATGGAGCAGCTAATGTCCTTTGGACTCTTGTCTATGGCACGGGGTGGGAGGGGGGCTTGTTTGTTTTTGGTTCTTGTTGTTTTTTAACTTTTTTAAAAAACCAAACTAGTAAATATATCAACCAAAAAACTACTTCATCAAGCATGCATTGTTAAAATATTTGCCTGTAAAAAGAATCTATGAAAATTATAAAATAAAGGGGAAGATTTGTGTCATTATGTCAAGGGGAGGAAAAGAGAAATAGATGACTGTGGCACGAATGCTTTTGTGAAGTGGCATTGCATCAAAGGGCAAAGTGGACACGCTGAATAGAGATTTGGAAGCCAGTTACGTGAAAAAGTTGGGTACTAAGTTTGATCCAGGCATTATTTACCCAAGGTTTTCTTATAAGGAGCACAGCAGCATTGCATTCCATCGAGGGATGGACTTTCACCAGAGATGTCATCCTCCAAACGGATTTATCTAGTAGGATACAAAAACACCAGAGATTTGCATTGTACCACAACGTGATTCTAAAGAGCACATTGGTGATGTGAGACCTGAGATTGAGATGCTCTGAGCTCTGATCTGGCATGTGCCACCTTCTCCTGGTGAGATCAGAGTAACTCATTTAAATCTCTGGGTAAATCATTTTAATATATGTGCTTCCCTGGGGAGCTGTGCCTGCTCATTATCATTATATATATTAATCATACTAGTTTTCATATTATGCAAGAATAAGCATTTGGTACTGGCTTCTTCAGAAAAAAAAAAATCTGTATCTAATTTAGGTTGGGGGGTTGCATTCATCAGAGGGTTGAAAGGGTTTTGAGAAATGTGTCAAAAGGATCCAAAAGTGTGATGTAAATTGTATCAGGTTTGCATACCTGAATGTGTAGACACCTATAAACCCACCTGGGAATGTGAGATTTTTTGCATTATTGTGTACTTTAACTTCCACAGTTTGTGTAGAGATTACTTTCCTCAAGGCCTGCATAAACTGAAGAAAGTGGAGACTATTGGTGTTCAATGAGTTTAAATCATGAAAATCCACATTGAAAAAGTGATCTATACTGGTCAGAGGCCTTTATGATAAGGAGAAACCTCATCTTGGTATTAAAAAATAAAACTATTGTAATAGTAATGTCACCTTAAATTTACATCATATCTTTTTTACTGAGAGCTCAATGCTTTTGCATATTTGTTTTCACATTATTCCATGGAAGAGGGTGAGATCGGTATGATTCTATGGTCTTAAAAGTGGAGAAATAAAGGTGTCACGGTGGGGTTCCATGTGGAATTGCTAAACCATCCCCAACTTTGCTTCCAGCAGATGATGCTGAGAGGAGGTGAGAAACATTCCAGAAAAACAAGACCAATTTTCCGATTAAGTAAAAAAATAAGCAATTCTCCCATTTCAGCAGCAAATAAATTTATTGCCCCCTCATGTACTCATGCTTCTTCACTCCCTCTTATATGTCCAACACAGTTCTTTCAGCCCCACAGTTACTAGCCCACAATGAGCAGTTACTCCTTGTGGTTGAACAAATAGCATGTTTAGAAACCCAAGCAACCTTTTCATGACTGGGAACAGAAAGGGAGAGTGAGAGCTTCTCAGTCAGTAGAATCCTGCCAGATTTCAGCTCTTGGGGAGCTGAGGCAGAGAGGGAGGACAAAATATATCCTCTGCTGACACCAGAAGAGAGCGTTCTGTAATATATTTTAAATAGTTGAAAGACTCCAAGTCAAGGAAAGAAATAGTATAATTCCAATCTTAGTTTCAACTAAATATACATAGCAAACAATGTAAGAACAATCATGGCAAATATATATTTATATTTACATAATATAAGTTGTATCACTTACACATGACAAAAAAATATTGATTTCAGATTAAGACTTGATCAAAGATGTGCCTGGAGTAAGGATTTCAACCTTTGCATGCTTCTAAAGAGGGGAAAGTCTCATCTCTGAAATGATAATCAGTGGTTCAGGAAATGTATGAAATGTTTACAGAGTGCTTTACACCTCCCTCTCCCCCCTCTTCCCCCATTAGAGGGGGAAAACTACTCAGTAACTGCTCCTCCATTTTTAGGATAAATGAACTGAAAATCACTCTTGCCCTTTCCAGCTCTAAGTTTTTGTGATTTTTACATTAGTCTCCATAGAAGAACATGTGATATAGCAATCTGTAAAGGGAGAATATCTGACATATCAAATAGGTCTTCAAATAATGGGGAATAATTGGGCCATCCTGGCCATTAGATTTTTGTAATTTGAATAACAAAACTAACTCATTATTTCAAAAGCAACCAATCCAGGATGCAAACTTTTAAAATTCAGGATACAATATAAACTGGGAATTGTATTCTGGTTTTTTTTAAGGCCTAAAAATTATGTTATTTTAAGACAGAAAAAAATTATATGTGTTATTAAATAACAATATGACGATTGTCTCCTTCTTGGAGGGTGGTATTTGACTGAATTTTAAACAGAAAACACTTCAGTCATTTAAAGTAGTTCCATGCTGGTCAAGCCTACAACCCGCCTGTATTTTGACTAAAGTATTATTTTTACTGCAAGATAAGCACCTTTACAAAGCAAATTGAATAAATGATGACAAACTCTCTTCTTCCCCCTTTTGCACATAAGTGATTCTAGTATTGCTTTGAGGCATCCCTCAAGTAAAATAACATATAAATAGAATGTGAGAAATCACATTTTCTAGACTTCACACTTGGCAAGTATGAAAAACAAAATTTCATTGTGCCTCAACATATTCTCTAACTTTTTCTCCCTCTTAACCTAAGGCTATCATCCAGTTCTTTGTTGTTTATTCTAATGAGTGCCCAGAAATGCCTCAGCTCTTTCACTCATATACTCGGGCCTCCCTCAGTAGGTTCAGGTAGTTCGCTGGTGCAGACTGGTAAATGAGGACAATCTCAATGCATTTTTCATTTCAAATTTGTTTCAATTTTTTTCAAAATGGTAGAAATTCAGAAACAAAACAATGTGGTTTAAAAATTCAGTTGTGCAGTGGTATCAAAATCATTCAAGGTATAAAGTTTACTGTCTTATAATAAAATGACACTGGCCTCAACAAAAACAAGAAACTAAAGGAATATTCCATCTGCCAGCCTTCAAGTTTCTTTCGGTTACAAAATCTTAGGGCTTATTGAAGAGATCTTAAATAAATTTTACACTAAGAGTTTGTGTGTAATAACTATGCTCTGAATATAAACCTGTACCATTTCTCCCTTCTGACACATGCTTAAGAGACTCTTTCTCAAAAACAGTTATAAAAATAACAAAATAAATTAAATTTTCTTGGAATATGAGTCTATGCTCAAATTTCTTCAATCTGAAGTAGATTTTAAATGACACAGAGAAGCATTATAAAGTGGAAGAAATGGATATTTTTGTACTATGTGCAAATAGAAGGCACTGATATCTATGACTATGGCTCATTGGCAATACATACTTTTCTTAAATGCTTTAATTATTATTGCGCCATTATGTTTTTTCTAAAAGTTGTTCAAATAGACATCCTTAAGAAGTATTGCTGTCTGCTAGAAACATGTAGTAGACATTTCAGTACTACTAAACAGCATATTTACATGATCCAGCTCCAAAGAAATGGCCCACAGATATATGTGTATTTTCAGTCTGGGTTTTTTTTCAAGATTGAGCTAAAAAGTCTAAATGTTCTTACTTTGATCAAGAATCATTTTAAAGGATTAGATATACAAAAATATTACTTCAATAATTTCTATCAAAGTAAAATGAACACTGCATTAAATATAACGTTTAAATGAAGTGACTGTCTTTATAATTTTAAGTATATATGTGTGTGTATTTTTTTTTTAAGCTATACATGGTTAATATATATTCTTAAGCTCTGTCCCTTATCAAATTGCCTCCAGTCTGGCACAGCACAAATAAGATTATGCCATTCTTTCAAATTCAGTATCATTGTATATGTATTATGTATAAAAACAAAAAATTTAATCTATCCTACAAATGTTTACCAATATTTCAAATAGATATTTTCATGTACTTCAAATTAACTAAAAAATACTTTTCACAAACTAAAATATTTAAATGAGATGACTTTTTAAAATTCCTATATAGTAAAATTCCTATATAGTAAACATGAATGTTGACATTGAATAAAAGTTACTTGATTTTATGATTATAGCGATTATAACAAACTGTAAATAAGTCATTCCATGAATGGACAATGTATGGGTGTCACACGGCCTCTCTAAATATCCTCACTGAAACTGTTACTGACTAATGTGCTACATTTTAAAGCCACATTGGGCTTTCAACTCCTTTCCTGCCAAACTAACTAGAAAGAATGCCTTCCATAACAAAATGCAAGCTCAACGGCAAGTCTGTCCCTAAAGATTAGAAAAGGATGCATGTCTGCAAATTTAAGAAAAATTTATCCAGACAATTAATTCAATAATTTATTTAGTATAAGTATATAGTTTAACATTTGAGACAAAAAATCTTTCAAGCTTCTCTTTCATTACTATAATTACCTTTTCTTGTTACAATGTTTTAAATTTGGAATTCAGCTTCTCTCTCTAGTTTTCTGTTACAAAAAATAATTAGTGAAGAGGGTTAAGGGTCAATTTACAAAAACACTAAAAGTTTAATTTCTAAGAGGTCTCCAAAAATGAATTAATATTTCTAAAACCTCCAGGGTCATCAGTAAGATCTGACTGCTTTAGTTATTTAAAAATTTTAAGGAAATCTCCAGGAGGAGGTGGGGAGGGTTAAAAACATAAAATGTTTCTTTCTAAGGAACTAAATTCACTTGAAGTTTAAAGATAAGTGGCTCTACATTTTAGGCCAAAAGGTCACATACAAAGATATTTTGTCATGTTTCTGTAGGCAAAAGGTAGAAAAATTCTAATATAAGGGACAAAATTCTGCCAGTATAATAAACTTGGACTCTAGCCAAAATGAAAACTTCTAAAAGCGATTTGCTTTTGAAAAAATATAAAACTCTGGCTTTTTTTTTTTCCAGTGGTATTATTTCTAGCATTTTAATAGCTAATGATTTTAATGGAAGGGATAGAACTCATTCCTGGATTTCAAAATTTGTACTGACTTGATTCAATGTAACTTATCAGAAATTCAAACTTTGTGACAAACAATAGTAACAAAAATTTAGATCAATATCTGCAAATTACATCTAAAATTATCGGCATTTCCTGTTCAGAGGTAAAGTTTTCCTCATCATATTAGATATCAAAGGATGTTTTAACCTTTAAAAGGAATAAAATGTGTTCATACATACAGTACAGGCAGTATTTGAAGATCTTGAAACTTAAAAAAAAACAAATACCTTATACAATGGGGTTTTTAAAAGTCAAGTTTTTATATACTTTTTGTGTTCTCTATTGATCAAACTTAGAGAGTCAAGATTTTTTTAAATAGTGTTACTTTGGGGGTTAAAGAAAAAACCAATAATTCAAAATAAAATATTTGATGATAATTCAAAATATTTACTTAGCCAGTTTAGCCATTAAATTTCAATGTAATGGTCAACTTTTCCTAATTTTCCAACAGCCTGTTTACCATAATAACAAGTCTGTTAAAGAAAAACTCTATTTGATTCATATATTAATCTGATAGTGTAATTAACTAGAAAGGAAGTCCAAAACTAGTATTCTTAACATTTTATACTTCTTGGATATTCCCTAAGGTATACCTAGCACACAATACCGATCTCACCGTGATCTAGGGCATAATTATCTAAAAGAAACAGATGTATTCAAAAGTAAATGAAACGACGTATTTAAACCATACTTATGTTAACCAGATGTTGGGTGGGGGGTGGCAATCTGAATAGTTTCCAACATGATTACACGACAAATTAATTTCTTTTTAATACCTAATGATTGCTTTACTTCACTTATATGGAGATCTGTGATTTATATTATTTGTTTTAAGAAGTTGTCTTTTCAAATTACATGTCAAAATAGTTTTTTATAAGTATATCCAGTTAATGCTCATTAAATTAGATGCTAGTCAGTAGAACTAAATTATAACCCTCAACATCTTCAGAAAGCTTTAAGACACTTTAACCAGTTACTTACAAAGACAAAAAACACTAAGTCTCTCTGGCCACCATACGCTACTCCCTTCCACCCTTATTTCAGAATCATCTAACTTGAAATTATTTTGGGGAGCTCAAATACACATTCCCCTTTCATGTAAATCAATGGTTGGTTCGTTAAAACTAAGCGTGAATTGCATGTAATAGAAATCTTGCCTGCAAATAAAGGGAAATGAAGGATTCCAAATCAAAAATGATTGTGATTTATGGTAAAAATCTTCTTGGATTCCAATCCAAAGTGCTTAAAAAAGGTATTTTCAAATTCTGGACCTTACTGCCCACATCTATATAAGTTGTAATATTAACCTTACTATCTGCCACTTAATATATATGTATTTTGAGAGTAGTAATGTGAAACTACTTTCACATGTAGTTTAGGGCTGGAAATTATGGACAATTATGGATTTCAGGATTTACAAAAACTCACATCGGACTCTTGTAACAATTCTTCTACAGTACCATCTGGCACTTGAATGTTGTGTCAATTCCTTAGGTCAACCAACAGCACTTTACCCTGACACACCCAACAAGACAAGTATAAAGTTGGGACAATCACAAAAATTAGGGAAAAAGAGTTCTATTAATGATTGCACTTATTCAGTTACACTTTAGAATTAAAACTCGAGAATTAAAACATGGGAACTTTTGAGTTCTCTCAGCAACAAAAGGAATGTATATAAAGCTAATCTTGAACAATCGAATGCCTGCTAATTTGATTGCCGAGAATTCCAGTCATTAGCCAAGCAGTCTTCCAAATTAAGACATCCGGTCTCCTTCAATTTTCCACTTAAACCAGAACACAGAAGAATAGATTTGACCAATCAACTTAGGATAAAATTACCCATGAAGATGACTTATGGTGGGTAGATTAGTAGCTGTAGACTACTGAAAAAAAACCTAAGCTGCCACTTGAAGTTTCAGAGATTCACAGATTTCTTAACATTCTTGACCTAGTTTGTAGAAGATAGGTGACATTTTTTAAATGTGCACATAGTATTTACTATAGGAAAAAATGTCTCCAGTTCAGTGCTATTAAGGCAAGCTAATGATTCTTAAACTCTGAATAGAACTGAATTTAAAAATAAAGATGTAATATATAAACATATTTAGTATCTATGTAATATAATCACAATCAAAAAGCACACAAGAAATTCTCAGTTCATATAATTTATTGCAGTTAGCACACAGTTTAAAAATTCACCAACACACCAATAGTACAAAACTAAACAGCATTATAAGTTATACCCCCCTCAGGAAAATAAAACATACTATGATTGTCAAAGCTAGATGTCAGTCTAAGTTTTAGAACAAAGGAAGAATGTGAAACTAATAAAAAGAAAAAGCAATCACTCACAATGACCACAAAAAGAAAATCCAAAAGAAAGTCCGTTTTCTCACAGACATTGATTGTCTTCTCTAAATTAATAAAAATTATTTTAACATAAACTGTATTTAAAAAAACTAGAAACTCTTCAAGTAACTAAAGATAATGCTCCAAGGCCATTTTCACAGCTTTTTTTGTTTGTTTGTTTGCTTTAAATGCCATTACAGCCAAATTAACACACATTTGACCAAATATTTCCAAAACAGTCCAGCAACACACAATGGAGTTTTCCATTCAGTATCTTAAGCACAAAAATAGGCTATGTTTACAGTAGTTAAGGCGATCAAATTTTAAACAAAAGCAATTAAAAAAAAAAGGGAAAAACAGCAAACGTTTTCCATGCTACTCCCATAGACCTTATTTGTAAGTGCAAGACAGGAAAACAAACACTGTGCAAAATGCTTTTGCCCTGTGTACTGGTCATTAAAACCACACGTTGGGCTGCAGCCTCTGCTGCCGAGATACACATAGTCTACTAACCCCCTTCCCCATGTCAATCAAGGCAGTCCAGTCCTTTCAGCCTGGGGCTTTTTCAGTCCATAGAATCTTTTCATGAGTTGGGGGTGGGGGGTTGGAAGGCGGGGGTGAAGGAGTAGGGGAAGGGAGGGGGAAAGGAGGAAGGGGAGAAAAAGAAAAGGGGAGCAAAAAAAAAAAAAAAAAAAAGAATGACCTATTGTCAATTTGTGCAGTAGTTATTCTAAAAATGCTCAACTGGGTAAATGTGTACACCTAAACTTTGAGCTGGCATGGGTTTTGTGCAATTAGAAGTTTATAAATGCACACTGCACATGCAAATCTTTAAGCCGTTTGTAAACATTTATATTTTCCTTGTTATGTAGCGAAGTTATCAATTTGCAGCTTAAGTTTTTATTCAGCTTAACAGTTTCAACTTAAAGACAGTGGGAAAGTCAATTTAAATTATATAAAATAAAAACAGTGCATTTATGATCTTCATAACACCAGGTTTTTTCCAATGGTGCTATTTTTCTAAGGAAATTAAATAATTTTAAACTCACTCGTTAAAGTTATACAATGCAAACAAAGACAAAAAATATATTGAAACTCATGCATTTCTGTAGCGTTAATATTTACTTTTCAAGACTCAACTAAGAGCATCAACACAACCTGTCAAGTTCTTTGACACCCCCCCCCAGCCCATGTAATCAATTACAGTATACAATAACAGTAATTCACATTTTCAACACACAGTTCAACACTGCTGAAGCTGCAATATCCTTTTTCATCTCAAGCAAACCTTCACAGACAGCGTCCCAGTGATCCCAGTGTACTTTCAGAATTTCTCTCATTGGGAACCGTCAGAAAACCAGAAGTTGCCACAGAAAGTTTTAAGTCAACTGCTTGTTTAAAAATAGATAATCCAGCATTTCAGAAATTTTCCATTTGGGTCTAAAAGCATTCAGGTTTCCAACAGCCAGCAAAGATTCATGCAATTTGAGACATATAAAGAGGCTAATAAAACGGGAGGGAATTTCTATTAAAAAAAAGTGAGAAAACAGAGTTCAAAAGACAATGCAGTGTTGACAAAATTAAGCCATATGAAAGCATTTTGATAGGACAATTTGTTTCAAAGGTTTATTGGCTTACTTCTACCCCCTTGAAAGAAAAACAACTCTATTCTCCGACTTGCTCTAAAGTTTCTTTTATCAAAATGCTAAATTAGTGAAATTCTCATGCTATTCTAAAGTGCAAAAACAAGTTAATATCCCAACTTTTTAGTTCCAGGAAACAAGACTGCTTTTAGACCGTACCACAACTATATAGAGATCTATTTATATATATGTATAGATATATTATTTATATATGTATATATATATATAAAATTATTTCCAAAGTTCTTGAGAGCTATCTTCTAAGGTCCAGTCTCTGACAGTGGGCAAGCTCAGGGCTTCGCTTTTGACAGACAAGGAGTTCACCAACTCACAGTGGAACTTGCGGATGTGTCTGTACAGGTCTCCGGACTGCGTGAACCTGCGTTCACACCACTTGCAGGCGTGCGGCTTCTCGCGGGTGTGCACCACGGCGTGGCGGCTCAGGTTGTGGGAGTACTGGAAACTCTTGCCGCACTGGGTGCACGTGTAGGGCTTTTCACCCGAGTGAGTCCTCTCGTGGCGCTTCAGGGTGTACATGCAAGAGAAAGTCTTGCCGCACAAGGAGCAGGTGGGGACGTTGACGTCGGCAGCCGGTTTGCTGCGGAGGCCATCCTGCTCGCGGAAGTGCGTGCTGAGGTGGATCTGCAGGATGTGCGGGCTGGGGAAGACCTTGTTGCACAGGGGGCACATGAAAATTTGGCCCGCAGGGCTCAGGATGTTGGAGACGTAGGGCAGCAGGCTGCTCTCCATGCCCCCCTCCACCTGGACCCGCTCGTTCTCTGGGGTCATCATCTCATCGTCACTGGCTTTGTCCTCCCGCTCAAGCTCCCTCAAGACCGAGTCCTCCCTCAGAGGAGCCAGATGGGCCGGCTCATACTGTACCCTGTTATTAGTGCTCACACTTTCTTTCACAGTGCTATGTTCCATGTCATAGTCATTAGTGCCAACATCACTCTCATCACAGGAGGCCTCTTTCTCCACCTTCACCTGCACCAGGTTGCTTCTCAGCACGTCCTGTGAAGAGAAATAAGAGCTGTTCAGATTTTCAACTCCTGAAAGGCTGGACTTGACAGACAGGTCCAGCACACAGTCAACATCTGCTGAATCCCTCACGGAGGTGACAGACCTCTGGGACAAAGACTCTGTTGAGCTGCAGGGGCTGGCTACTGTTTTTCCAGCTGCTGTGGCGTGTGGCTCTGCCTCTCCGCCAGCCTGGGGGATGCCTGCTGAGTCTGAGGGCAATCGCATCCACATGTTCCCAGGCTCAGTCGCCAAGTCCCTTTTGCTGGGCAGGATATTCAATTTTTCATCTTCTCCTTCATCTTCATCACTGGGCAAATCCCCCGCAATGTGGCTGCTGCCATCGGAGAGACTCTCGACTTTGTCTGAACAACTTGAAGCATCTTCTTCTTTTTTGGTGCTATCTGCCTCCGTAGTGGCTTTCTCTTTCAGCTTCTTTTTGCAGACTTTGACAATGTCATACATGTGGAGATAACTGGCAGCTGCTAGCACGTCTTCAATGGGCAAGTCTTTGAACTGGAGTTTCCCTTCATACATGAATTCAAGAAGTAGAGCGAAAGCTGGGGCTGTAACAATGTCGCTGTTCAGATGAACAATGTCTCTTTTGTCCAGCTGGTCCTTGTAAAAGAGGTGGAAATACATGCTGCATGAAGCCAGTACAGCTCGGTGTGCTCGGAACTGGGCATCTCCCACCAGAACAGTGCAGTCACAAAGAAAACCCTGATGTCTCTGCTCACTCAGACACTGCAGCAAATGTCTACTATGGTCTGGAAACTCCATACTGTCTTCATAACCTAGGAAGAGAGAAATTTCTCATGAGAGCCTGGTAAGGAACATCTTTGCAACCGTCCAATGCCCATATTTAAAAAAAAAAAAATCAGCTTGGGCCACAGAGGTACATGCCCCTGAATTTTAAACAGGCTTTGACTCAAGGACAACCAAATCACACACAAAAAAACCTATAACCTACTTGGGAGAAGAAAAAATGTACACTTTCCAAACTTCCTATCCCAGCCAGAAAGCCTCTGATACATCTCCACCTTCCTTGAACTTTCAGTCAAGTTTTAAAAGTCTTAATTTCTACACAATCTCTTACTGAGAGTAAGAATTTAGATTTCTTTTAGAGGAATTTAATTAACTCCACTCATCAAATTATGTCCTATGAAGCCCACTATTTGTACTTGTTTTGCTTTAATTTTCAAAGGGAACAACTCGTATTACGAACAAAGAAAAGTCCCAGACATATTCTGGAAGATTTAGAAAACTTGTGCAGCCATCCTTTTTATTTTATCACTTTTGATACTTGATTGCCCGTAGGAAGCACAATTTAAATACACACATTTGGCTGAATCAAAAAAAATGAAATCACATAATTAGCCTAGAAATTAGCAAACAATTTACTTTTTAAGTCAGAGTGTTAAAACAACAAAAACCCTGTGTATAAAAACAGATGTTAATGCTTTAAGATTTGCAGGTATAGCACACATGTATGAGATCAGAAGGAACTACACCAACAGATGGAAAAGATCATCTTTACTATGAACAAATCCAAATATTTTTTAATGAATTGAGAAAAAAAATGGTTACATTTCTTTGCAAAATCTGTACATCTAGAATATTAATATCCAGAAGAGCTTTATTTAACTCTGAAGAGTCTCACCTAAACTTTAATCCGTTGCAAAGCAAAATGACTTCCATATTAAAATTAATTTAAACTTTTAAATAAAGGCTTAAGATGCTCAAATGAAACTCAAAAGCTTTTACAGGTCCCACAACCCCCAAAGAAACCTTGCTAGAAAAAGAGAAGCTATTTTTTTCTTTTGATTCTGCCTTACCTCAGTCAACAGAAAATACTTTGTTTCAACATAACATGATATATTTTGTTTTCCCACTAGCTTCTATTCTTTCAAATCTGCATTGTTGCCCTTGTTTTCTGGTGAGGGAGGGTGAAATGGAGAGAGAACGAAGGCGAAAATATACAAAGGGTCAAATTCAACTGCAAAGTTCAACTCCTCAAAAATAATGAAAACCTGACTTCCCCTTTCCGAAGCGAGGTTCCACACTCTCCATCTCAGAAAGTACATTTTGAGAATGCACACTTATTAAATCAATATTTAGCCATTACTTCCCGCTTCTTCTACACTTTGCCCAAGATAGACTAAAACTTTCATCCTAAACCCAAATACATCCTACAAGATGCCCCTGCTAGAATAAACCAAGATTTACAATACAATCACTTTAAGTGCCCCACAGTTAACATCAATCCTAATCCTTGAGAGGGCTAAAAATAAAGATTGGAGGGCAGCTCACAAGGTAGCTGTGATCAAATTAGGAGGCTGAGAGGACAGAGAGGGACGAAGAAGGAAGCTTATAAACATCTGATCCAGCTGACTGTGGCCATATGGCAGCTGCTGCCCAGATAAAGAGATTAAGAATAGAGGAGTGCGATTACAGCTGTCTGGCCAATTCAGGCAGCTCAAATCTACAAGTTCTAAATTAGTCGCTAACACAAAAACTCCTGCAAATAATTATTGTTATGCTGAAATAAAAGATCTCTTAAATATATATTTGAAAGAGAAATGAGGAAACCAGTCAAACTATTCTCCTGGGGACAAAAGTTTTTTTTTTTTCCTCCTTAAAAAACCTTCGGTTTCAAAAGCACTACAGCTGTATGTTTCAGTAGTGCTGCTGAATGTTTTGAAGAATAAAGTTTCACAGTGGAATTAATTACACAACAATCTAGCTTCTTAACTAGAATAATCTTCTCATGTAAGTTTGAATGCTGGATTCCAGACAGTTTACTATTTCTTCCCCTCACAGCAAAAAGAATCTAAATAGCAGCAAACAACAACAAAAAAGCATTTTAATCCAAAGTGATCTCAAAAAGCAATTATCTCAAAGCCTTAACATTTCAAAACTCCAAATATTTCCATGTATTAAAGTTATTTATTTACTCAAGTAAAAGGGATAAAAATTAAAACTAAACAAGTCCAAGATTTTCAACTCCAGTAAGATGCTCATTTAATACTCAATTTCATATATTATTCCTAAACTTGGTTAGAAAAGTAATGTGATTTTTTTAAATTAAATAAACAAAACACCAAAACAGAAATATGCTCAATCTAATCTCTTGCTACTCCTACCTTTAGGACACATAAACCTGATTAAGTCCTTTCCTCTGAGTCTTGCTGGCTCCAGGTCTGTTACATCGGTGGAAAAAAAGCAGACTAAGAGAGACAGATGCAAAGTGGAGATGATGTTAGAGAGGAATGAGATACCTTCTCCACCACAGATCCGCACACACTAACTCCCTGTCTGTGTGTTAGAATAAAAGGCTGAGGGATGGCAGGCTGTCAGCTGCTCTGACATCATGTTCAGATGGAAATGCTACCTCCAGCTGTGCTCCTTTTAATGCCATATGCTACTCCTCTACACTCCTGCCACCAGCTTTTTCTTAGGAGAACTTTTCTCTTCTGTTAGTATAAACAAAATACTTCAAAGTCTCCCTTTTTTCTCCAAACTTTCTAACAGAAGAAATTGAAAAACTCAGCATATGGAGTTCTACTGTATTTATGGAATAGCAACACTTCTGTCTTAAGTTGGTGGACTGGCTTACATACTGACAGCACACTCAAGCCACAGTGCTATTCAGGAAATCCAGATTCACTTTTATTCAACTCCAACATTTAGTTTCAAAGGCAGTTTAAGGATATTTTTAAACCAACCCATTTGACATTTCCAGTCCTATTTCAACATTAATATGGCGCTTTTTTTTTTCTGCTAAGATAATGATATACATGTTTCAGAATGTTGGAAGAACTATTACTTCAACCTGATTCACCTTATTATTTCATTCTTATTCAACTACTAACCTATCTACAACTACCTTCTTAGTAAAATTTCTCACACTGCCAGTTCATGCAAATATCAATTCTCGGTATCAACAAGCTGAAACTGTACTTTCTGAAATCCTGGAAAGTACTTCAGTTCAATGAGAAATTAATAAACTGATACAACCTGCTACAGTCACTTAAAATGAATGCCGCCGCACCTGCATATCTGATATGACTTTCTGCTCAGGGGGGAAAAAAAAAAGAACTTTGTCTTCCCCTTGATCTGTGTCCCATAACAATTTTTTTTTTTCTTTTTTGGTGGGGGGAGGTCACTCTGTAATGCTCACGGATCACAAGAAGTCTTTCAGAGAGGAAGGGGAGGAGGGGAGAAGTCCGGTCTAGTCAGTTTGGGAACTTTGTAGCTAGACTTTGAGGTCTTTTCTAATGGCTGATGAAACTGTAACGTAAGCCGCACTAGGCTGACCGGTGCCCCGCGAGGTGCTGCGACATCTGGGAAAGTCAAATAGATTTTCTACAGACTCCTGGGACAGTGAAGAGTAGACAAGGAACTGGGGCCAGAGGCGCAAGCGTCCCAATCCTGATGATAGCCATTCCCTTCTGACAAAGCGTGGCAGAGTTTAAGAGTAACAAAACCCAACGTCTCTGTCCTGTCCTCACTTTCTCAAAGTCACAAATCTAACTTTCTCTAAGTTCTCATGAATGACATAATTACGATGCCTATTTCAGGAGGCACTCTTTGGAAATAAATTCCTTCTCAGCCACACAATCTATTCTCCACAAATGTCCTCGCCCCATTCCAATATATCCGACATTAATCACCCCATTTACTCAGTGGGGTGGGGGGTGAGTGACAGTTTAATGAGTCCCAAGCACCGCAATGGGCCAGCGACTCCCACTCCACAAATCACCCCTTCAAGTTTTGCTACCGCGGGTCCAGAAAGGTTTTGTGAGGTTGGATTTTTGTTTTTCAAAGAGGGGCGGGGTGGGGGGTGCGGAGTAGGGACGGGGGGAGAGAAATGCAAATCTTTACGTAGTTCGTCGTGCATAAAACACTCGGGGAAAGAGGAAGGTTAAACCACAGGGAAGGAGGTGGAGGGCGTAGAGCCGGTGCAGCAGGAAAACACCTTAAACAACAGACGAGAAAACAGACCCGGGTCACAGCAACAACAAAAGAAAAGTCGTAAGAAGCAGCCAGGGGGAGGAGGGTGGTTGCTACCGCTTTCCCGACGCCACAGCGCGCGAACCCCCGCGGCCTCCCGGCAACTGCACCAGCCCAGGAGGGGGCCCCTCCCCCGCCGCCCCCCTCCCCCCGGGCGCCACTGCAGCTGCACCGGTCCCCGGAGCCGCGGCCGTCCCGGGCGCTACCGCAGCTGCGGCGGCTCCCAAGCCCCCTCCCCCAGCCCGCCGCCCTCCGCACCCGGGAGGCGCCACCGCAGCTGCACCGGCCGGGAGCCCGCCCCGCTCCGCAGCTGCACCGGCCGGGGTGGGGGGGGGGGCGCGGAGCCGGCGAGCCCGCACCCCGCCCGACCCCGCAGCTGCAGCGGCCCCGTCCCGGCGCCCGGGCCTCCCGCAGCTGCGCCGCCCCCAGCCGCCCCAACAGCTCCAACCACACAAACTAACTCCACTCGTGGGGGTGTCCCCGGCCCGCCCTCCGCCCGCACTACCCTGCCGACCGGAGCCGCACAGCTGGCGCCCCCGCCCGAAAGGGGGCCGGGGCGCGGTGGGGCCGGGTCAAGGGCCGGGGGCCGGCGCCGGGACTCACACGGAGCGGCCCTAAGTCACCGCGTCCCCGCCGCCGCGTCCTCCGCCTCCTCCTCCCGGCCGCCGCCGCCGCCGCCGGACTTGGTGGGCTTCCTCCTCCTCTTGCCCCCCTCCCTCCCGGCCCCCCCACCCCCCAATCCCGGCTCCGTCGCCCGCTCCCCCCCTGCCCCCTCCCTCCCTCCCTCCCTCCCACCCACCCCCGCAGGCAGACGGAGGAGCGCGGCGGAGCGAAGAGGGCCCCACTCTCAACGGCTCCCCATGGCAGCAGCCCAGCGGCGGCCGCAGCCTGCCAGACACAGCAAGGGAGCGAGCGAGGGAGCGAGCGCGGAGCCGCCGGGCCGGCGGGGGGGGGGGGGGAGGGGAGGGGCGGGAGGACGCACCACGCACGCACGCGGCGGCGCTGGCCAGATGTTCCCCCACACACTCAGTACGCCCCTCTCCTCCCCCCTGCCCCCTCTTTCCCGGCGTTAGCCTTCTGCGATTGACCGAAAGCGGCTGGACCGGCGCTCCCCGCCCGCCCCCAGCCCGCAGTCTCCTCCAATAGGAGGGCGTATTTTCAGGAGGGCGGAGGGAGTGGCGGGCAATAGTTTGACTGACAATGGGACACAGCCAATGGAAGAAGCGGTCTGGAGCTGCCTCTCGCGCGTGCCTATCACAAGCAAAAACTGTTGAGGTGGGCGGGGCCCGGGCGGGCGGGAGCCGGTAGCGGAGCGGCGCTGGGCGGAGTCCTCGGGCGCAGCGGCGGTGGTGGCAGCGGCGCCCCTCTGGGTGACTTGGCCGTGAGAAAGTGAAAGGAGCCTGCGGGCGGCGGCGACAGCTGCGCTGGGAGGGGCTTATGTCCTGGCTCGGAGGCCTCGCGCGCTCTAGGGGTGCGGAGCTAGCTTTTCGGTGCGCACCGTGACCATCATAAATACACTTTGAAGCGTAGTGGGGTTTGGCTGCTCTAAGTTACGCAGGTATCCTCGCGAGGCAGGGCACCCGGGGACACAGATGACTGGAGTCTGGGATTAGGTGACTCCTTCTGCTGTGGGTGACGACGCCCAGGTTTTCGCCTCCCTGAGCGCAGGAGAGTAGGAGTAAGGAAGATTCTTGCTCAGTCCTGCGGTGTCCGGTCTCCAGGTGCACGTGGGGCGGTGCGGATGCGACCGGCTCCGAGAGGCATAGTTTCTGGGCGTCGTCATTCACCCGAGGTCGTCTTGTTCCTGGCAGAGCGAAACGCGTGTATTTCTCGCGGAGTTCTCATGTCACATATGTGTGTTACAAGTAAAGACTTTCGCGTAAACTGTGTTAATCACTGCTGGAAACCTGCTACCCTTGAGAAATTGGAATCTTGTTCGGGAGGCAAGAATAACCAGTAGAAAGTTGAGTAGGAAGTGTAAAAACGTTCGAGGAAATAAAGTAGAAAGTTGCAGATTGAGGAAGTCAGTACACAAGTAATTGTCAAACAAAATGTGTTTATTTTTTGCTAACTGAAGCAGGACTGGCAAGCCTGTTGCTAACCAACTTTCAGAGAGACCTTTTTTGACTGGGCAAAATGTACTTCCACTTTGTTCCAGGTCAAATGGGTAAAGATGAAAGTATTGTGTGGGCAAATCAGGCAATTACTGATGAATTACTAATGAAGTTAAAACAGGAGCACATAAAATTCCTGGACCTGAAATACTATTGCAGTATCCTGTTAGCAAAAATAGTGATGTTCTCTACTCCTTCCTCAGCCTTTTCACAGCACCCCCATGATTGATATTTGAGGTCAAGGACGTCCTATGATACCTAGAATTTTTATCCCATGAACTATATTGTATCTCTGCTTTTGATGAATTCTATATCTTCCAGATGTTGGTGGAAGGCCCTGTCAGTTTGGCATGTTTCAAGTTAGAGAAATTTATAAATGTTCTCAATAGGTAAAATACACTATTTAAAAAAAAAAAGGGAAAAGGAGTGTTTGCTTTGCCAACAACCTCAGGAGGAAAATGGTGAAAAATAAATTTTCGCACTCCTAAAGGTGTTTTTCACCTACTAAAAGTTCAGAAAATAAGCAAAACGGATCTCTAGATGAATAGACAAAGTATTTGATAGTGTCAGGGTATTAAATAATGAATTCCCAAGAAAAGGAGAACATTCAGATGATTCCCAAAAGTTTAGAAATTCAGGTGTATGACATCCGGAAGCATAGTCATTACTCTAGCACAAGATTTTACAAAATGCACCTGCAAATGGAATAACAGCTCCTGAGATGTGCCAGAGAGAGACTAGTGCACCAAAAGTTGTGAGTGTTGTTAGATCATTATTGGAGTCCATTTTGAGTTCTGAATAGTACAATCAGGGAATATAGATTAAATGGATATTAAGGAAGCAAGTATGTCATCCCTCAATCGTGTAAAATATTTTATAAATTTATGAAAAGTGAATAGAATATTCATACAATGTCATAATCAATAAAAATATTTCTGGGTTATTTTGTGTGTCCAAAAAATGTTGTGTGTACTCTGATGGGATCTGAAAGATAGCAAAAAAGTATGAGATAGGGTCTCTCATTCCTGGAGTTTAAATATACCTGGGAAAGAAAAGATATAAATACATAAAAATTTGAAACAACAAACATGAACATCAGGTCTAAATTTAATATTAAATACAACAACCTTCTAATCCCTGTTTCCTGGTGTGATTGTATTCTTTCCTTTATACTTTAACAATGATTTTTTTTTCTCTTTAAAGTGTCTTATAAGTTTTTTTGTACAAGTTATACTTTTAATCATCTTTGGAAGGACCTCAACATACAAACTATAAATATATTTTTAAAAAACTGAAATGGACAATGGTATTTTTTCTTTAAAAAATTTGGAGGCAAGCACTAATAATAAAAGACCAGATATTACAACATGTAATATTATAAATAACTATAAAGCATAACACAATATGAGTAGAAGCAAATCTGGTTTAAAATATATAGAGAAAAACATACTAAAAAGAAAAAATTGTTGAAGCTTTTTTAAACCTAATCACGTCAATGTCTCAAGACAAATGAAAATCCATTAATTCATTTAGATTCTCTCTCTCCTGGCTTTTAGAAGTGAACAGGTTGAAATGGCCTAGAGTCAGGAAGAGAAAACACTGAAACACAGTTGAGGTAATTGTTAAAAAAATAAAATAAAAAGGTAATGAACGAACTGGAACACACACCACAATAATAAAATGAGCAAGAAGCCTATCTCCTAAAGCATGGCTTTAAAAAAATATACACTAATATTCCACAAAGCACATTATATACTAAATCATTCCTTGTGTTATAACTTCTATAATACTTGAATCTATTTCTTAAATTCTTGAAGCCATGAATAGATAATTTATCCTCTCAGTCCTGAAGACAAAAATAAAGTTATCATAAATTCTTGCAGAAAGGTCCTTAGCATATTTACACAGGAAATTTGCACAGGGAATTGGGGATATCAACCTATACTGAAAGAATCAACCTACACCAGTAATTCAGATTTCTTTGAAGGTTAAGGGCAAAGAGGAGCAAAAGATAGTCTTCCCAGAACTGTTTTTCCTGTGTAGCCAGTTTTCATTTGCTTACTGTAAATCAGTGCTTATACAATACCATCATAAATACAGAGACAGCGTAAAGGCTGAAGGAGACTGTTAATTCAGGCTTGGTTGAGACCAAAACTGACCACTTTAGAGAATTTAGAAAGAAAAAGAGGAGCCTCGCAATTCACACCTCTTTTTTCTCATTGTCTCCCTGCCTCTCCTCAATCCCCTCCCCTAAATGCATTTTTATGATGTACAGAAGAAAAAACTGCATACTTTTGGATCATTTTTATAGTGAACTTTCCTCTAAAAATACATTCATTATTCTTTTTGTGTCTGATTCCAGGCAACGTTTGAACCCCACATTGACTTCACTGCCACACAGAATGCTTTCCTGCATCCATTTGTGTGAGTTCAATTAGTTAAAAACTAACTACTGTCCTAAAGAAAATAAATATGTTTAGATAAGTCTACCATCCTTGAAAATCACGCAGTGCCTCCAAATCCAGATGTTGTGTCTGTTGATTTAGAGGTTGCATTAATTTGGATAATTTAGAGATGCATAATTATATGGTGATGGGTGGAAACTAGACTTTTGGTGGATGATGAAGGATATGCAGATGTTGAATTATGATGCTGTATACCTGAAATGTACGTAATGTTATAAATCAATGTTACCTCAATTAAAAAATACTTAAGATGCATGTATTTCTTCTGTGTGGTTTTGGAGGGTTTTTGTGGTTGGTTTTTTTTTTTAAATAATGTGATGAAATATTTGACTTTTCCAGATGAGTAGGTTTTGTTAAAAATGAAAAATTTAATATCAACCTTTGATATTCATACCCCCTACTTTTAATAATACAGGTATTTAAGGGGTGTTAATTACACTAAAATTCTGTACAATGGATAGTAAATAAAGGTAATTTGTTTTGTTCAAGATGAAAGAATGAAGCATGAAAGTATTAAAATACTAATATACTTAATTCTATTCATTTGCTTAGATTGGGTTTTGTAGAAATTTAATGAACAACAAAGCGAGAAAACAAGCAAAATTACCATTAGATATTGACTCCATGATCCTACTGTCAAATGTTGTGCTAACCATGTCAGAAAGCTCTTTCTGTATTCCAATACATAGAGTTTTTCTTTTTCATTCTTGCTCCATTCTAAAATGCACCATTTCTTGGACTTCAATCTGGAAGAAAGTAACACAATAAATCCAAAAATTATTTACTGAGAACTTACATTAGAGAAATATTGAAGTCCATTCTTATGATGCTTATAAAATTTTCACTTAGTGCTGGGTGTTCACAAACATGAAATAATATACATTCCCCCTTATATTTAGGGCTTCATTATGTAGAAATTTTATTGTGAACCTCCTGGACAAAGATAACATTTACTTTTTTCATTGGCTAATAAATGCACATCAATCCTAACTATTGTAATAATACAAAACTGCCTTAAGAAAATTCTCTTCTTATAAAGAATTTCTATAAATTTAATGCAAACATCTTTATACATACCAAATTCAAACTATTCCTGGTAATAAGAGCAGACAGAAGGTTAAATCTCATTCCAGAAATTTACCTCACCCTTAGCGATAACATGCTACTCAGGAAGTTACTTCCCTTACAAAGAACTAGCATTTATGCTTAAGACTAAAATGATTATTTTTAAAGTACTCATTTTACAATGCAAATGTGTATCTAAATTAAACTCAGTAAAAATAAGCATTTTACACTGAAACTGCAGTGATGACTTCATGGGAAACAATAGGGAAAGTGGCTCTTGAATACGAACTCAGAAAAAACATTTAGAATTCCTTCTACGTGCCTTTGTTCCCTCTCTTTATGGACCCTATTGTACTGGCACATGATTAGCTAAGAACCCATTGCTCTGACGTTGTTTGGCAAAACTGAGACTACTCAACAAGGTCACAGCAAAAACCAAAAAGATAAACAAAGCAATATAAAATTGACAACTAATCTACAATGCCAAAATTTTAATCTTATGCTTAGAATATGGAGCAGTTGCAGAAACACAGGCTCCTTAGGACAGAACAGCAACAAGAATCTGTGTAACAAAGACATATACACAATAGACCAAATGACATACTGAAAAGAGCAATATAAGGAACAATGGCTTAATAGGGCAGAGGTAGAACTAGAAAGACCAGTGAGAAGATTTCACAGAAAAGCTGTGTGGAGGTTCCTCAAACTACCTTATTACCGAGCAATTCCACTCCTGGGGATCTACCCAAAGGAAAAAAAAAAACATTAATTCAAAAGGATACCTGCACCGCTATGTTTATTGCAGCACTATTTATAATAGTAAGATATGAAAACAGCCCAAATGGCCAACAATAGATAACTGGATCAAGAAGATAGTGTGTATATACACAATGGAATACTATTCAGCAATCAAAAAAGATAAACTAATGCCATTCACAGAAACATGGATGGAACTGGAAGGCATTATGCTCAGTGAAATAAGTCAGAAATAAAAAGAAAAATATCAGATGGTTTCACTTAAAGAAGGAATATAGGGGAATATAGGGGAAAGAAGGAAATAAGGGGTCAAGGGGAAAAAAAACAATTAGAAACAAAACAAAATCAACAGGCAACTGTAAATCAGAGACATTATGCAGGCGAGGGGGAGGGAGCAGGATCAAAAGAGGAGAGGAAAGAGCACAAGAGCCTATGGTGATAGTGCATGGGTGAAAGGTGATGGGAATTCTATTGGGGACTACACCTGAGAGGAGAAAACGTACATTGTAAACAGAAATGAACAATACTATAAAAAAATATATAAATAAACTATACTAAAAAAAAAAAAAGATTTGACTGTATCAAAGGGCAACTGAAAAGGTGGAAAAAAGGAAAGATCCCAAGATGAAGTGTGTGGTTGTGATGAAGACCATGTGGTGGGAACAGCATTGGTGGAGGTGGACACAGCAGCAAGGTAAATAAAACAGAGATGCCAGAGACCTTCATGAGTCCTGCTGCTTTTGGCACTATTTTTTTTTATTAAACCATGTCATGGTCACTGTCCTTAAATAATATTTTATGAAAACAGCCACCCCAAAAAGTAGACTAGAATACACTTAGAATTTATCACCTCTCAGACCAATTGTCATGATCAAGGCAGCCCTGTGTGTGTGTGTGTGTGTGTGTGTGTGTGTACGCGTGCGCACACACGCCCATGGCTAGGTTAGTTTGGCTCATTTTTCTGTTAAGACTTTTTTGATATAAACTGTGTTTTCTTAATATAAAGTCAGAGCTTCAGAGCACACTTATTTCATAGTTTGAGATCAGCCTTGTAGAGAATTTACGGTGAAATAAGTGACATTTCATTGAGGATTATGAGCTATCCATTAACCTAACTAATCACATTACAGAAACACATTTCATTCGATAGTCACTGATCAACTAATATACATAGGGCTTGGTACTAGGCACATTACTTCCAATAAAACATCTGTCCTGAATCATAACCAGGTGCATGAATTAACATTGAAGAGAAACATTGCCATTGAGCTATGGCAATAAGTAAACCAGTAAATTTCCTATGTCTAAGATTTTTTTATTATCTTCCTTGGTTGGATATAAGCTCCCTCAGGCTTTCTCTATGATGTTACTACCTACTTTTTGTACCTAAAATGGTTCTTGGCTCATAACAAACAATCAAAAAGATTTATAGGAATGAAGGGAGGAAAGGAGAAAGGAAAAGAGGAAGGGAGAGAGGGAGTAAAGAAGGGAAAGGAGGAAAGGAGAGATGAAAAGAAATAAACCATTGCATTTTCCAGAGGCTGTGGGGAATAGCAGTACTTTACATGTTCAACAGCTCCCTTCAAAGTCAGGAAAAAGTGAGAAATAGAGTTTATTCTGTAGACTGCCAAAAAAGTGTCCATTTGCTTTCTTGGGGGTACTCTGATCCAGCACAGAAATAACCCAGATGGACATAGTAGAGCCTTTACTCATGATAGAGTCATAGCAATTCTCTCTAGCATATGTAAAGAGAATTTCATTTCTGAGACATTTTAGAAATGAGTTATTCTTCAAAATAATTTCGTATAGGCATAAGATGTGTTGTTATTTTCATTGCTTGGAAGAGACATTGAAATAGAATGGCTAAGTGACTTAGCCAAGGCTCCAAATTGAGACTGATAAATTATAGAACCAGCTATTCATCAATTCATTAAGTCATTGTTCTTTAGATATTTAGGTCATTCTGATGTTAAAAGAAAAAGTTCCATTATTTTAGAAATTATAATCTGCTATTCTGTATAAAATATAATCTACTATCTTTATTCTCAAGAAATGTCCATAATCTCAACCTAACCTCACAGACAAGCTAAAAATATAATGAAAGAAATTATTCCTGACTTTTCAAGTGTAGCTTCAACTAAAGACATATGCCAGTGGTGGATGTAAATGAAGATGCCTCCAAGCAAAGAATGTTTTCTCTTTCTGGTGATTCTATTAAGACAGTAGGGTCCTAATAACAGTAAATCTGGTGCAGCGGAATCTATAAAACTCTGTATATGGGAGCATCCTGTGACTATGAGAAATAAAAGATTATATTTCATTTGCATGGTTTGCTGGGTTTTATTTGGCAGATACAATAACACAGGCTACGCAGAGCCCATAAAACAAAGTGAGAACAGCAGCTCATTTGGTGGCAGAATGAAATGGTTATGGCTAAAGGGCTTACATAATTCATCTCAAACCCTTATGCCTATATTTAGTGTTGTTTAAATGAAAAACAAACTTGTGGCCATAAGGAAGGATCTGGTCAGAAATGTGATTGAGATTTTTTTTATATATATCTTCTAAGGTTATTAATCTACATCACTTAAAACAGCTACACAAATATCCAAGAATAAGCATACTTTATCTCAGCATATTAGTACTCATGTCTCCAACTTTGCTTCTCTAAACAATTCTAAAACACCCACAGAATCAGAGTTAGTGAAGAGAGAGACCTGTTCTTTATTCTGACTTGGAATTCTTAGTAAAACTCAGAGTAGACTCCCGAGGAATCATAAGCCTTGGATAAGAGATAATGTTTAGTATTCAGATGATGTTCCGCACAATATAATACTTTGAGGGAGGCTGAGAGGGGCGATACAAAAGAAAGATTGAGGCAGGTGATAGTGGCTTAAACCATTTTACACAAGTTTAGTATCTTTTAATATTCTTAAAAGTATCACATAATATTTCTAAAAGATTTTAAAATCAAATATTTTTAATCATTTTATTCTTGTTATATGGCAAGAGTTAAAACTTTGCCTCTCAATTGTGAATACTTAAGAGTGAATTTTGCTGTTTTGGGTGGGAAATATTTTTTTTTTTAAGAATCAGTCCTGGAATATAGTTTGTTAAGTGAAATCTCTACCATAATGCCAAAGGTACATATGAATGAGAATGAAAACTTCAGTGATTATCACACTACTTTAGTGACAATAGAACTATATGTTTAAAATAGTCTGTAAAATAACATATTTTTACTTTCAGGTGGTCACATGGAGTTAATGTAACTATTGTCAATATACAAATTTAAATAATGTTGACTAAAATTGCATGCCTTTCAATAAGACAGCAATGTTTAATATTTCTAGGCTATTATAATATTTGCACTTAAAGTAGCCTTGAAAATAAACTATCTCTTAATCACCTTTAGACAACCACCAAACCCTTTTCATAAAAGTAAAGTAGGTGTGAAAATAAATAAAAACATATGGCTTAAACTTTATCTACCAAGAAGAAGTCACTATCTTGGAAACTAGATTATCCCTCTTGACTTTAGAAGCTCTTCATTATTTTAGGTAAATCAATATTTGATATTAAAGTTATTAGCTCTTGCTTTCCAAATTTGAAATTTTTATTCTATTTATGTTGTTAGTTTAAACATACATTAGCCAATTTGGAAGGGAAAGAGAAATTAAAATAAAAAGCTTACTTTAAACTACTGCTAACTGTAAGTAAATAATTCATTTTCTAACTAGTGAGATAATTGACAGACTTTGTCTTGCTTTGGTAGAAAGCCCAAGTGTGTGTGTGTGTGTGTGTGTGTGTGTGTGAGAGAGAGAGCATAGCTTTAATTGAATATTCCTCAAGTTTAATAAAAGTCCACTATAAACACACACACACACACACACAAACAAACACACACTCTAAAGAAACATCTAAAAAATTGGATAGTATATATTTTCACTGTTATTGTTATACATGCTGAATAGCCTTGTGTATTTATTCTTGCCAGGAAGAAGTTTCACCGCTAATCCACATTTATCTTTCAATCAGCTGATTTTCATACCTTTCCAGTGGCTGATGGGAAAATCTGACAAATGGAAAGAAAAACCAAAGGGCAAGCTAACACTGATTAAGAGGATTTGGGAATTCAAAAAGAGAAGAAAAAGGGATAAGAGAATGAAGAGAAGCAAATAAGAAGAGACAAAATTTTAGGGGAAAAATTACACAATTTTTCAATAGTTCACTTTTTCCTAATACATAATTTTCTAATACTGTCAATAATATAAAAAATAAATCTCCCTTCACTAAATTAAAAACAAAGCATCTCATGCCTTATAAACACAAACATTCAAATTTTCAAATCTTAATAGCTAAAGGGGTCTAACTACTTTTAGTATCGCCACTCCACTAAGAGATGTGTGTGAACTTTTGAAGTAAGAGAAAAGCATGTGAGAAAACAAAACCAAAAAATTTTTTTTTCTTCTAGAGACATTCTACCATGAAGGAACATCCTTTCTGAACTGCCTGTTATCTAGCAAGTGCATGTTAGTTTGTCAGAGTAAAGGGCCAGATTCTGTTATCCTAAATCAGTGACATTTATGTTTTCCCCTTACATCCATACCATGTGCCTTCAAACCTCACCTCTACCACAACTATTTTTCTTTAAGTGTTTTACATTTGAATTCTTAAAGCATATTATTATTATTTTTTTTTAGTATTGCAATCTCCACTAGTCCTTATTTTCACTCAAAATTACAATACAGGGGACTATGGCCAATGCTATGCAGATGGCCAAATAGATAATAAAGACTCAGTTCATGAATAATATCCACTCAGAAAGAGGACAAAAGCAACAGGAAAAAAGAGTCCAAATTGGACAAAATGTGCATGCTATATTTAAAAAAAGCACACCCGCGATCATTGTCAGAGATCATTAAGGGTGCCCTGTAGTTTTAATGATATGCCAGTGGCACCAATTTGATCTGACTGTTTGCTCTTATAGTCAATAAAAAAAGTCATAACTGCCATCAAATTTAAATTTAATTTATTTTCTACACAGCCCTTTCTGTTTTCCTTGTATTTTTTTCCTTTATAACATTAACACTTTTTTTGTTAAAAAATGTGTGAAAGATTAATTTGTAGAATGAGGGGAGCTGTGGGTGCACAGCACAGGACAGATGGCGTGGGTGGGACATGACAGTTTTCGTCTGTGGCATCATTTTGTTGTTGCTATTGCAAGTGAGCAAAATAAAGCTACTGCTACCACAATCTTTTCTTTGGGGGCCCCCTCTGTTAAGGTGTGTTCTTTCCTCATACAGAGCCCTAATGCCTGGGGGCACAACTCTTTATGGCCAGCATAGACCAGAGTATGTCAGACTGAGAGCACTTTAAAATTGCATTTATGATAAATTTCACCCAACTTTTACATAAAACAATGCACTCTTTCTTGGTAAGCTGAATATTTTAAAGAGAGCTAATGATTTGTCCTCTCTCAGATCCAGTGTGTAGATCCAAACACATGAGACTATAGATGAAAACAATTTTTTAAAGGAGGAATGATTTTTAAAAACAATTTCTTGATGGTTTTTGTATCAGCCAAAGTTCTAATTACATTAAAGGGGAGGGAGAAATGGTACAGGTTTATTTTCGAGGCTTCGATTTTTGCCTTGGAACTGCCATAATTTACACATAAGTATTGTAGGAGTTCCCTATTCTAAAGATTCTTATTGAAAAATAAAGCAATTACCACAGAAAATCACTGTCATATGGCACACACAGACATTCCGAGAAAAAGTAAAACTTTGAGAAGGGGAATTCAGGACAGAGTGTGGGAGGGAAGATTCAAGTTCTTTTTATGCACAAAGAGATCCATTAACAATATCTTTATGAGTTTCATTCTTCTTTTTTTACTGAACTAATTTGCAGTACCCAGAATATGTGAACGTGACTGCAAATAAATGATTTGGGGAGGAGGGGTGCAGTAAATAAGTGAGTGTATATAAAAATGGTTGGTAGTTAATTCGAGGCAAACACGATTTGACTGAAGAAAAAAATTCCACAAAACCTTTGCCTTAAACTAGTGCTTCTGTCATAGGGAGGCAAGACAGTCCACAAAGGGATGATAACAACCACAGAATTGAACACAGAATTCTTCTAGACTCATGAGCCCATTTCAGTCTTGAGATCTATATGTTCTGGTGGATAGGGTATTCAGTATTCAGTCATTTCATATGATCGTGTTACTTCCCAAATAGACTATAGATTTTCCAGAGAGGAATTAATTGTCCCACATAAGGCAGTGCTCCACAATTGGTTTTGTTGAAATATCCACACTAAATGGATCATATATATAGTGAGTGGCCATACTGGACGCAGCACGACAGAGTGATTAAAAAACGGACTTTGAAAGCAGAAAATTTGCGGAGGATGTCAGGCTATGCAATTATAATTATAACTAAGTTACTTTAGCAACTCTTCAAGCTTTTCTACCTTTGTGAAAAGGGTGATGACAACAAAAGTGTGATTTGCATTTTAGGGCTAGTAGGGAATTAAAAAGGTAGTCCTTTGTAAAGTATTTAAATTGCCTGGCAGGTAGTTCATGAGCCCTGGTTTTCTATGCGTCACTTTTTCAGACTTTCCCAATACCCACAGGCACTCAAAACCCCAAATCCCTGGCGTGAAACGTTTTTTCTTTGGATTCACTAGAGATGGAATGGGAATATGCAATGTTGGATGTACATCTGCAAATGAGGAATAAGTAGGGATAGATTTTTAAAATTTTAAAACCATGTATACATTATAGGAGAGGGTTCTCTGATGTTATAAGGACTGGAGGGGAAATCTATTATACACGCGGTAGGGTAAATGAAGATTGTTCAGGCTTTTGCGCCACTGGCCTCTGTGGCTATCACCTGTGGCCTTGAACGCAGGAGGCACTTGGGAGCTCCTCCAGGCGTAGGGCACACATGCCTGATGGTGGACACCTGGAGTATGGTGTGGGCATGTGTGAGTGGGCAGCCTGAGCTTGGAGGCTGAGCACATAAAGGCGGCGGCACGTGGAATGGAGAGGTGGCAGAGATCTGCGGGCAGTGGCAGAATGATTTTAAGAGAGGACTCCACTACAAGATGATGCCAGAGAGCCCAAGGGGTAAAGATTCCATTCTTCTGCTGGGGGGCCTGGAGGCCTGCCAGCTTCCTGCCACCTCGCCCCCCCACTCCACTTCTCCCCCCTTCCCCACATGGCCGCACCTGGTTGCCTCACCGCAAATGCTGTAGAAAGATCATTAAAAGCCTGAGAAGACACTGAGGGCTCCAGGACTCTCCTTTACCTGTCTGCCAGATCCATAGAGAACATGCCCTGTGCCTGCCTGCACAATACACTCACATACGCATTTTATGTGTCTACAAAATAGAGTGCACAGAAAGGAAACTTGGTAAAGAAGGATGCCTATCGCGTATCTAATTTAAAAAGAGTTACCTATTTGATAATTATTTGTTCTGCTAAAATGTCTCCATGAATCAGTATATAAAATGGGCATTACAGAAATGGAGTCCAAGTTCTTACTGTTCAAGATAGTATATATTTTTAACCCCTTTCTTTTTATCTCCTTCTACTGCCTGAGATATGGATATGATGACTGAAACGTGGGCTGACATAATGGCCCCCAAGAATGAGAGGTAAACTTGGGAGGCTTGAAGTCCTGAGCAGAAGCTTCTGAACTGAATGACTTTCCAAATTAATTGTTCCAGCCCAGGGCTGCCTACTTCTTGACTTTGTTTCTATTACACAAACACATTTATCTCATTAAATGTCTGGTTAGTTGAAGTTTCTTCACATACAGCTGAACTAAATTCTAACAAATGCTTCATATGGAATGGAAGAAGAACATGGAATCTCTGTTCATGTTATTCATAGACTAAGACTTTTCTACATATCATCACTGACTCAGGCCATTTTCCAAACATGAGCTCGCAACTCTCAATAGAAGAGTGAGCTTTTAAATGGTGTGGGTCTAGAGTGTAATTCCACATTAATTTGGAGGTTGTTTATTGGAAATATAAGTGTGAATTTTAAATATATATATGTAGCGGCAGGAAAGGGGCACTGGGCAGGTTCGGGATGGTTCTAGCAGACGGGGGGTAAAGGAAGGAGTCTTAGAGCCCTCGGTGGCTTTTATACTTTTTATTGTCAGAGGTGGCCAGGTACATGGCAGGCAGGAGTGCCAGGGGCCGGGAGGCTGGCAGGCCTCCCAGCCCCCGGCGCATTTCACCCTCTTGGCTGCTTCTTCTCTCTGCTGCTGCTCGCGTTGGTCAGTACTGGCGTCCTCATGACACCGCCCATATAAACCCATGTCCAAACTCAGGTGCGCCCACTTGAGCATGCCCTCCTAGGCAAGCGCACAGCACTGCAGGTGTCCATCATTATACTAGTGGCGGGAGGGTGGAAAGACCTGATCATTCTCTGACCCTACAATATGTTAACTAAAGAGAATTGGAACAATGATGCATCTACAGAGTGTAAAGGGAAATTGTACAGGAATGCTTTTGTAAAACCTGGAAACATTTTAAATGAAAATGAAAAGGCTTTCAATTGGCTTCTGTATATGTCAAAGAAACCCTGATTTAGGACTGGGGAATTTAGGATTAATAGGACTATACATTAAAATTACTTGTTGTGGGGAGTCCCTGGTTGTGCAAGAGGTTAAATCTCAGCTCTGTGAAGTCATCTGGCACCCACTGCAGCATGAGTTGGATACAGATCCCCAGCCAGAGAGCTGACCTACATGGTGCAGCAGACCTCTTCTGTCTCACCCGCTGCTCCCCTCAGCAGTGTTCTGCTCCCCACTCTGTCCCTGTCGAATTTTCTCACCACTCCTGCCCCACCTCTGGCCTACACCCCAACTCTTGTATGCATAAATAAATAAATCTTTAAAAGAATTACTTGTTACATGTGAGACAAGACTGATACATAGTTGTAGGGTAAAAGGTTGATCAGGACTTTCCGCCCTCCTACCACTGATGGTGGAAACCTGTGCACATGCCTGAGTGGGCATGCGCAAGGAGATGCACCTGGGCTGATGCACCAGGTGTATAAAGCTAGCGTCCCGGAGAAGCCGGTGTGGTGTGGTGGTGTGGAGCGGTGGAGTGTGAGCGATACCGTGACGGCAGCGAAGAAACTGCTTGAACCGACGATGAACCTCCTACCCAATCTAGGATGGTTGCAAGACAATAGTATACTCAAATAGTTTTTTGAATTAAATGGAAGAAGGAGTGTAGGGTGTTTTTGAGATCAGATTCCTCTGAGGGGGGTGTGGGGGAGGTGTCCTCACACTGCAAACTATACTTCAACAGCATGGTTGAGAATTCAACTCAATTCTGACACTATCTAGAGTGTGTTGGATTCCACAGGTTTTGGACACATTCTCCTGAGGCTGTCTCCACTTCAGGTGCTGGCTGCAAATCCAGGCTGTCACCCATACTTTGCACTAACCAGCTATGGACTGGAAGTTCCCATGGGTGTCACCTCAGACTTCAGGTACCCAGGTGCTCAGAATATTATTTGTGCTTCTTAACAACTGACTATAAATCAGAGGTTCCCATGACCCCTTCCTTAGGTTGGATTACTTTGTTAGAACAGTACCCATTAACTCATTAGATCACTTATGTATTATTAACTCAGGAACAGGTAGATGTACATAGATTAAGGTCCTCTCCAAACATGCCATCTCTTCAAATTTTCACATGTTCAACAACCCAGGAGCAATCTGAAGAATCCTTTTCCTGGGATTTTATAGAGACTTCATTACACAGGATGCTTAATTTACTCATTGGCCTTTAGCCATTAGTTTACTCACCCCACCCTATTCCTCTCCTGTCCCAGAAAATCAGGAGGTGGGACTGAAAGTCCCATCCTCTAGTCCTATTGGTTTCCCTGGCAAACAGTTACCACTCTTAGGTGCTTCCCAAAAGTCACACCATGAACATTACAAAAGACACGTTTATCACTCTCCACACTTACGGAATTCAAGGTTTGGGGGAGCTCTGACCTAGGAAGACTAAATATGCATGCATAATATCACAAAAGGTGAAAAGAAAGACAGGTGAGTGCTATGTTCACCAGCACCCCCAGAGTGCCCTCCCGGTCCTGCAACCCGGACAGGAAGTACTCTTGGACAAAAGGGACTCCAGCGTCTCTGAAGAGATGGAGAGAGATTTCCCAGTAGGAATGGAGTGATGATTTCACTCTTATATAATACAAGGAAACCACCAAACAACTGCCACAGTTTTGCAGCTTAAGGAAGGAGAAATTTCTCGCTTGATTGCCTGACCGTGGCTCTGAGGTTTAGGAATAATATCAGGAATTTTTTAAAAGATATATTTATTTGTACACACAAGAACTGGGGTACAGGTCAGAGATGCCAAGGCATGGGGGTTCACCAGAGACAGAGTGGAGAACAGAACACACTGCTGAGGGGAGCAGTGGGCGAGGTAAGAGAGGTCTGCTATGCCAGGTGGGCCCCCTTCCTGGCCAGTGGCAGGGATCAGACTTGTGCTGCAGTGGCTGCGGTTTGCCTCATAGTGCTGTGCTTAACCAACTGCACCACCAGGGAAGCCCCACAATCAGGAATTCTTCAGCCTTCCAGTGTTTCCAGGTATGGAGCCAGAATAGGGGTAATCCCTTTGTTCCCACAAAGTTTTTCCTGTGTTTCCAGGCTGGGAGGCCTGGTCATGGACTTAGGTCACTAACTCATGATGTTTAGTGTTCATTGGAATCACCCAGGGGCTTTTCCCAAACTACTACTGCTAAGGTCTCTCCTCAAACTACTGAGTCTTATCTCCAACGGTAAGGTCTGGATGTGGGATCTGGAGATGAATACCTTTAAAAACCTCTGTTGAATTCTGTTACCTGTCAAAGATTTAAAAAAACCTGGCCTGCCTCACCTTTACAGTTGAATAAGTCTCATAGTTAATTGAGGTGCTGAAGGTAGGTATTATAGTCTTTGGTCACAAGCTTGACATAAAAGGATCAGATCCATGTCCTAGCTCCTCACTGATGGGCTGATCAGGAGTGAAATGCTTAGCTTCCCTGCAGTTTCTGTTCCTACCTCTAAAAATCAAGTTATGTGGTCTGGGGCGTCTTTATAACTTGTCATTGTGTTAAACAGTTACAGCTGATCTGTCTAACTCCTAACCATTTGGACTGAGTTCCTGTGAACATATGAGCACTAGAAAAAAGAAAGCTTGAATAATTTGCAGGTGGACTATTAACAATTAGAAAACCATAATTCACAGTCTGGCTATTCATTTAACACCATTAAAATAATTAATGCTTTTCTTAGTAAATAAAAATCCAGAGTACATAAAATATGATTTTTTTATTTAGAAAATCTAGGAAGTGGATTATATCCAATTAAAAATAATTTACTCTATAGTCAAAGACACTTTCAAACAGTCTAAGTCAAAATACTCTATTACAATTAATGAAACTATCAATAACAAAAATGCAATCATTCCTATCATAAGTTTTCAGGTTCTTTTTCTTATAGTAGTGCCAGGGTCCTAATAAATTGCAGACAGTGAGAAAAAAAGGCTACTTGGGATTGATATTGTATGGTATTTTTTATTTAGCCTGCTGTCTTTTTGAAATACTGATTTCCATCTATCCCAAGTCTTTTGATACAGATCAGTTAAACTTGAATGAACAGACTCTTCCCATCCAGTTTGCCTTATCCTAACAGTAAGAATGGAGTGTGCTTTTTTCCTCTTCAATAATTTATAAAGAGACCATATAAAATCGCCCATCACTTTTTTTAGACACACTGTTTGCTATTGAAAAATTGCACTCCCTCAAACCTCCATATCTTTCTGCATGTAAATGAAACTTTGCAAATAAATGTATATGGTAGGAAAAATCAGCAAATACTAATGTTCAAACCCCAAGGGGGCAGCCTGTACACAGATGAAAATATGGCCATGCACATACACAGTTTTGTTGCATGACACTGGGCTAGAGGAGAAAAACAAAGTCTGCATAAAAGAGTTCCCTCAGTGACAAAAAAGTCCACTCACGTGGATCCAAACTCATGTAAACTCAAAAAAGTCCGTAGAAATCCTGACATTGTTTCAAACCACAGCACAGATGAACAGAGCATAAACCACAGTAAATTTACATTTACTTAATAATACATATCACCAACTTTGCAGTGAGATGTTGAGACAGCAAGCAAAACAAGTTATTTTTGGGAGTCTAGCCAAGGACCATTTGCTCATTCGTGAGTGTGCTGTAAGGCCAAAGCCAAAATATCAAGACAGGCCATTATCTGTGCAATAGCTGCAGGGTCAAACAGCCTCACAAGCAAAGTGCCATCGACCACACAGGGAACTAGATGAGAGACAACGTGTGGTTAATGCAGGCCTGTTACTATTATGAGGTTAAACAACCACGAATATGAATACTGATGGTGGTCAGAGCATTTTCTATTCAAAGAGTGGCTTTCGGGCCAAAGACTTGGCCAAGGAACCTAAAGTGCAAAATTTATCTGAAGACTAAGGAAAAAAGAAGAAAGAGGTTTAGGTAAGGGCCAAACAGTGACAGCAAGTACATCTAAAATTGAAATGCAATTTAGTTTGTTCCTATTGTTTCCTAATTGCTAGTAGGACAGCAAAAAAATGGCTTGCAGTTCTTACCAAGACAAATTACTGCAAGTCAGAAGTTATCTCAAGCTTATGGAATGCCTTTTTGATGTGAGATAAGTAGGGTAGCTTGGGAAATAAAAGCAATATGAAATGCCTCATGAAGTTAAGGCTACAGAAAGTTTCAGTCATCCATTTATTTGTTCCAGGTTTTGTTGAACTCCTTCCACAAGGCATGTACATACCAGGTGTAAGGGACTAAAACATATGCATCGTCGTCTGTGCCTTCTAGGCCCCTTCATTCATTCTGTCATTGATGAGTTATCATCATCATCACCACTATCATCAGTATCATGGAAACAAATCAGCACCTAACAAATACAGTTCCTTGCATTTCCCCTAAGAGAAAGGGACTGCATCTATCTATTTAGTTTTGGATAAACAATTCTCACTGTAAGGAGTACAGCAGAGACAGGTTTGCTAGCCACACTTTCCCTTAGGGAGAGCCACACAACCTGTTCTGCTGGGTGGCATTGTGGACCAGAGAATCTGACAGGTCAAAACTCAGAAGCTAAGCTCCACCCGCCAGTTGTCTTTTCCTCGCCAGGACAGTCAAGGAAGCCTCGCAACGAACTGCAAGATCGGCCTTGGTTGTTGAGCTACAGTTTGATGGACAGACACCTGGGAAGGTCACCCAAACCACAGATGACTTCCTGAGTGAGAATTAGAGCTCAGTGGTGGTAAGTCACTGCAAGCTGGAATATAATATAACCTATATTCTCTAATACCATAAATGTGTATTTTGCTTAGGACTTTTTAGAGGAGACAAGAAATCATATACTCTATTGAGTTGGAAGGAAATTTATGGATATATAATAGATAACCCAATGCAAATACATCTGGTTCTGCTTTAAGATAAGGACGATTGTAAGTTTCATTTTAAGGTAAGAGGGTTAACCTTTTTAAAGAGAGTACAGGAGGGTTAAAGGACATTTTTTGTTTGGTTTGAAGTTAAGTGACTGAGAAGGAATCAAAACCTGTGAGTCTAAGTGCTAAGAGTCTATACTTTTAACCCCTACAGCACACTCTCTAATGAACACTGGGCTTATAGTAGGTTAATACATAGTACACACAAGAAATGCATTTAAAACAAACAAAAAAAGCCCCAAATGGAAAGAGATCTACTTCTCTCGATGTCTTCTCTCTCAGCTAATCCCAGCCACATCCAGGATGCTAGGCCTGGATAGCAGCTACCCTACTTATGCTTGCTAGCTTCTTGGCACCAGATACACTCAGGTATTCCAGCTTCAGTGTGTCCATATCTCTTTTTCTTTTCAGTTTAGTGGTAGCAGTATTGGGATTTTTCCAAGCAAAAGTATATTACTAAGATAAAGTAAGTACAAATGTACAAGAACAAATGGGTTTGCTAAGCATCAAGTTCTAATCAAAGTGTATTTGGTTCTCTTTTTCTAAAACATAGGCAGGTTATTTTTTGATTTCTCACATCCTGAATCCATTTAGTTAAGGTACCCCTAAAACAGAAAGAGGAGTTCTGAACACTTTATGACTTGGCCAGATGCCAGCTGTATTTATGCCCCCAAATCATGACGATATATAAAACATTCTTTCTACATAAATTTTCGAGAGCAATGTTTTCATTAATAATTAATTTGTGATTTTAAAATACTTTGTGTGCTCAAAGTAATAACTATGGTATTGTGAACAATAATAGTCATCACAGTATTTTAAGCCTATTCATGCACAGAAGAGAGTAAGGAAGTTCTTTATAATGTAAATTATTCCTAAGCTCTAGAAATTCAGTTTACCCTTATAAACATTACTTAATTTCAAATTCTTCTATTAAAATATCTAATTGTTGTGACAACAAGCTTCATGTTTAATTGCTAATTCTACCAAAATAAAACTACATTGAATCTAACTTTGGGTGAGAGAAAAGTGACCACAGATGAAAAGCCAACATTTCAAAGCATCATTTAACATTCTAGATGAAGCAAATTGTATTTATTGTTTGTTTTTTGTTTGGTTTGAAATGCGTTTCTTGTGTGTACTATAAATTAACTCACTATAAACCCAATGTTTACTAGGGAGTGTGGTATAGGGATTAAGAGTACAGGCTCTTAGCAGTTAGACTCAATGGGTTTTGATTCCTTTTCAGTCACCACTGTTCCCCAAGATCTTTAACCCTCCTGTACCCTCTTTGAAGAGGTTAACCTTCTTACATATAAAATGAAACTTACAAGGTCCCTATCTTAAAGAGGTACCTGACCTAAGACATGCAATTAAAGTGCTTGTTGATTATAAATCACTCATAAGCTAACCATGAAGTAGGAAAAAGTGGTAAAAAAATACAAGTAATCCTCAATTTCTCATAGTCCTCTAAAGTGGAATGCTGAAAAGCAGTTTCCCACACCAATCCTTGTGATAGTCACCAAAAACAACTGGTTGTTTGGAAAACTTGAATTCAGATGACTTTCAGATTTTGTGTAATTACATAATGTTGAATTATACTCTCAAATACACCAAGGTTGAACTACAGATTTTCTAGTGTCAGCAGGATTTACTGCAGAACTGTTAGTGGAAGTGAATCCCACACCAGCAAGCCTGGCCCAGGTGCCCTCTGAGTCCTGGCAGTGGGAATGTGATCCATACTCACATATCTTCAGTTACAGAATCCATAAAGTGCTGACAACCAAAGGCCGACTGCTTTTTCTAAAAAAATAAGTGAGGAGCAAACTCATTTGACATCGAAACTTCTGAACAAAGATGAGGCTATTTGTAGTTTTTATTCCTCCTAGTATGAATCTTCGTATGTTTCACACCAAAACAATGCATTTGTTTATGGGTATGTGCCCACACCTCACTGGGAAATTATATAACTTGTGCACCATTTTACCTTCCTAAAATCTGAAAAATGCCACATCCAAATGCTCGATAGTTACATGTGACTGTCTTTTTGGGCCATCACAAAATTTAAAATTGTGAAAATTTCCAAGTCACAAATTCTATCTGGCTCCAGGGATATTATGGAAGGGATTATGAACACCTAACTTCTTACCTACGATACTTTGTTTGGACATGGGAAGGTAACTGACTCTACCATTATCAAGTGTCTACACTGTCTCCAGTGTTGAGATGTGAGCTTCATGGGATCTTTTCTCTTGTGAACTTAAGGTCAGAAGTTAAAAAAAAAAAAAGCCTCCAAAGATGGTGTGTTTGACAAAATATTAAAATCGTTTGGGAAATCCCTTTTCCCTGAACCTGCTACCCCAATTTTGTGACAGAGACATTCAAGGGTGACCTCATGGGGATCAGGACACAGAAGACATGCATGGTCAAACCTGCAGGGCTCAGCAGCAGCCATATTTCCTCCACCACTAAGCTGTGGGCTCTGAGTTAGCCCAGAAGAGTAAGAGGGTCTTCCCAGGGAGACCATCAGGGCCATATCAGGTAGACACAAGTCACAGGGTGGTCTAATAGAAAGACCCCGATGCCTCCCACGCCAAGTTTTCGTGCACACTTGTTTCTCCAATCTTATTTGGAACATCCCAGAAAGTAGTCAAGTGATTGAAGTGATGGATCAAGAATTCCTCAGAATGACCAGGGGGATTTTCGGGCTGTCATAGTTGATCATTTTTAGGGGTTGGACAGTAACCTCAAAGCTTTTCAATTGTAAACTAACAATCCTTACCAAATGATATAACCCAGATAGCTTCAGGCAACACTACCTCTTGAAAATTAGATGATTAAGACTCAGAGCCCTAAATCCACACTCTGTAGAAGTCAAAACCCCTCCCTAAAGCATCATGTGTTGTTCTTACATGTGTTGTCTCTGCTTTGTACCAGTGACACGCATGTGAAATGTAAGTTCGCATCAGAAAACACACCCACACAGAGTAAGTGAAATATAGAGGAGATATCTGTAAAGACCTGGAGGGAGGCAAGGAGGACATTTATATTGCTACAACAAGTTCAATTGAATATTAGACTCCACTGTGCATTAAAGATATCATCATTCATCTCATTATAGGGACTTAATTTTTTTCATCTTACTAATGATTCTAACATAGTATTGTTGAATTGCAAAAATAAAATCATATTCCCATTTCAACATTTTCTAATAGTCACATTTAAAAATTAACTTTAACATACTCTACTTAACCCGATATTACTACAAGGAATATTAGAATTTCAATAGACAATCAATATTTAAAGTAATTATGAAATCTTTCACCTTCTTTTTTTCATAAAGTCGTCCAACATGGTATTTTTCACGTCCAATACATCTCCATTCGACTTGCCAATTCCAAACGCTCAGTAGCTACATGTGACTGTCTTTTTGGGCCAAGCAAGACTAGGCTGGTTCCCCATGCTCCCACCTCTTCCTGAGACATGTTCACTACACCACAAATAGTCCCAGAGTCTTCTGAATTCCTTTTGATTATACCCAGCACTTCTCCAGTTCTGTTCTACAGCCTGAATTATATTTCTTCTAAGTCACCTTCTATTTTAAAAGACATTTTCTTTAGAAATAAATTTGGTGTTTCTTTTTTTCCCCCTCTTACATTAGAAATTATTTTTCCCTCTTACATTAGAAATTATTCTTATCATCATGATCTTACAGATAAGAAAACTTACACCCCAAAGTGGAGGATTTACCACAGTAAGACCACAGCTGCAAGGATGAGCCCACAATTACTGAAGTTCAGCTCCAGAAGCTAAGAGCACAGGGCAGGAGCCACGTACTGCTCACTTCTTCTCCTAACTTCTCTGGATCCATCTTTAGCCTCTGTCTGGACCTCTATGCTTTGGGTTTTTAGGGGCTTTTGCTCTTTTCTTTCCCTATACTAGGTACTAAATGTTCACTCAACCCTTCAGCTTGCCTCCCTACTTGCCTGCTAGAATACCCCCTGCTCCTCCCCTTCCCATACTCTTCACCATGTACACACATACATACATACACCACACACACACACACACACATACACACACACACGCCAACTCCTCTGAGGTCATTGTCCTGAATGTCCTGGGCCCACTTCCTGCCAATCACCACACCCTGCTGACTATAGTTTGTAAGCACAGCTCCAAGACTTATAATCAGAAGTTGAATCAAGAAGATATTTTACTAAGTTTGTAAATACTATCTGGATGGCTGATAGGACTTTAGAGTCACAATATTTATAACTCCCAATTTACTAGATTTACAAACTTTAAAATCATTAGAAAGTTTTGCTTGTCAGAGTCATTAACTTTGAGATCAGACATTTGAAGTTGTTTAGAAGGAAAATTGTGTGTTAAATATATCACTGCAATAGGAAGTGTTTAAGAGAAACTAATGATTAGTGTAAGTGGCACTCATAGTTTAAGGGAAATTTAATTCTTTTCATTTGACTTTATGAAAAAACTAATCAAAGGTGTTTCCTCTTATTGTGTATAACATATAGTAAATTTATTAATAGAAAAATGAGGCTTGTAAAATAAACATAAAGGCTTTAGAAAGCTAACCTTTTTAAATGTGTAATTTTAGTAAACTGAATATTAATTTAAACCCCTACGTCTGGGCCTCCCTGGTGGTGCAGTGGGTTAAGCAATGAACTATGAAGCAAACAGCAGCCCCTGCATCACGACTCCCATCCCTGCTGCCAGCCAGGGAGAGGACCCACATGGTGCAGCAGACTTCTCCTGCCTTGCCCGCTGCTGCCCTCGGCAGTGTTTTCCGTCAGTCTGCCTGTTCTGCTCTCCACTCTGTTCATCCTCTCACCTCCTGCAACTCTGGCCTGTGCCCCATCTCTTGTATGCATAAATAAATAAATCTTAAAAGAAAATAAAAAAATAAAAATAAACCCCTACGTCTATTGTTTCTTTGAAGAGGGTGGGAAGTTTCTCCATACTTTAAGCTTTATGATGGTTCCCCATTGGCCATAATTGAGTTTGTCAAAGAAGGAAACAGTCAAGGAGTTTCCAGTGTGAATGATGGCTTGGTGATGCCACAGGAAGACAAGGAGAGGCACCATCGGGACAAGAAAGGGCATGAAGTAAAGAAAGATTGGCTACCCAATTCTCACCCCTGGCAACTTTGAGGAAGGCCAGAAAGAGACTTTTATCAAAAGTGCCCTTTCTTCATATACTTGAACTTGGCGTTGTCCTCAGAGCTCTTTTGTAAGTACCTCCTCATGGACTCACAAGGGCATTAACTTGCTCCAATTGTACAGCTGTGACAATTGAAGCTCCACAAATCTTCATGCTTTTGTCTATTCACATTGTTATAACAAAATACCAAAGATGGGTGGCTTAAACAAGCATTTATTTCTTGCAGTTCTAGAAGCTGGAAGTTCAAAATCTTGGCACTCATCAGTTCAATGTCTGGTGAGAGGCCTCTTCCTTGTCATCTTCTCATGTGGCAGAAGGACTGAGGGAGCTCTCAGGGTCCCTTTGTAAGAGGACTAATCCCACTCACGAGTGCAGCACCGTCATGATCTAATCACCTCCCAGAGGCCCACCTCCAGATACCATCATTACATTGGGTGTTAGGACTGAATTTGGGGGTGAGGGAGACATAAACATTTAATCTCTAACATACATTCATGTTCTAGGACCACAGGCAACAGAGTCTAAGCTGGTCTTGTCCCTCTTGGCTCCTAGTGTTAACGTTGTCATCAGCACACTATTATCTGAAGAACTCAAACACAAACTTTAGAGGAAAAGCAAAGGGGTCCTAGTTTAAAAATCAAACAAATCCATAAGCATATATAGTGTACCTATCTTGAAATAAAGTCTAAAAAGTACTTGTGATGGTTAGTATTTCCATTCAAAGGACATAACAATTGTCTCTCTCAGTGGATTCCATTTTCATGACACAGACTGTTCCCAGCAGGAGACTGTCTGGTGAGTGCAAGTAGGGCCAATAGCATTTAAATCACATTCAGCTTCATAAATACTCCAACATGGAAGATGAATCCTGAATTAAAGTTTTGTTAAATGTCTGTCTTAACAATAATTAATTTTACCAAACAGCTCTTCCCTACAGTGATTCAGGTCCAACGGTGCTCACAGATAAAACTCTGCTTTGAGAAAAATGGGGGTGGGGAGAGGGAAGTGCAGCAGAATAAAGGGTATTTTATAAAAGCTTAATGAAATAAGAAGTAGAGAAGAAAATAAAGCAGTTAATTCATTCATAATTGCGTTTACTTCAAACCAATTGTAATTAGGAGACAAAAAAGAAGATTAATAAATCAGACCCATTATCAGTTGTCATTTTAGTCATCAAATCATATGCCCGCCGTGCCTCTTTAATAATAGCTGAACACAAAAACTGGGACAGAATGAAGAATTGTCATGATACTAGAGAAACAGGTTTTTTTTTTACCTTCCCCCAAATGCTAACCTTTGTCACTCATTTAATGATAAAAACAATCATGTTATATATAGGGTTGTTAGTCTTAGCAAACAAAATTCAAAATATGAAACTCATTTTGAATTTCAGATAAAAAGAAATAGCATTTTAGTGTAAGTGTATTCCAAATATTGCCTGGGACATAAAGCAATATTTAGGACATACTTGTAATAAAAGTTATTATTAACTGTTTTATTGTTTATGTTAAATTCATATTTTACCAAGTCTTCTATATTCTGTCTGACAATCCTAATTGTGTGATCATTGTGCTTATGCATATCATATATAGTTTTGAATTAGCAATAATAGAAAAAAACATGTAACACAGGTTCAATCTTCTTTAGCTATCATTTCACATTTGCATAAAGAGGTCTTTTCTATCCTTAGAGTTTCCTTCTTAGAGAAATGGAGTATAGAGCAACTCATCCAAGGTCTTCTAGTTAAGTTAGATCCAGATCAAAGTCTGAGAGGATCCTCAGCCCACTACCACCATGATTTTGTATCACCTCTCAGGAATCAAGTGAATGGAGGCAATCATTGCTTTCTTCTTTACCCTGGTGTACTCAACTGATTCAGTGGTGGTGAGACATTCACAATGCCAGACAACCAATCTCCAGAATTCTTTGCATCTTGCAAAAGTAAAACTATATAGCCATTAAACAGTAAATCTTCATGCCCCCCTCCCTCTAGTCCCTGGCAACCACCATTCTACATTTTGTTTCCATGAAAATTACTACTCCAGCTACCTTCTATAAACTAAATCATGGTATTTGTCTTTTTATGACTGGCTATTTTACTTAGCATCATGTTCCAAAATTCATCTATGTTGTAGCATTTCAAACTATCCTGCCTTTTCAAGGCTGTATGATTGTTCAATGTATGTTTATACCATATTTTAACTATTCATTTGTTGATGGGTTCTTGGATTGCTCCTACCTATTGGCTACTGTGAATAATACTAATATGAACTTGAGTGTACAAATATCTGTTTGAGTCCCTGCTTTCAATTCTTTTAGTATGTACTCAGAAGTGAAACTACTGGGCCTCCCTGGTGGCGCAGTGGGTTAAGCAACGCACTATGAAGCAAACCGCAGCCACTGCAGCACGAGTTCGATCCCTGCTGCCGGCCAGGGAGGG
>JAGFMF010011407.1:1275154-1337838 GCA_019455555.1 Galemys pyrenaicus | reverse complement strand
TTGATCTGCCTGTTCTGCTCCCTGCTCCGTCTGTGGTGAATCCTCTCACCTCCCACACCTCTGGCCTGTACCCCAGTGCTTGTATGCATAAATAAATAAATCTTTAAAAAAAAAAAAAAAAAGAAGTGAAACTACTGAGTCATATGGTGATTCTATTTTAATTGTTTGAAGAACTGCCACAGTGTTTTCCCACCAATTGTGTAGAAGGGCTTCATTTCTCTGCATCTTTGTCATGACCTGCTATTTCCTAGTGTTTTTGTTGTTGTTTATGTTTTTCTTGGTTGTTTTTTTATAGTAGCCATTTTCATGGATGAGAGAAAACATTGTTCTTCATTTCCATGATAAAATCAAGTAAACATTTTAGTTTTGGTGTTTTTTTTTTACTAATTTGTTTTCTTCATTGGAATCTGTAGAGATTATTGAGTTGTTTATTCTGTTTACTACTATCGTTAACTTGTTATTAGTGATAATAGCATTATGCACAGAGCATCTAGTAGAGGTCACATGTGCTGGTCTGCAGGCTCTGTCACTCCTCACAAGGACCCTGTGAAGTAAATACTTTCTATCAATGCTGTTCTCATGTGACAGATGCTCAAAGGAAACTTAGAAAGAGGTTAAATATCTTGTTCAAAATTACAAAGCTTGTGAAACTTGGATTTAAATCCAAATAATCTGACTTCTACACACGAGCCTATCTTTGGATGAATTTTTGTAAGAAAAACACCTTCCAAGTCAAGCTGACCCATGTGAGGAGAATTACAAATTTGTTGACTCTGAAGAACTTTTGAAAATGATTATTTTCAGAGAAGTTTGAAGCTTCTTTAAATACTTTCTTGAAAATTAATCCATTTACTGTAAAATTCACTGAGATCAATGGCTTTTAGTAGATTCACAGATATTAGCAACTACCAACATAGCCAATTTCAGACCATTTTCATTACCTCCAGAAGAAACTTTGTAACCTTTAGGTATTCCCCACAACCCTAAGCAACCACTTCTCTAACTTCCTGTCACTATTTATTTCCTTATTCTGAACTTCCACACAAATGGGATCATAGGTTGATAGTATATGATCTTCTGTGATTGGTTGTTTACACTTAGTATGCTTTCAAGGTTCATCCATATGTAGCATATATCAGTCGTTCATGCTTTATGTATAGTCAAATAAAACTCCATCATAAGAATATGCCACATTTTGTTTACATATGTGTCCACTAAGGGACATTTTCCCCATACCTTTTGGCTATTAATAATATTGCTGTAAACATTTATGTATAAATCTTGGCATTTACATAAGTTTTCATTTATCTTGGATATATACCTAGGAGTGGAATTTCTGACTCATTTGGTAACTCATTTGGTAATTCTCTCTGGTGGCACAAGGGGTTCAGTGCTGCATTGTGGGGACTCCACAGCCACTGCAGCAAGAGTTCTATGCCAGGCCAGGGAGGGGACCCACATAGCACAGCAGACCTCTCCAGCTTCACCCACTGCCCCCCTCACCAGTGTGCCTGTTTTGTTCCCCACTCTGTCTCTGGTGAATCCTCTCAACCCCCCATGCCTCTGGCCTGTACCCCAGTTCTTGTATGCATAAAAAAATAAAACCTTTTTTAAAAAATAAACTATGGGGAATTGCCAGATTGTTTTCCAAAATAGCAGAACCATTTTTATTCCCATTAGCGGTATATGAGGGTTTGATTTTCCCTCATCCTTTCCAACACTAGTTGTTTTCTGAGTTTTTGATTGTAGCCATCTTAATGTTAAAATTTATACTTCCTGCTGACTAATGATGTTGAGCATCTTTTCATGTGTCTTGACTCCCTGGAGAAATGTCCATCAACTTGTCTACTCAGATCCTTTGCCCATCTTCAAAGTGAGACATCTTTTCAGTATTGAGTTGTGGGAGTTCTTTATATAGTCTAAACATAAGTCCCTTAGATATATACTTTTTATATATTTTCTTCCATTCTGTGGGTTGTTTTTTCATTTTCTTGATGGTATCCTTTGAAGCACAAGAATACTTAACTTTGATGAAGTCCAGTTTACCCATTCTTTTGTTATCTTTGCTTGTGCTTTTGGTATCAATTCTAAGAATCCTGTTTCAAATCCAAAGTCATGGAGATATCTTAAAAGAGTTTTATCATTCAGTCCTTACATTTAGTTCTTGGATCTAATTTGAGTTATTTTTGTATGTCATGTGAGGTAAACCTCTAACTTCATTCTTTTGTGGCTCTCCATTTGTTCTAGGATCATTCATTGAAAGCATCATTCCTTCTCCACTGAATGGTCTTGGTGGCCTCAATATTTTATTCTTTTTAATGCCATAATGAATTGACTTGTTTCCTTAATTACATTTTAGGTTTTTTTTGTTCATTCTTAGCATATGGATATAAAATAGATTATCTGTGTGTTAACCTTGTATACTGCAACCATCCCAAATTCATTCATTAGTTGTAACAGGATTTTTTAAATGTGTTCTTTAGGATACAAACTTCTTGGTTTTATGGCAGAATCACTGATCTCATGAGATTTGTTTCCAGGGAATAATTTAACTACCTGAGTGAAGTTTAATATGAGACCCAAAATCTAACTGAAAAGGTGAAGGAAATCTGAAAACCAACAAACAAGAACTTGAAGATATAAGCTAATAAATCGTTATGGAGGAGTCTTTCCTTTTTCAGTAGTGTTAAGATTGAAGGTTGTTGGTTAACACAGGTAAAAATACACTCTGGAGCAGTACTATCCAATACAACTTCCTCTGATGATGGAAATAATTTTACCTCCATTGTAAAACTATTTACCTCTAACATAATAGTCACTGGCTTCCTGTGGATAGTTAAATTTAAGATTACTGCATTTAAATAAAATTTGCTTTAAAATAATTAAAATCAAATTAACAACTTTAAGTTCCTCAGTCACACTAACCACATTACCAGTGCTTTTTGGCCACATATATCTATTAATGGATAACACGAATATAAATTTTTCCATCATCACCAAAAGTTCTACTTTTTGCACAGTGCTACTCTAAAGTTTCTGGTAATGCAACCACTGCATAACTACAGTTTTGGATTTGAAATTCTTTCCTGTATTTGGAAAGAAATACAGGAGAAAATGATATTTCCAATTAAAAATGTTCTTAAAAAAATTCAGTAGCTTGGGCGACCCAGTTATTGCCTGATCTATAACTGACACAGAGATGTTAGGAAGAAAAAGGAATTCACAACTAATGATCTCCCTGTCCTCTTTAAGAAGGGTAGAAGTAAATGAGGAAGTAAAAAGAAACAAATATATTCTAAGAAATCATGATTTTGAAAATCTAGTGTTATTTTTTTAAGGGAAAAGAAAAACCAAAAAATGTACAGTGTCATGGGGCCTCCCTGGTGGTGCAAAGGGTTAAGCACTGCGCTGTGGGGTATCCGTAGCTACTGCAGCACAGGCCAGGCCGTTCCTTACCAGGGAGGGGACCCACATGGCACAGCAGATCTCTCTTGCCTTGCCCACTGCTCCCCTCAGCAGTGTATTTTGGTCTATTCACCTGTTCTGCTCCCCACTCTGTCTCTGGTGAATCCTCTCACCACCTCCTACCCCACACCTCTGGCCTGTACCCCAGTTCTTGTATGCATAAATAAAGAAATCTTTTTTAAAAAAGTACAGTGTCTTAATACCTCTCTGTGAAGTCCTACAGGTCCTTCCTACCTTTAACTGCAGACAAAGACCTGGGTTCAAGTCCAACTTTGCGCTTACAAGCATAACCTTGGGCAAGTTACTGAATCTCTGTGTTCTCTCTTCTGTAAATCAGAAAAGGTATATAACACACTTAGACATGCAGTTAACAAACAGTAAGGGTTCAATACATATTAGCTATTATTATTACTAGATGGTGAAATAATAATGTATTTGCCCCCAATTTGTGCTTGAAACACTTCAAATAACTTCTCACTGGTTACAGAGCAAAACCCAGATCTTCAGTATGGCCCATATGGTACATGTCTGGTCTGTTTCCACTGCTCAAGTTTTATCTTTCAGGGATCTACCTTGAGCTCTTGTCTCAAGAGCTTGTAGTTTTTGCAGACACCATGTGGTTTTATGTTTCCGTCACTTGTACATGTCATTCCCTGTCTGAAAGTTCACTCCAGTTAACATGCAGTGATCCTCTAGGACACAAAGAATTTGGGTTAGGGGACTCTCTCAAGAACTTTTATTGATTCCTTCCTTCCTTTTTTTATTTTGAAATTATCTGTTCAGGTGTTGGCAACCACCAACAAATTGAAAACACTATGAGCCAGATATTGTGCTATGCTTCAAGGGTATAAGGAAGAATGGCCAATGTGGTCCCTACCCCACTATGCAGAATTTGGAGGCAAAGAGGAACCATATATTTCTGATACTTCTTTATATTGCCAAAGCATGGGACACGCTTGGCACATAGTAGGCGCTTTAAAATGTTGTTGAATCAGCCCAAATCTGATATGCAGAGAAAGAATAGTCTGGTGAACTTTTCCCCAAACATGTCTTATTGAGTATTTTAAAAGAGGAATTGGGCTAACAGGTAGAGTAAAACTTGGTAAAATTATATAGTGCTCCTTAGGCATATTTCTAACCCTCAGTTTTCTCTATTGCTTTGTGAAACCATCAGTCTGCAGTTATTCTACAGTTTTAACTCTCCATGGCCTTTCCTCCCTGTCTGTCACAATATTTCCTTCTTTCTGTTACAAAGCAAGGGATAGAAATGGTTTTGTGAAATACATTAATTCTTGTTAAGTCAGACAAAAACTCATTTAACAATATATAGCTTAAATTTGGCTTATTTTCCTTTCTCCCATAGTGTCTACTTTTCTGATACAGAGGCCAGGTGTGAGATACTTCAGACCAGGAGCTCTTGCTATCTGGAATTCACAAATGACAGGGCCAGCAGTCCGGCAGTAGCCTGCTAGTCAGTGCAGAAACACTATACTATGGCAAATTTCTACCAGAAGTTCATCAGAGTTCTGATGATTTAAAGTAAATCTGCTCTCCTGCTGTGCCCGCTGCTCCCCTCAGCAGTGTACTTCTGTTGATCTGCCTGTTCTGCTCCCTGCTCTCTGTGGTGAATACTCTCACCACCCCCCCACACACCTCTAGCCTGTACCCCAGTGCTTGTATGCATAAATAAATAAATCTTTAAAAAAAAAAAAGTAAATCTGGCTAATATAAAGTAAAACTGCTTAAAGAGATAAACCCCTTAAAGGAGATTCATTTAAAAGGAAATTTTAATTTAATGAATAGAAATGCCTTATGTGGAAACACAAGGCTGAATGGAAAGAACTTTTGGGTCTTTCCCAAAGAGGGGGGGCGGCAGAGTGATCTTTCAGCATCTTCAGTTGTAGTTTATTGTATTTTTCCTGGATGGGCATTAGTTGGTGAGCACATATGTGTCATCAGATAAGTAATAATATGTAATATTGTATTGGAGAATATATTCTGATCAATACTATTTGTGGATTCAGACCTATGGATGGTTAATGTTATATCATAATAAACACAGGTACAGGAAAGCTCTGAATCTTTCCCAACATATAGCCTAAAATAATAAAGATTGATCAGAGTATGCTATGCTGGACAGAATTGAATGATACTTCTCATTATATTATGAATTTCATGAAGGCAGAGTTTGGGACTTATTCATGGTTGACTTCTAGTGCCTAATATGGCACTTGTCCTAAGAAAGAACCTGAAACTTCTTGTTGGGTGGGAAGAAGGTCAAGGAAGGAGGAAAGGAGTAAAATGAAACCAACTGAGAGATGGCCACTATCCAGGAACTTAAAGAGAAATTTAGGAACAGGAAGTATCATTGTCTATATCAGCCAACTATAAGTGGGATTCCCTTTGGTCAAAAGATTCAATAATTGAGTTAAATAAGTTTTACCTAGAGTTTTGTTGTTTCATTGAACTATGCCTTCATAGGCTGTGTAGATTATTATACATTTTATCCACCACATTGTATAAGAAAAATTAGCACTGTTGTAATTTTATAAGTTGTCATGATAATCCTTTTCCAGGTGTTCATAACTTTCTGAAATTTCATTGTTTGGGATAAAGCTTTCTCTATTTGTTTATTGGCCCAAAGGCAACTTTTGAAGGTTTCAGAAATAGGTTTCACATCATTTTTAATTTGGTAAAAACTGAAACCTCATTACTTTCTCCTTATAAAAACACAAAATAAAATAAAATATACAAATATAGTTTCACAGATTAAATCAAGACTTTAGGATTCAATTTAGAAAATACTAAATATATTTTTTTTTCAGAATCTTCAAAAAAACAATTTTGCTACAAATTTTACTTTGCCTTTTTGCACAGGCATAATGGCATTTTAAGTTTAAACAACCCAAGGTCCCAGTGCTTAGTTTTGTTTTCCTTCAGGGAGGATATAATTTCATATTCAACCAGCACAGCATTTTCAGGCTTACCAATTAGGTTTGTAGAGGAACTGTCCCTTTTCTAGTTATAATCCTTACCTAGCAAAAACTGAAGAATGAAATGCAAAGAAAGGCCCACATAAAGGTTGGGGAAGCAATCCTGTAAAGAAACTTGGATGCTAAATTTTGAGAGCATCATTAATACTTGCTGTACTTTGCATTAATAATTAGTAGTCCTGCCTGGAGATGAAGTATTTTTAAATTGAACTTTTGCATTGATTAAATCTGGAGTTTAATTTTACCTCTTAATCTTTGTCAGCACTGGCACTGGGTTTGCTCTTTTACAGCTGGCTGCATCAAACAATAAAGGTAACCATTTGAAAAGTCAAACAACAAGAGTAGTTTTGAGGGAATCAACAGCTAAACTGATTCACTGAGTTGGCACCCTTCTTAGGGATAAAAATAATGTTAGATAATCCTAGAAGAGTTATCTTGGTGAGGGTAGAATGATCACACTCAAGATTCCCAACTGCATGACTGGTCAGGCAAGTTAAAAAATGTCTAGGATGAGAACAGTAAGAGGTGATGGGGTGAGAGCAAGTCCTGAATTAAGTTGGTACATTCAAAGTTGCCATAGAAACCCTGTCTGAATATCCTCACTTCTGCAGAATTGATTTTATGTTTAAATGTTAATACGCCTTCTTTCATTTAATGATATATGAAATAGAAGGTAAATGAATATGGAAGAAAGAAAACACACTCGTATGTCTGAAATACTTAAGAATTGAATACATTTCAATACCAAGTCATTCTTTTAAAGGGTGACGGAAGAAAGAGGGTAGCCATGACTGGGAGCTGTGTAGGAATCTTTATTCCTTTATGTCAAATGCGGCACTCTGAAAGGCACTGCTGTAATCAGCTAACCCAGCTTGTACTTGAAGCCAAATGAAATGCAAAGTTGCCTTTCAATTGCAAACCTCACAGAGGAAATGCCAGTTAGCAATTGTTCGAAGTTTCAGCTACTGTATTTTCACATATTCAATTTTACCACTAAATGTTCGTGAGAAAATATTTGGAGGCTCTTTAAAGCTGGTTACATTATCAATTAATCGATAGTATGCTTTAAATAAATATTTCTATTAAATGTAACAAAAACCAGCATTTGTATTGCTTGCACCTAAATTATCATTATCATTGCAAAGCAGATGCGGGAACGCAAGACAAGGCAAACAATCGGCACTGTAATTTGCCCAGTAACATTGTTTTAGATCTAATTAGTGCTTATGCAGATCCTTTACAAAAATGTGAAAACTGCACCAGGATGTAATTGTTTAATGAATTTAGTGCAAAGCACATCTGCATAAATTTCATTTTAGCTGAAAAAACTAAGTTCAACTGCTATTTGCTCCAGAGCCAAAACATTGTGAATTGTGCCCACTGTGCTTTAGCCCTGCTCTGCTGGCTTGGATATTTCAAATAAATACTACAAAGTTAAAGCCTCCAGCTGCAGACCAACCCATCTGTAGATGTTTGTTATATTTGGCAGTATTGTAGAATGATTGTGCCTTCCTGCTGGAAAAAAAAAAAAGGAGGAGGGAAACAAGGTTCTGTCAGCAAAAAAGTCAAAGTTTGAAATATGCATCTTCGAAGTTTCAAATGCAAGTCTACTCTACCTAGCAGTGAATTTTAAATACCTGTTCACAATGAGATTGCCTTACAAAGAATATTATTCTTTTTTTTTTCCTGTTCTCACCAACATTTAATTTCTGTTAAAAAATAACAGCAAACTGAATTGGACCCAAGTTTATTGAAAATGGAATTTGGGCCTTTTCTTTAACTTTTCTGGGATCTTACTTGTCACTTTTTTCGTAATTGGTGTCTAAATATAAAATTCCTTAACTTCTACAAAAAGAGATGAGTTGGTCATGAATGTTTACATGTTTACATAATTGGTCAGAAAGACTTTTTCCTGTTTGTGGTTCTGGTTTTTTTTTTTTTTTTTGTGCAACATAAATGCACACCAGAACTAAAGCTGTTTGTTCTGTTAAACAACTTCTGCACACATGGCAATGCTGTGGGGAAAGAAGATTCAGGATGGGAAACGTGGAGATCAATGGGCCTGTGTTGGAAGAATTTTGTAACATGACAAACTGCAAATCTCATTCTTCATCATTCACCCAAATGTTCCAATTTAGGCTGACACAACCTTGAAAAGCATGTAGTAGATGTCCGATGAAAACAAAAATGTTTTTGTACATGTTTGTTATATTTGGCGATATGTTGATTATCTATTGTAGATCCAATTTCAGGCTGTCTTAAGTTAATGTTCTCTAGGAAACAGACACTGAGGAGACAGAGATGTGCCTGCAGGAAGCTTGGGGGAGAGGGTGCTGTGGGATCCACACCTGTGATAGATAGAGGGAGGAAAGGACTGGGCAGAAGTAGACTCTGTGCAGTTCCAGCAGAGGCCTCAGTCAACCTCAGGCTGCTCGGGGTTGAGCTGAATTGAGGCAAAGGGGCTCTGTCTTTTGGCCCCTACATCAAGCAAGCAAGAGGATTAGGCTGCCCCCAGGGAAAGGCTAGGGTTAGGTAGCTCACTGTATACTGGGGGATTTCCAGGAGCTGTCTGTGGCCAGCCCTCCTGAAGTCTTGGGAAATGAGGAACCCTGGGTGTGTGTGTGAAGGGGGGAGGGGTGTTAATGGAGCATTACTGCATCTACTCCAATCTAGTCCTTGCACACTCAAATCCACTGGCTTGTATAACTCCACATCTGAGAACCAAGTTAATGTGAGAAAAGATGGTCCCAGTGGCTACAGCTGGTTTTGACAATTCATGTCCTCCATACCCCTACTACCCATTCTATATTCTCCTCACTCTCAGCTGGTACCTCTGCTAATGCAGATGGTTTGTCTAGTGGGATGAAACTTAGCACTTAGTTCCTGGCCACCTTGTACTTTTCAGGCTCCACATGCTGTGCTTGTCTGTTAATCATCAAAATTTGCCAAGGGCTCACCATAGAAACCAATGTAGATCACCTAGGTGGCAAGCAAATTCTAGCCCACTCCCTTCTTTTAATGATCAATTGCTCCTGTCAAAGTGGTTAACTTCTTCCCTAGTCTATTAGTCTCTGGGGACAAGGAGCCCAGGAGCCCAAAAGAACTGGTGGCAACTACAGCTTAATATTCAGTGAGGCTCTTGCTCTGCCCCCTAGTGGAAGCATTCCCATTTTGGGAACCCAAGTGCCGGACCCTGCAGAATCTAGAATAGAAGAGGTGGGAAGCACCAATTCCCCAAGTGGGTCATTGGGAGTGTTAGTAAGTGGAGCTATTCCTCTTTTCACTATGTTTTTTTTTTTTAAACCCACGTATTATAACTACTAGGGACAGTACCATGACTTAGGGTCTTAAAGGATAGAGTTTCATACTTAAAAGGACTTATAGTCTGACTAGAAACTAAACTACCCATTTCCAAGTCTTTTATATCTATCAGGCCGGCAGCTTCCAAGTGGTACATCATGTGATAGGACTAGTAGACCCCATAGTCAATGCTTTCTGCATTTAGTCAAGTGGGTTGCTTGGTCCAATGTGATATTATGTGGGCCTCTGTGTTAGTGTTGGCCCTGTGGGCGGGAAAATTAAGCTCATGTTTCGAATACTTGTCAATTCTGTTTAAATAAATCACTTCCTTTTCTGGAGTGGAAAAGGTATGATGTAATCAGACTCTCATCAACTGTCTTAGCATTCCACTTCTTGAAATCAAAGAGATGGTTTGTTTGAGGGATCTGCTGTATCTGGGGCTTACATCTCTCTGTGTGACAAGCATGTAGGACATTCATGGGTGGTAATGACTGAATCAGTCTTGATGAGTGAAAACCCATGCTGATGAGTTAGAACATAGCTTCTATTCTGAGATATTACCTACAGTGTTTATGTACCAATTGTATGTATGTACCAGCTCTTGTGAGACAATGGTAGAGACTAGCTGACATCAACTGGTGAATCATTTTGTCATTTTTGATTGCTTTGCGCCTCCTCCAAGGCAGTAAATGATGCTACAAAATTCCTCACTCTTTTGACCTATTCCCATACTTCTATTCTTGTTCTTCTTGCCCAAAATCTTGCCTTTATATTTCCAGCTTTGCTCTTTCTGAGGCCCTGGCCTAATTTTTTGCCATTGTTCATGAGTCTCTACTTAGGCTTTTTCCTCAGAAGTAAATAGATGATCAAGCTTATAGTCCAAAGCTCCTGCTACAGAGGAAGATTTCTTATTCTGTCTTTCAAGAACACTCCTAGAAGGGGCTATGGTATATTTGGCTTATACATTGACTTTTGCATAAATTAAGTTTTGCCTTTTTCCTTCCCTATCAGTTGATTAATAAGAAACCACACAATTCTCAGGAGCATGTAAGTGATCATCATAGATGTGAACTGAGGGAGAAGAACTAGTGAGACAGGAGTGGTTGAGATGTGTTTCTGGGAAACCTGTTCATGAAGTTCTCTTGTGCCCACTTGTCCTGGGTGTACTATTTCTATCTTTTGATGGATAACTCTAGGCCTGTCTGACCTTTGACTTGGGGTCAGACAGAACCCAAATTATCATGGGCAGTTCTGGCCCCATTGTCACTCAATATCCTCTGGTTAGACACTCCATCTCAACCAGAGCCCATTAGGGTGCTAGGAGCTATTTTTTATTATATTATTTGGAGGGTATGTAATTCCCTGCTGCAGATGGCATGGCCTTACTCCATAACCCTAGGGGTCTACACTCAATTTGCAATTGGGCTTGCAATAAACTCTACCTGGCATCTTTTCCCACTACAGACACCTCTAACAACAGAAGATTTCCTAGTCATATGGTTCAAGTTGCATTACAACTTAGACTTGATGCAGGGTTCTTTCTTGCCATCAACCCAAAGCTGATGCCATGTCACTTGATAATGATGTCAGAGTAATATTTCCAAATGAGGAAATATTGCTTCCAGAACCCACAAAGTTTTCTAAGTGAGGTACTTCCTTCTTAGTGAAGGGTTGTGTTCAGTGCAATAACTTGTCCTTCACAAAATGTTCACAGATATGATGGACCCCTGAATCCTTGTATGATTTATCTCCTACTCTATGAGGACATGTCTCATGAAGGCCCATAACTACTTGCCACATATTGCTCATATGAACCTATTAACTGATGACATCAAATTAGTGGGCCAGTGTTGATCTTCAGATATCCAGATAGTCTAAGTTCCTTTAGCCCTAAAGAATTGCAACAAGCCTAAGAGTTAACAGGTCTATGGAAAGACTAAATATATGCTGCTGTCCACTCCATTTGAATGTATACTGCTTCCAGTACTCTCTACTGAAAGGAATATAAATGAACATGTTTGCCAGATAGAGGTCACATTAAATTATGTTTCTTCTCTCTAACAACAACAGCAACAACAAAATGTACGTGGAATAAAAGTGAGAATTGGACTATTACATGATTGAATTTATAATGATTTATATACTCCAAAGTCTGTCTGGTTACTATAGGGCACCAGACTGGTGAAATGGGATCTTTGATTAGAACTACTCTTCCCAAATATGTTAGATCTTAATGGCAGCATCAATCTCTATTATTCTCCCTAAGATGCAATATTGTTTTCATTTAGCATTTTGGCTGGGAAGGGGGAGCCTGTTTCAGAGACTTCCTATTTGGCCTTCTCTACTCTAATAGTTATTACTCCACAAACTAAGGATTCAATGTGGGGTTCTGCCAATGACCATGTGTGCACATTCCAATTACACAGTTAGAGACTGACGAAATAATTATTTGGTGAGTTCATGGACCCAGTGAACCCATTGTGAATCACTTGAGGTTCAGTTCTCCATTTATTATCTGCCCCATATGCCTTATTCTAATAGAAGGAGCATGCTAATGCTTCAGATATCCAAGTATTAGAATGAACTCAGACCATCTGGTCAACAATCCTAGAAATACCTCCCTGCTGTAGAGAAGGACTGGACAACTTATTATCACGTATAATCATTGAGGTAACATTGGCTTCTTCTAAGGACCCAGCCTTTTCAGTGAATAAATTTCAAGTCTGGAAAATGACCTAGGTATAGGAACTGGACAAGGACCAGGATAATTTACTAGGATGACTTTCCCCAGCCTACTGATCATTTGTCTTTATTTTATTTTATTTTTTGATGTTTAAGTTGAGGAATACTTGTTGGCTGCCCATGTACCTTGGCCAAGCTCTATTATCCATCATCACAGTTGGCAGGGAACCCTACTCCCAACTTTGTCCTTGATGCTATTTTTAAAAATTGTACCCAACTTGAGTCTGATGGTTAAATCCATCACCTCACTTTTATTATTCGGAATCTTATTATCTTTGATGTTATCAGGGAAACCAGTTTTGTAACATCTCCCACCATCAGCCACAGCCTATAGAAGAGAATCAATACTGAGCTTTCCAACATTCCTGAAACCCCTTTCATCAATGGATCCCATACTGCTTCTGACATGCCTCAGAACTGGACCCCTACATATTCATTGATGTAGCTGTGGGTCATCATAAGATTTATCTTCTACCCTTTGTACTGTGTTGTCCCAAAGGCCTCCCAAGTAACACTGTCAACTGGTAGATTTTCTGACTTTTCATAGCACATACACTGTAGCATGCTCTCTTGTCTGAACCTTTGAGCCATTCCTCCATCTACAGTAGTTCTAGATCACTTAGCATGGTTCATCATTCTTCCAATGCTTCTGAGAGCCAACCTGACAATGAATTTCCAGAAGATAATCTCCCAGTCTTCTTGCCAGAGGATATAATTCTGTAGCATGGGAGAGTACTGCCATACCAACAAACTTTCTCTTATAACTGTCCCTCTTGATCAGACACTTTAGGATACAGCCTTATATATATCATATTTGGGTTCTCTAGAGAAACAGAATTAATAAGTGTTATTATATGTATACATATATGTGGGAAAACTTATACATTTATGTAGAAATTTATTCATATAATTATTAACGTTGAGAAGTCCTATAATATGCCTCCTGTGAACTGGAGAACCAAGAAAATTGTCAGTATAATTTGTTCCAAGTCTGAAGGTCCATGAATCAGGGGAGCCAATAGTATAAGTCTGAGAGCTAAAGTCCCAACAGGAGCACCAATGTCCAAGGGTCAAAGAAGCATTAATGTCTCACCTTAAGCAAAGAAAGCAAATTTACCCTTACTTTGCCTCTTCTATTTAAGCAATCAACAAGTTGGATGATTTGGGTCATCTTCTTTATTCAGACTACCCATTCAAATGTTAATCTCTTTTGGAAACACCCAATAGATGCAACCAAAACTATCTATCCTAGCAGTCTAAGTCTCCCTTAGCCCAGTCAAACTGACACATAAAATTATCACATATACTTACCCAACTTTTGTTAATACATGTTTATTTGTTCCCACAGCTTCTTCAACATATTATAATCTCCTCCCTCACTCATTAGGCTGAGTTGATCCCTGATATTCATCTAATAGAAAATTAGTGTAGGGATATATCCACAATAAGAGGTTCAAGTTGCCTCTCTAGGTGGAGACCACTGTATCACCCTCACAAAAATAGGAAATTCATCCTTTAGCAGGCAAGTGTAGAACATTTCTGCACACCACTAAGAGTCAGAGGAATCTAGGAGGCATGAATGATCAACTCAGATGTCCATATCCCAAGTCTCAGGTTCCTACTCCTCTCAATGAAAGACCATGATTTGGACATAACAAACTTGATGGAACTGAGAAGTCCTGCTCTCTAGAGCTCCTTTAGCCTTGTGATTAAGTCCTGGATCTGATTCCTTGCTAGAAAATGATTTTTAGTGTCTTCCTTTTTTTTCTCCTGCCTCTTGAACAAATTCTCCTATCAAGAGATTCTCCTTCCCAGGAATAAAAGTTGGCTTCTCTTGGTATAGTCACACCACCATGGAGCTTACCACTCTTTGAGCAGAACACTTGTAGCATCTAGATCTTCAGCCCACTCCTTCTTGCTTCTTCTTGCCTCTCAGTTTGGGAAGAAGTGGCCAATGTGGTTTTTATAAATGTATGCCCTCAAATGAATATGCAAAAATTTACCTACTTTATTTTGAACAATTTTCCCCCACCTCATTTGTGATAAAAGACTGTGAGAGGCAGGCTAGTGGTTATAATCTATTATATATATAATATTTTATAGCATATTAGAAATCATGTTATTGTAAGTAGGAAATCTGGTGTCTTAGTATTTACACAATTTGGGGAAATGAAAATTGACAGGATACCGTAGCATAATGTGATTGAGGCATTGGAAGGATGTTTAGAGATTCTAATGGAGGATCTGTTATATGTAGGTTCCTTCTACATTTTTCTGATGAAAAGTAAGGGGAGAAATATTTTGGACTTATCAGGAAAGCTGTGTAAATTAGATCCTCTAAACTAATCCAATGTAAGAAATGGAGCCAAGCAGCTTCCTCTACTCCATTCAAGAGATGATTAGTCTTACAGTGAGTATCTTACAGCAGTCACTGAAAATTAATATTCCCGCTGTTTAATGTGGAATTCCTCAAAATTAACCTTCCAAGTGACTTGCACAAATTGGAGAAAGGTACATACACAAGAAGCATGGAATTTATTAGGGTCTTGAGTAGTATATCCAAACCCAGGAAGCAGACATAACACGAATAGGAAAGTCATTAGTTTTGCTTTGGCTTATAAAGCAGTATGGCCAGTTGTTCAACCTCTTCCTAGGACTGAAGAGACCCCGTTCATTCAGATGTCCCCACACAAGACTTGGGGGAAGTGCTAGTTCCTATGGACCCTTGTGGTCTTGTTTCTTTGTCAGTGCTTGACTCAAGAACACACATGTCACCCAGTGCTGGCCTGTGATTTCTAGGGGATAGCTCCTGGAGTATTCAAGGTGAGAACTTTTATACTTAAAAGGAAACATAATGAAAAACTATTCCTTTCTTTCCTTTGCTCATATGTTGTAGTGTTAACCTACATTATGAGCACTGCAACAGTCATCTTACAACCCAGGAGGCAGCTGAGTTTCACCCAACCAACATCAGACGAGCAGAGTAGGAAGACAGAAAGAATCTGAGTGGCTGATGTGACCGAATTTCTGCTTAACTAACTCTGAACTGTCCAACCTGCCATCTGCTATAGGTATATAAGTATAAAAAATAAAACAGATTTTAATTTTTTGAAAAATTTTAGATAAAAATTGAAATGATAGTATAGAGAACTTCCATATATTCTTCACCCTCTATTTTTTCCTCATTTTTAATCTTACATTAATTAATGTGGTATGTTGGTCATAATTAATAAGCAAATATTGACACCTTATGACTAACCAAAGATCTCAGTTTATTCGCATTTCTTGAGTTTTTGGCTAGTATTTTTATTTTGTTCTGGCATCTCCTCTAGGAAGCCACATAACATTTTGTTGTCACTTATCCTTAGTATGCTCCTATTGGCTGTGATGGCAGATTCTCAGATTTGCCTTGTTTTTTATGACCTTCGTAGACTTGCAGAGCACTAGTATTTTATAAGCTTCTTCTATGTAGGTATTTATATGACATTTTTATCACAATTACATTGCAGTTATGGGTTTGAAGGGGAAAGACCACAGAGGTAAATCTGATGACATCTACAGAGGGGTGCCTGTCACCAACAGGCATCATTATTGACATCTGCCACTTACTTGCCTGAAGCAATGTTTTTCAGGTTTCTCCACAGTCAATTTACTTTCTACCCTTTCCATGCTATCCTCCAAAGGATATCACTGTGTCCCACACTTGAGCAAAGAGTTAACTTGTGATCCTTGAGGGTAGAGTACTTACATAAGTTGAGTGGGCTTCTTCTGTATAGTTATCTCCTCTGCTTTCACTTATTTATTCAGCTATTTATTTATGACTGACTCATAAATAAATAGTGGATATTTACTTTATGCTTTGCATTATAATCCAATACTATTTAATATTGCTGTTTAGTTTGCTTAAACTTTGACCATGAAGAGAGATAATGTGTTTTGTAAAGCTGTCTAGTCAGTTGGATTTTCAGCTTTTGTATGACCAAAAACCCTAATTGATATAGCTTTCCAGGCGAGGACATTGCTAGAATATAAGTTAGAACAAGTTAGCTGTGTAATGCTTTTTAAAAATTAGCATAGTATCATGTACATTGCCTGAAAACCTCACTTTTAACCTTCCTGTTGTATTGCTTAGTATGATCGAATTAGAAAAAACAAAACAAGTCATCCCATTCAAGAAATTAATAATAATCATTGATCTCCTATTAAGTGTCTGAAAGACCTTATAAATATACTGGTCAGACCAAAAATTAGGACACCATAGTCAACTACACTGGATATGTTCAGTGACATATAGATACCTTGAAAATGAATCACTTTTTTAAAGACAGTGAAAAATCACAGGGGAAAGATTTCACTAGTGGAGCCACAGGGTTTACTTGTAAAACTGAAAGTGATAAATGTAAAAATCTTTGTAAAATCTTATAATCTATAAATCCAAGGTGCAATTATCACAATAAAGAAAACTCTTAATTATCTAAGTTTATATTAAGCACATATCACTTCTTTAGCCCTTTTACATTATTGAAAATCTCAGACATACCACATTTTTGGTACAGGTAATAACAAATAAATAAACATCGAGAACAGGCAAAAAGAAGAAAACTTTTTAGTCAAGAAATGGCAATGTGCATATATGCACATGTGAGGCTATATAATCTGTGTGTAGATGTGTGTGTGTATCTGTATGTATATAGATATGTGTGTATCTGTGTGTGTGCCAAGAATGAGCTTCTGCCTAGCCTGGCCTGGTGTTAGTAGTGGCCATGGAGGCATTGTTTTGATACCTCCACTGGTGAGAGAATAGTGACAGATAAGAAAGCGGAAGTGAACAGAGGAAGACTAGACTTCAGCTTTTCTTTTCTTTTCCAGCATCAATGGGCAGGACCACCTCTTTCCTAGCCAACAGCATCCGAAGTCACTGTCTACAGACTAGTGGCAAACTGAAGAGCCAAGGAGCACTCACTCTTCCAGGAAATGCTCTGGTCCTAATACCTGAAGTGACCATTAGGGAGAAGGATAGCTTTCCTGCAGTAATAGGTTTTTAAATTCCTGCAAAACTCTATACTAAGTACTAAAGGAGTGAGGATGGGTCAAAAATCAGATTTTAATGGGAGTAAATTTGGCAAAAACATAGGCAGAGAATTTCTAGTGGCCCTTAGGCATGGGGAAAGGAAGATCTTAAATTTTTTTTTTATAATTCATAATTTCTAAAAGTGGAACATATCACACTAAAATATAGACTTCTAGCTTCTCTTAAAAGTGTGAAATCTGGCAAATCTGGCACTGAATTTTCCCATGGGGTTTCTGAGCTAGTTCTGAATGGAACCACTTTTTCTTTAGTCAGGGGTCTCTGGTCCCCCAGAGACCCTATACAGCCACCTATTGTTTTCAATTTATTCATTCACTGAAAATATTTGTATTACTTCAGTTAGCATTTTGAGCTTACCACCCTTGCTCTATGGAGGAGAGAAAAGAAAACAAAGATGAGAGGTAAGATGAACAGGTGCTAAGAAAGTTGACAAGGGACCTGGACTCACAGGAGAATCAGCTGAAAGACTAAAGAATGGAAAATAGAATTTTGTATAGAAGATATGATTTTTTTTGATGAATAATGCAAAGTAGATATTGGGAATAATCCTGACTCAAGATTTTTGAGAAAATTTTTGGGAGAAATCCAAGAACAATCATTCCTTGGTGCTTAAACATAGTTGACATAAAGAGCGAACTAGATGTGCTTCATAATGACAGCTTTTGTGAAGCACACATTTACAGAGTTTAATTAGCGCTCAGGGTTTTAAGAAATTCTGATAGAATAATTCCCCCTAGTTTGAGATATTATTATAAAAAAAATTTTTCAAAGTTCCCTATGTTCTGATTCCTATGCTGAGTTTAGCAATGGATTCAAATCACCAGGTATACTTCAACTTCTGGGAAAGGAAAGATTCTATTTAGTATACACCTTTCTAGTTCAATAAAGGTAATTAAAACTCTTGGTATTGGGCCTTCCCTTGTGGCCCAGGGGTTAAGGACAACAATGCTATCAAGCTATCACCAGCCACTGCAACTTAAGTTCCATCCCTGGCTGGGAGGTGACCCATGTGTTGCAGCAGACCTCTCCTGTTTCACCCACTGCTCCCCATCAGCAATGTGTTTCAGTGCATCTGCCTGTTCTGCTCCCTACTCTATTTCTGGTGGATCCTCTCACCCCCACACACACCTCTGGCTTGCACTCTAGTTCCTGTATTCATAAATAAATAAATCTTAAAAAAAACTCTTCGTATTAAAATTGTTTTTAAAATTAATGTAAATTGGACTAATGAGCTTATTATACAGAGGTATCTAAGTAGAATAGACAAATTTGATATAAAATGTTATACATAAATCATCAAAACTCTGAATATTTAGGGGAAAAAAATTACTGCAGATGAACTGGAGCCACATGTGTTCAGAGAGGTTGACAGTGAAATCAGCAAGAAACTGCTTATTCAGACTCTTCAAACAAAAATGAATTGTTTGATGAATGAGAATTCTTTAATGAATTACCATATGACATGCCAGCAATTTTTTCAATGTCAAACAGAGAAAGTTTTCATTTGTCTTTTGTTCTGCTATAGCTACCGAAAGATAATGAAGGTCACAGCCACTGAGAGAACAAGTTCCATTATGACCCTCAAGAGGCAGGGTGTGCCTACACTGAACCCAGAGAAAAGGGGGACTGTAGGGGAGGTTCTTCTAGAATGTCCAAGCCTCTGCCTTGCTCTTGTTTTCTCTACGTGGAGATGTGTGCTATTTAATGATTCCAGTGGATGACATTTGGATACCAGCAGAGTCATGTTTAGATCTAATACGTTCTCCATTGTCAGCACAAAGTGGTTGGGTGGCCACATTTTGAAATTCTAGGCACATATGTCAGGGACAGTATAAAGAAAACTTGAGGGATCACTCAAGTGGAGGGGTAGCTGTTGGAGCCATATTTTTAAAGGAGATAAGAAGGGTGCCTGGAGACCCCAGCAAGGGAGAAATGAGAGGGCATAATCACATTAAAGGTGTGGAGTTGAGCAGGCAACATGCAGCTGAAGTGCACAACCAGGTGCTTCCTGAGGAATCAGGTGAGCCAGAGATCAGTGTGTGCACACACAACACCAGGTGGATCACCCATTAGCAGCCTCTTAAACTATCAATATTTACAAGGACTCAAAGAATATGGTTCTTGCCTGTATCTCTAAACTAGTCCTTATCTCCTACCAGACTGGAACATACTATGTCTTTGGAACAGACTATGCTGTATCTTATCATCACAACTTGCACATCTTATGTTCTCAGGCTTCCCTTACATATCTCACCACTGTCTTCCTGATCAGTCTTCCCTTTCCCATCCTCAGCAAAATTAGTTGTCCCTTGTCTCCCCTTCCCATGCTTTGCCACATTGAAGGAGCATCACAATACATTTTCCATGTCAGTTTTCCCTCCTAGTTTATAAACACCCTAAGGACAAGACTGATTTATCTTTTCACCATTACTTGCATGAATATCATTGCTTGCATGAAATAATTGATCAATAAATATCTGCTGAATGAATTAATGAAAACAAATATAAATGTCTTGCAAGATTTAACAAATGGATAAGAAAGGTAACTGGAAGTAAAAAAAAATCTAAAAAGTTTAGATATTTAGAAAATTAGATATTTAGATAATTAGAAAAGTGTAATTGTTAATTTTATGTGCCAATGTCACTGGGTCACAGGGTGCTGGGTCACTGAGTGTCTGAATGACATTTTTGAATGAAATTGACATATGAATCATAGAATAAAGTAGATTTCCCCCTCCCCTCCATTGTGGGTGAGACTTTTTCAATCTGCCAAAGACCTGAATCAAACAAAAAAGATGAATTAGTGAGAACTGCTCTCTGTGTGCTTGACTATCTTTGAACTGGATGCAGACTCAGACTGAAACTTACATCATTGGCTTTCCTTCATTTCAGTCCTTTGGAAGGGAATTGGAAATGCATAACCAGTTCTGCCAGGTCTCCAGCTCCCTAACTGAAAATCTTAGGAATTCTCAGCAGCCATAATCACATGAGTCAATTCCTTATAAGGATGGATGGATAGATGGATGGATGGATGGATAGATATCCTACTGGATCTCTTTCTCTTAGGAACTCTAAAACACACTTTATAAATTAAATTCAATGATCATAGAATTTTTCCATACATTTTCCGTTTGTAAAGGCGACAGTGCTGCTCTCGCTCTCTGGTTTGTTGGAATTTCTAGGTCTTAGTGATTTTTGGTGTTAGTTGATGCCAGAGATGAAGCTTCTTGGTAGGCCATGACTCTCTGCTGCTCTCAAGACTGGAATATAGTTCAAATTATAATACAATAAAAACATCTCCCAACAGGTAGAGTGACAAGAAGCAGATAAAGGGCAGCTGTACTAGGACTGGAGGCAAACTTGGTACTCACAAGAAATGGAGCAAAAGCAAGAACCAGGTCAGAAACCATACGAATAACTGTGACATGAGCAGAGGCTCTATAAAGAAATGAACAAAGGTTCAGACAAAATCAAATCAGTAACATACCCTAGAAATTTGACTATGGAATTGAGGCTATGAGATGGGGAAAGGAAGGGAGGAAACAAAGGGGAGGAAGCATGATGGACTGCGGTGGAGGGTTGAGGGTAGCTTGATGGTGGGTGTATGTGGTACCATGCATCTGAGGATGTGTGATCCTATACCTTTAACCAACATTACTTCAACTTAAAAAATGTAAAAAACACATTTAAAAAGAAGCTCATAAGGAAACCCAATTATGACAACATTGAAATTTATCACTGTGGAGTAGTAGTTTCCAGTCCTGCCAAACTGGGCATGGCAGAGCATCTGAGAGCAGGTCATAGCTTGACACAGTTAATACCAAAATGGAGGTGATAGACTCTCAGGCAAAAAGGGACATGTGTGCGAAGCTGTCTCACTGTAGTTTTCACTTGTATTTCCTTTATTGAAAGTGGTGATGAGCATTTTCTCATATATATGTTGGGCTCGCTTATCTTATTTAGTAAATTGTCTATTTGGATCTCCTGCCCAGTTTTCAATTGGGTTTAATTTAATTTTAATTAAATTGCACTTTTAATTGTGTTTAATTGTTTGTTTATTTGGTTGGATTTTGCTTTTAACTTGAATGAGATCTTCGATTACCTTGGATATTAACCCCTTGTCAGTTGTACAATGTGTGATTACCTTCTCCCATTCAGTAGGGTATCTTTTCTATCTGCCAGCATTTTCTTTTCCTCTGAAAAGAAAATTGTAATTTTTGTTTAATTTGGGGAGTCCCAATTGTTTATTTTTGCTTTAATTTTCTTTGTATTCAGGGGTGGAATGCCAATGACATACCTAGCATCAATGCCTTCCTTTTTGTATTTCATTGTCCTGGATTTTATATCTAATTATTTTATATCTAATTCATTTTTGTGCAAGAGCAAGAGTTATTCAACTAAAATCTTTTACATGTGATCATTTAATTTTCCCAGCAACATTTAAAGAGGTTTCTCTTGTTCCACTATGTAATTGTGGTTCTTTATCATAAATTACTATGTGTGGATTTATTTCTGGGCTTTTGATTCTGCTCCATTCATCCATGTGTCTATTTTTATTCCATTACCATGTTGTTTCAATTACTGTTGCTTTGTAATATAGTGTAACGCATGGTAAAATGATGTTTCCATTTTTCTCTTTAGTCTCAGAATTGCTTTAGCTAATTTGTGCTTTGTGTGGTTCCATAGAAATTATGGTATTTTTGTTGTATTATTTTTAAGAATATCATTGGAGTTTTAGTGGGGATTGCATTAATATATGTGTATGTGTATTAGGCTTACTTTTGTTAAAACAGTCAATTTGGCTATGTTGATTCTCTCGGTCTTTGAACATAGACTATCTTCCCATCTTTTTATGGTCTTATTTTATATCTTTTAATAGTTTCTTATAATTTTTGTTGTATAAATCTTTTACCTCCTTAATTCCTAATTATTTAATTCTTCCTGATGTGATTGTAAATGAGATTCTTTTCTTAATTTCTTTTTATTTTTGTTCATTATTTGTATGTAAATTGTAACTGATGTTGTTAATTTTGTAACCTCCTATTTTATTATATTCATTTATTATTTCTAATAGCTTTTTTGTGAGTCTTTAAGGTTTTCTATATATAATAATCATGTCACCTGTAAATAATAATAGTATTATTTCTCCATTTCCAATCTGAATTTCTTTTATTTCTTCTTCTTGTCTGATTGTGCTAGCTTAAACCTCCAACACTAGATTAAGCAAAAGTGGCAAGACAAGTCATCCTTGCCTTGTTCCTGAAGTTAAAAGGAAAGCTTTCAGTTTTTTCACCATTAAGTATAATGGTGGATCTAAGTTTTCAATATACAGCCTTTATTATGTTGAGACATGGTCCTTTTATTGTTATCTTGTTAAGAGCTTATTTTTTAAATCATAAATCTTATCAATTTTTTTCTCTAAATTTATTAATATCATCAGATGGTTTCCACCTTTCTTTTGTTGATGTCATGTATTATATTGACCAATTTATCTGTATTAAACCATCTGTTCATCCTTGAAACAAATTTCACTTGGCCATAGTGTATGATCCTTGTAATGCATTGTTAAATTTACTTTGTCATTATTTTGTAAGAATTTTGCATTAAGTATTCATCAGTGATAAATCTCTTTGGTTTTCTCATTTAGTGATATCTTTGGTTTTGATATTAGGGTGGTGTTTGCATCATACAATATGTTAGAAGTATCCCCTATTCTTGGATTTTTGGAAATAACTTGAATAAAATAAAGGTTTTTTCTGAAGGTTTGATAAAATTCACTTCTAAAGTGATATAGTCTTCGGCTTTTGTTTTGGAAGAGATTTTTGATTACGGTTTCAATGTCCACAATTATCATCTGTGTATTTAAATCTTCTGTTTCTTTATAAGTTAGTTGTGGTAAAATATATTTTTTTAAAAATTCACCTGTTTCAAGATTATTGAATTTGTTAGCATATAGTTGTTCATAAAAATGTCTTATGATCCCCGTATTTCTCTGATATCTGTAGTAATTTCTCCTCTTTTATTTTTTCTACTTTTATTCATTAAAGTTTTCCCTTCTTTTTCTTATTAGCCTCATTAAAACTTTATCAATTTTATTTATCTTCTTAAATAACCAACTCTGTTTCATTGGTCTTTATGTTTTTTTATTTCTGTTTAAATTTATATCTGCTTTTATTTTTATGTTCTCCCTTCTTTCTATTAATTTTTCCTCTTGTTTTTCCTTTTGCTTTAGCTGTAAGGTTACACTTTTTATTTGGATTTTCTTGCTTCTAATATAGGCTTGTACTGCAATTAACTTTCCTCTTAAAACCACTTTTGCTATAGTCCATAAATGCTGATAGTTTGTGTCCCTGTTATCATTAGTCTTCAGGCATTTTTTTAAATTTCTACTTTAATTTCCTTTTTAACCCAATGGTAGTTGAGCAGCTTGTCATTTAATATACATGTGTTTAAGGCTTTTCTAGATAGTTGATTTCTAGCTTCATGGTATTATGACCAGAAGGAATGTTTGGTATAATTTCAGTCTTCATAGATTTGGCTATTGATGTGTGTCCCAATTTATGGTCTATTCTTGATAATGTTGCACATGTACTTGAAAAACGTGTATATGCTACAGTTTGGGATGAAATGTTTTGTACTTTTCTGTAAAGCCTATGTCATCTAACTCATCATTTAGGTCACCATCGTTACCTTATTTATTCTCTGTCTTGTTTATTTGTTCATAGATGTAAGTGGTGTGCTGAAATTCCTTACTATTATTGTGTTGTTATTGTTGCTGACATCTCTTAATTCTCTTTGTAATTGTTTCCTATATCTTGGTTCTTCATCATTTGGTGCATATATTTGTAAAAAGTATTTTATTTTCTTCTTGTATTAGATTCTTAATGTTCATCCCTGTCTCTTATTACCTTTCTTAACTATATATCTAGTCTATCTGATATTAGTATAACTTTTCCTGCCTTTTTTAACTTACAATTTGCTTGCCAAATTATCTGTCTTTCTGCCTTTCACTTTAAACCTGTTCTTATCTTTAGTAAGAAGATGAGTTTCCTGTGAAAAATATGGAAATTTGTTATGTGATTCATTCAGTTGCTTTTTGTATTTGAACTGGTGAATTAAAGCCATTTGCATTTAGGTGATTATTGAAATTCATGTGTTTATTTCCATTTTAATTTTTTGGTATTTTTGTTTTTTTATTTGTTCATTTTTTTATTAGATGCATCCTGTTATGTTTTGTTTGGGTTTCATATCCATTGCCTTATATATTACTCTTGAATTTTGTTTGGAAGTTATACTGCATTATGGACATTATACAGAGGTTTATATATAAAGGTATATATTTACAACCTACTGGAGGATTAGATCTCAAACTCATTCTAATTGTCCACATTATTACTATCTTCCTCCTCAACATTATATAATTGTCTATTACTTCTAGATAAAGCTTTTGTTATTTTATAATGGTTACTTTAATATTTCTTTCAAGATCAACCTGGTGGTGATCAATTTTTTTAACTTTTGTTTTCTGTAAGTATCCTTTTCTCTCCACTTTTGAATGATAAGCTGACTGTTTTGATGTCCAGGTTGGAAATCATTTTCTTTGAGGGCTTTAAATATTTCCTACCATTTCTTTTTTGCCTGCAAGTTTCCACCAAGAAATGCACAGATAGTCTATTAAGTGTTCTGTTATATGCAACTCTTGCTTTTCTAGGTATGTTTAATATCTTGTCCTTGTGTCTTATTTTTAGCGGTTTGTAATGTGCTTGGGTATGTAATTACAATGTGCTTGAGGTGTGTCTGTTTGGAATTATTTTGCTTGGGTATCTTTGGGCTCCTTCCATTATATCTGGTCTTTAACTCAGATTAAGGTGAATCTCGGCTATAATTTTTTTTTCTTTAATATTTATTTACTTATACATCCAAGATCTAGGTACAGGCCAGAGTCGTGGGAGGTAAGAGGATTCACCAGAGACAGAGCAAGTTGCAGAACAGGCAGACAGACTGAAATACACTGCTGAGGGGAGCAGCAAGCCAGGCAGGAGAGGCCTGCCACACCATATGGGTCTCCTCCCTGGCCAGGGAACAGACTAGTGCTGCTGTGTCACAGATGCTTCACAGTGGGGCGCCCAACACGCTGTACCACCAGGGAAGCCCTCAGCTATTATTTCTTTAAATAAATGTTCTATGCTGTCTCTCCCTTATCTCCTGTGTGACCCCAATGATATAGACATTGTTTCTTTAAATTATGTCAAGGGCTCTTATGCTGTTTACATTCTTCATTTTTTTTAATGCTGGTGCGTTTTCCAACCATGTACGTTCAAACTCACTAATACTAAGAGTTACCTCTGTTTGTCTACTATCAAAGCTCTCTATCATTTTTTAGTTCATTTATCCTGTTTTTAAGTCCACTTTAATCATTCTCATGTTCTCTTTATCCTTGTATCCCTTTATCCATCTATTTTTTCTTATTTCACCAAACATTGTTATAACTGTTATCTTAAACTTCTCATCAGACAAACCATGCATTCTACTGAATTTAGACTTCTTTCAGGCTTTTCTTGTTGCATCATTTGTGTTATGTTCCTCTGACTTCTCATGTTTTTGTTTTTATGGGTTTAGATAATGAGTTTTCTTCTCTCATCTTTGTGAATTGGCCTTGTATTGTGTTTATAGGTTTCCAGACATAATCCTAGGTTGTTTACCCAAGATCCTTGAGTGTCTATTGCTTCATAGACAGATTAACATGCCAGAGCTGGGTGGGAGGAACCTATAGTGACCCCATCCCCTAGGCCATTTCCCCTGTTAAAGTATTCTGAATAATCCCAAGCTAGTGTCAACCTCTTGGCTGTGGTTCAGCTCTGGTATGTGGTTCTGTGCCCACTAGGTATTTTTTCCTCAGGGTAGTGGGCAGAACAGAATGATCTGAGAGCTACTTGTTCACAAAGTGGATAGGCTACTGTCCCAGTTCTGATTACAGATGAATGAGGGGGTGGGTTTGCACATGCCTTCCACAAAAGACTGCCTCCCCTGTAGAATTCTCTCAATCCTCTCTCAATAGTTGTAGCACTGGAAGGGGGCAAAGGTTGGGGTAGAGTCCTGGCTGGGTATTGTTTCCTTTGCCTTTCAATTACATAGCTATACCCTAAGGCACATTCGCCTGTTGCTAGGACCCAGGTGCTTTGAATTCTGGCTAATGGCAGTATGCACCATCCATATAAAGGTGTTATCTCAGCTTTGGCCCTGGATGGATATGAGGCAGGTGTTTCACATTACACAGCTGCAACCTGAAGAGCCTCCTCTGTATGGAGGCATAGGTGAGCCAATTTAGCCTTCCCCATCAGTTTGGGGCTCCAGCATTCATGTCTAGGAGCCACAAGCTCAAGCAAATGATCACCAAGCTGGCAGTTGCCAAGGTTGTCTCCTGTCTTCAAGCTCCTTTATCTAGGAGTGTAGGGTGTTTCACTCTCTGGTTCTGGATTCCTAATTTCTACCCAGCAATATATTATCTACCTTTTCAGATGCTGATTTACTACTCCTATATTCATTTGTAGCTTCTATGCACTTGCTCCTACAGTTCTCTAGGGGTAGACTCCTCCATCAAACACTGAATGCACTCTACTCTCTGGGAAATCCCCAGGTTCTAAGATCCCCAAAAATGTGAGTAACTACTTAAGTAAATAACAAGAGAGAGGCTCGGTATTGCAGTACTCTCTCCATTTCTTAGTTTACACTGCCCTAATTAATAGTCTAAAAAAAAAGTTCAATGTTCCTACCCTCTCTGCTGTATAGTACCTCTTTATATATGCAATAGCCATCCAGGAACTATTTCTTTTGTTTATGTGCAATTTGGTTATAAAGATGTAGAGGTGAGCCCAATGTCTTCGCTCTTCTGCCAGACACTCCAAGTCATTTTGAAAGTCATCCGATTAACTCCCAATAACCATTCTCTGCTTTTCCCTTTTAACATTTAAACTCATGAAATTTAGCAGGGCATTAGCTGCCCAGATAAAGATTTTATATCACCTGTTTACTTAGCAACAGATATGACCATATAAACAGATTCACACAATGGGGTGTGAGCGAATGTGATATTTGCAACTCGTAGGTTACATTATTTAAAGGAAGTTATCCATCCTAGGTTGTGGATTGAATGTGTATGCCCCCCCCCCCCACCTCCTAGGTGATGGTATTAGGAGATGGGCTCTTTGGGAGGTGATTCAGTTTAGATGAAGTCATGAAGCTAGGGTGCCCATGATGAAATTCGGCCCCTTTTAAAAAGACAGAAACCATAACTCATTCTCTCTTTCTATATTTTGCTATGTAAGGACCCAGTAAGAAGATGGCTATCTGTAAGCCAGAAAGAGAGCCCTCATCACAACCCAAGCCACTGAATAATACTGGCACCATGCTCTCAAACTTCAAGTCTGTAATGCTATGAGAAATAAATGTCTGTTGTTTAAACTACATTGTCCTTGGACTTCTGTTACAACAGCCTGTTGGTGCAACCATCCTAAGCTGAGCATGTTCATGGTTGATTTGAGTAAATAGACAAAAGATCTTAGAGCCTTAGGTATATCTGATACACCTTTATGCCAAAGCAGGGGACCAGATACACCGACAGACTATCAGGCAGGGAGGCAGGCAGGCAGCAACTGAGCCTCCCACCTCCTGTGATCTCTGCAATCTCAACGATCTCTCCAGTGATCTCTCACTTCTCAGCCTGGGTGTCCATAATCATAGGTCTGTATGCCCTCTGCATATACTTCTTAGCTCAAGTGTCCATATTTACAGGTACACATGACCTGTGCTCATGCTTCTAAGCACTTTCTTACAATAACAGGATATAATGTGTGAGGAGTGAAACTTGGGAGGAAAACAAAGCTGCAGGTGGCAGTGGCAGAGGCTGGTGGCAGGAGGTGAAAAAGAACCTGAGCCATGCCATGTTCCTTACACAGCTGAAGCATATGTGTGTACTGTGTACTTCCTTCCTTTTCCCCTTTTCCTGAGGGCTGTAACATTGACATGGTGTTTGTGAGCTGGTTTTGATCATGGGGGTAGGTACATCGATCCAGTGAATGGCAGGCAACAAGAATGCCTACGCCTCTGGGAGAACATTGCAGAGCAGAGCTCTGGTTATCCCACCAGCTCTTCATATAGAAGAGAAATAAACCTTCCATCTGGTTTAACTCTGGTTTTCATCTCTGTGAAAACAGCCTAACTAATATAATAATTAATTTTCAAAAGTTCAAGCTTTAACAATGTGAAAGGGCACACAAGTCCCAGGTGACCCACCCCATTTCTAACTTTTGTACAGAGTGGGCTTCCACCAAATTGTAAAAGTCAGCAGTGGTTTCAAAATAATTGTCTATAGAACAGCTACAGCTATATCAGTAGATGATTTGATCAGTCAAGGATCTTTTTAAAAAAACTTAGAAGGGCTCTAACATCAATCATTTTATACTGATAATTCTGATGCAGCCCCTGGACCATAGCACAAATCCCAGGACTCCCCCATCTCTGCTGTCAGCTTCATTGCATAAGGTCACCAATTCACATCTACTTCTGTCCTTCTCCTTGGTGTTGGGATCTACTCAGATTCTTCTCTGGCTCATCTTTGTTTCTTTACATGCTTCTTAGCAAGTACATATAGGCATGGGATAACAATGGCTCCAGAACAATATCCTCCTCCCATAGCCTCACCTGGAAGAGTTCTCAGCAGAGCAACTTGCTCTCCTCTACAGCCCCAGCCTCCCCTCCAGGAAGAGAGCTTAAACACAGAGGAGCTTAGGACAGAGATCCCTGACTGGGATAACTTTGGCAACAGTAAACCTGGATGGACTGTTTTATTTAAGGTTAACATATTTTTTTCTATGTAATATTGGTTTATAACATGTAGATTTCAGATAACAGTCTTTTAAATCAGCATCTGTGTATACTACCTTATGTTCAACACAAGAATTCTAGTTTGCTTCCATCACAATAGTTGATTCCTTTTACTCAATTTACTCATCTCCCTCCTCCCAGATCCCTCCTCCTTTCCCTTCTTGTAACCACTATTTTGTCCTTATAGTCTTAAAGTTTGTTTTTGTAGGCCTATTTTATAACCAATATTAAATGTCCTGTGAATGAAAGCCTAGAAGGTATTCCTATGCAGTCAGGCAAAGATCAGAGGCATTGTCTCCGTGATTCATGCAGAAATGCCTGAAGGATAGGACCCCAGAAATGAGGGTCCCCCAGAAATTATTTGATAGTCAATCCCTGAAGAGTTATTGGCTACTTCCTAGAATGATTCCAGAACACTTCTTTGAGAAGCCCTCACAGAGTTTTCCAGGAATCCCTCTAAGTTACTCGTTTTTCAGAATCCCTGGGGTGCTTATTATAACACAGATACTCTGAACCCCATCCAAGAGTTTCCTATACAGTAGTTCTGGGGTAAATCCTGAGATCTATGTCTAATGTATGTGTGTCAAACAAGTTCCATTTGATGCTGAGGCCACAGGTCATGGGACTGTATTCAGAACAATTTCTTTCTGGTCTGAAGCCTGGGGAGATGGTAGTTGTGAGAACTTCCTTAGGCAACTCAAATAGTTTACACTTAGTAGTACTCTATAGGTTGAAAAAAAAAGAGCAAAGGGGTGGGAGGAAACAGAGAAGGGAACACATACTAAGGAGTCCAACAGAACTCATTGCATCTAGTCCTCTCCTGCACTGACTGTATGGCCAATGTCTCTGGAGCTTCATTTCCTTTTCTGTGAAAATGGGAATACAATACCCATTTAATAGGGTTGTTGAGACGATTAAATGAGGTAATGTCTCAGAAGCTCCCACAGTGGCTTACTCAGGTAGTCAGGAAATGACATTTCAAGTCCGTGTCCCAGTTTCCTGCTATTGTTCCCAACAGAGTGCTATGACATTACTCATCTCCAGCTCTAGACCCCATATGTGTTTTGACTTCTTCATTATATATCTGCATCCCCATGTGAGAGAAAGCATTTACCTTATTTATTTCCACTGTAACAGTCTGTAAACATTATTTTCAACTTTATTTAAACAGTGTTATATGATCAATTCACCCACTAGAGAGGGAATTAATTCCATTTTCCTTAAAGTTACACATAAAGAGTATCAGAATGTTCCAGAAGATGTTTTAGATTTTGTGATGCACATCAGCAGCTCACTTATTTGACTAGGAGTTTAATGATCCTTTCCAATAAAGAGGTGAGAGGAGGAAAAGTGATAGAACTCCTTAAGATACCCCACCATAGCTCAAGAAAACTACCAGCTCCCTAAAATAGCAATGGAAAGGGGATGATCGCTGCCTCATTGAGTTTTGTCTGTGATTGACCTCTTGGTAATCAACCATGTTCGCCTTTGTTTTAAAAGAGTGATTGTACAAGTTGAGGACCACCTAAGTGGTTTTTTTGTTTTGTTTACTTTTTCTTTTATTGGGAATCATTTCTTTCCCCCCCTCTTAAAAAAAAAGGAAAAAAAAAAACCTTGTATGAAAAAAAAAAAACCCATGTAGAGTGCTTTATGAAATAGTAAACTCAATACATATCATTGTCTGGCTCAATAATGTCTTCTATGTGCCTTTTGACATTTTTCTGTTTGTAAGCCCCAGAGGAGTTCAGAAAAACTTAAAGGAAAGGGCACTCAAAATGGGCAATGCTTGTTAGCCAACTCTCACAAGTGTGTTGGGGCAGGGTTTATAAAAGCCAGAAGTTGGCTGCCAGTGGCTTAGTAACCATACTGAAGAACTGGCAAGATGAAACCACCAGGTTTTCCTCCCACCATCACTGGGTGGGATTAGGTACTTTCATTGCCTCTCCCAGTGACGTTAATACTGGTCACCAGTTATTTTACAAACCATTTTCCTCTAGATCAGGGCCCTGAAGAGTGACAAAATTAGGCAATCAATGGCATATAGAGACAACTAAGTTGTCTAGAAGGAGCAACAGAAAGCAGAAGGAGTCAGAGGATAGACTGTATCATAATCCACAGCCTAACTTCTACCAGTGTTTCATCTTTCAGAAAATAGCATCCATCATCTATCTAGTTCATTAGGCCAGAAATCCAGTAATGAGTCCTGGCACCTCTCTCTCCCTCAAACACTCCCCACATTCAATCTAGCATTATGTCCTACAAAAGTAATTTTACCACTTAGCTGTCACGGGTATCCATCCATTTTCCTTTACTTCAGTACCACTAAGCCATTGCCTCTCATCTGGAAACTGTGATACCCTCCCATCTGCTTTGCCTATGGCCATGCCTGTCCCCCCTCTAATTTCTCCTCCACACTGCAGCAGAGAGGCCTTTCAACATGCCATATGATTGTATTACATCTCAGAATCATTCAATGTAATCTATCTGCTGACAAAATTTTATCTAACTTGGATGATCTATCTCTACCTACCTTTCCAGTCTTAATTTCAATGCAGTTCCTGATACATAGGAGACCCTCAATATTTGTTGAGTAGTGTATATGCCACATTGAACAATTAAGTGAACAAATAAATGAATGGGTAAATCAGTATGTCATCTTCCTCTAAGGACTTTTCAAAATAATGCCTCTATCCACAAAGAGAATCTTGAAGATCTTCATGTTATAAAAACAGACACAAAGCTCTAATTAAAAGTTAAGTTCTACATGGCAGAGTGTTTTAAATCTCAGTTACGTAAGCACCCTCTTCACTCATCCCATTCCTAACTCTTGGCTTCCTTTTCACAACCCATCTTGGAAATGATTTGATCACCTCATATTTATCTTAGTACATAATCTTATTTCTCAGGATTTAGAAACTCAACTGTCTTCTAAACATGTTTTAATTCTCTATTAGGGCTCTTGTGCTCTCTTCAATGTCCTCTATCCCTTGAAATAAATGCTCCTTTCCTTTTCCACATGAGCAGTCCCCATCTGATCTGTTCTAGACTCACAGATTCAAGGCCACACATAGCTGAGGCCTTGGATATTTCAGATGTCTATGCCACCAACATCACAGACCCTCATTTGTTCAGTATCTCTTGGAAGGATTCCAGAATCCTGTTATGTTGAATAACTCTCCAGATAATTTATCATGCTGCAAGAGAGCCACAGAGTCTATCCCACTCTTTGCCTATACGTTTCTCAGCTGATTCTGTGCTCCAAGGTCTGTGTCAGACATAGAGAATGACAACTTTTTCTATACCAGAGTCTGAAAAGGATAATTTAAGAAAATAGTCTTCTCTCTAATTTCTAGAAATAACAGTGTTATTGAAATGAAGTTCCATGATTGACTTAGCACAAATTTTAGTATAGGCAGAGAACTTTAATACAGTGAGAAGACAACAGAACTCTTTATTTAGATTATGTTTATTGTTATAAAACATGTGATCAGTTTATATTTAAAAACATCAGGTATCAGTCTCATAAAAGACTATCTCATAAATATCTTAGCATCTGGAACAGTACAGGTACTCAGTAAATATTTTTTTGAATGAAAAAACATTCAAATTTGCCCTTCCTCATCAAAATCCTTTTCAGTAGTCTGTCCAACCTGTATTTTAATGAATTGCCTTTGAAATTAGGGTTACCAACTGTATGGACAAATATCTTCAAAATAATGTTCCCACTTTTTTCTTTTTATTTGGAAGTCGAGGGCAAAACACAAGCAAGTTGAATCCTGCCTGACTTGTGTTACTTCATTGATTTGCATGTGTGAGTTTCTACTGAGATGAAATATTTATCAGATCCAGTTCTGAAATGATCTCTTTTTGTATCTAAAAGCTATTGAAGTACACTTGAATTCTCCTGACTTGCATATGTTACTCTGAATGCCTTATCCAAATGTTAGAATAGCCTTGGCTGAAGTAAAACTAATGTCATTTTTTTTTCATATTTGGAAAGACAAATGAAGTATATTAAAACCCGGAAATACCAAAGCCATGTGGGATGTTGACTCCCTCTTTTGAATTTAATCCTCAGTGTGGAGCCACAGCTGAAATAGAGAAGTTGAGCTTAGAAGAACACTGAACTGATCTCAATAACTAAAGGACTACGGTCTAGAGTTGGAGAAGACCAGAATCACTAGATTGCTTCTATTTGTTTCCTTTCCCTTCCTTGCATTGCTTGGGAAGATAGTTCTGTGCAACAACAAACACCCAATGCCTAAGAAAGGTAGTGTTGGAAAGGTAATATGATGGTAACATCAGTGTCTGCCAGAACAGGAAACATACCACAGAGAGGTATGCAGGTGGGCAGGTGTCCTAGCATCTTCTTCCTGACACCCACCTTTTCTGGGACAGAAGTACTGAGAGATTCCCTGGGGAACAGATGATGTCTAAAGTTGAGCAAGAGAGAAATACAAGGACCTTTTCATCCTGTCCCATTCTACAAATCCAAACTAACTTGGAAAGCACAAAGAAGGTTTTCCCCTGCTCTCAAGACAGATATTGGAAGGCATTGGAACTGAGAGTGTCCACAGAAGAAATGAACTCATAGTTCTCTAACAAAACAAATGTTTCAGAGCAGCACAAGTAATGGGAAAGGATAAAATAAGAATTTTAAATTAGCATAATTGGAGGATACTGGACACTTGCAAGAGGGACAAGTGACTATGAAGATAAAGCTATAAGAATACTGCATATAGAAAAATATAACTTTCTGAGTAAAGGAATTAATGTGTAATTAAATATCCAAATGGATATAACGGAAGAAGTATTTAAGAGGCTGGAAAATTAGCCAAGGAATGCTCAAAAAATTTCATTAAAGAAAAGAATAAAACAAAATCTTAAAAGATATGGAAAACAGGAGTAAAACTGTCATTACTATGTAGTAGCGATTTCTAATGGTGAGGAAAAAATTTTTAAAAAAAATTGAGGAAATCATTTCCCAGAATTAGAGGACGATAGAATTTTTAGATTGTCATGCTTCATCCATTACTAAATAAAATTTAAAAGGGTGAGAAAAATTATTAGGCATATCATAATGGGATATAAGAAGCATAAAGTTAAAGAGAACGTCCTAAAGCTTATAGAGGGGAAAAAGCAAATCATCTTAAAAGAAGCAAGATAAGGGGGTCTCCCTGGTGGAGCAATGGGTTAAGCAATGCACTATGAGGCAAAACACAGCCATGGCAGCACTAATTAGATCCCTGCCCCAGGCCAGGGAGGGGTCCCAATTGGTGCAGGAGACCTCTCCTGACTTGCCTGCTGCTCCCCTCAGCAGTGTATTTTGGTCGATCTGCATGTTCTGCTCCCTGCTCTGTCTCTGGTGATTCATCTTACCCCCCATGCTTCTGGCCTGTACCCTGTTGTTGTATGCATAAATAAACAAATCTTTAACAAAAAAAAAAAAAAAGAAGCAAGATCAGACTGAGAACAAGATCGCTGACAGCAGGGAAGAACTATCTTTAAGTTATTGAATAGAAAGAACTTGGAATCTAAACATTTCTAGCCAGCCAAATGAAGGACAATGAAAGTATATAGAGAAGATTTTTTTAATTGCATTACTTTCTATTGAATATTGGTTTACAATGCTGTATACAATTTAAAGGAATAGGTTCACACTTTTAAAATGTATGCTGCCAAAGAACACCCACAACCAAAGCACAAGAGTCCTTTGTGCTCCTCCACCAGAGGCCACTGGATCTCCTTGCCCACTTGCTCTCCATCCCCCACTTCCCTTTCTGATAGCTTCAGTTCTACAGTCATAGTCTGAGGTTTGTTTTGTCAGTTCATTTGCTTTATTTCTTTATTCCACATATAAGTGAAATTATCTGGTATTTGTCTTTCTCCTTCTGACCAATTTATTTAGCATAATCCCCTCCAGTTCCTCCAGGTTGTCACAAATGGCAACATTTCATCTTTTTTATTTTTATAGCTAAGTAGTATTCCAGTGTGTGTGTGTGTGTTTAACATCTTCTCAATCCACTCATATATCCTTGGGCACATAATAGTTTATAATTTGGTTATTGTAAATAATGCTGCAATGAACGTAAGAGTGTATATATCCCTTTGAATTAGTGTTTTTGTATTCTTTGTATAAATATTAAAGAATAGAATTACTGTATAATATATCATATCTATTTTTAATATTTTGAGACGCCTCAACATTATTTTCCACCAACAGTGTATGAGTGTTCCTATTTCTCCAAACCTTTTCAGCTTGTGATCTTTTTTAAATGAAGGTAATTGAATAACACTGTTTATAAAAAAAAAATTATGATTCAGATTTTAGTCTCTTTGTGAGACTTCTTAAGGGATACACTATAAGAAGGGAAATTAATCCAGAAAGAAGCAATAAAATGTTAAGAAATAAAAAAATAATGTACTGATATATTATGTAACATGGATAAATCTTGAAAATATATTTTTTAAAAATTCATTTGTGCATACAAGAGTTGGGCAGACCAGAGGTATGGGGGTTGGTGAGAGGATTCGACAGAAACAGAGTAGGGAGCAAAACAGGTGGATAGACTGAAATACTCTATTGAGGGGAGCAGCAGGCAAGACAAGGGAGGTCTGCTGCACCATGTGGGTCATCGAACTTGTGCTGCAGTGACTGCTAATAGCTTTATAGTGCTGTGACTTAACCCCTGCACTACCAGGGAGGTCCCTGAATGTTGAAAATATTATGAGTGAAAGAAGCTAGTCTAAAAGAACACAGACCATATGATCTCATTTATGAAACGTCCGGAATAGGAAAATTCATAGAGAAAACCAGTAGATTTTTAGAGGGGCAGAAGATAGTGAGAAGTGATTATTAATGGATGTGAGGTTTCCTTTTTGGAGTAATGAAAATATTCTGTAATTATATGGTGATGATGCTTATACATAATGAACATACTTAAAACCACTTTAAAAATTGTATATTTTTAATTATTTTAAAGAAAACAAAAATATAGATTAAGAAAGTCATTTATTTATTTAGAAAAAAAAAATGAAGAAAAATTACAGAAGGAACAAAATCTGGAGTGGGGAGGCCCAGCAAGCTGTGGAACAACCAAGCAGGTAGTATGGCCAGTGAGTCCCCAGTGACTCAGTAGGTCCCACGAGCAGCAGAGCAGAACTGGCCGGTGTCCCTGATTGGTAAGCCCAAGCAGACTCCAGCAAACCCCCAGATGGGACCTGGAGGGAGTCCTTTGATGGTAGATCATCACAAGTAGTAGAGCAAGTCAAGGGGTGCAGACATGACAGGCCCTGGCAGAGGAAATGGGGGGACCTGGTTCCCACTGGCTGTGGTTCTTAGAGCAGTGAACTATAGGGACACTGTTCAGGGAGAAAACCTCATGGACAGGAGTGGGGTTGACTGTCTTTTGGACAGTAGAGGCCAGTGCAGACTTCAACAGGTTTGACACCGGGAAGCTTTAGGTTACTCTGAGCAGGGGGTGGGTGAAGAGAGGAATCTGGGGATCTTGGTCTGCTTGAAGGATACTAGTGTCAAGTTTCAGCTAAAGCAGGGGCTCTGGAGAAGGAGGAGAGGAGCTTATCTGGAGGCACATTGCCTTGAGGGGTGGGAAAACCGTGTGAAGAGCCAGGGTGCTCTCCACAAGCTTGGTTCCTGGCAAATCCAATAGCACAGCAGTAATTCTGATCTGCACTCCTCCTTCCTACTCCCTGGCAATGGTGCATACCTTCTGAGGCACACCAAGAGCACAGGGATTGTCGAGTCTCTTGCCCCAAATCTCAAAGAGGATGGATATCAAGGGTGCCACAGATAGGAGCCCCATCTCAACTCATCCACACCAATATCTGGACCCTCCAATCCCTTCTCCCATGCTGGTGACTCAGCAACTACAAAACAGAGTACATACAGCAGCCAGAAAATAAGGAGAGAATGAGTGATGTAGTCAAAATATTGAAAAAAATTCAATATTATTGAATTCTAATTATTGAAAAATATTCAATATCTCAACTGCCAGTTAAGAATATATGCTGCAAAACTCTTTCAAATTATTAGGGAGAAATGAAGTCCTTCGCAGACTAATAAAAACTGAAGAAGTTGGCAAACACTAGACTTCCTCTGTAAGAAAAGTGGAAAGGAGCTGTTTTATATAAATCAAAGTGAAGAATAACCCACAAGAAATTAAATAAGGAAATAAATAGGTAGGACCAGAAACTAAAGACAGAATGGTAGTAGCAGACCCCCATATATCAATAATTACTCTAAATGTAAATAGAGGGGCCTCCCTGGTGGCGCAGTAGGTTAAGCAACGCACTATGAAGCAAACCGCAGCCACTGCAGCACGAGTTCGATCCCTGCTGCCAGCCAAGGAGGGGACCCACAGGGCGCGGCAGACCTCTCCTGCTGTGCCCGCTGCTCCCCTCAGCAGTGTACTTCAGTTGATCTGCCTGTTCTGCTCCCCACTCTCTATGGTGAATCCTCTCACCCCCCACACCTCTGGCCTGTACCCCAGTGCTTGTATGCATAAATAAATAAATCTTTAAAAAAATAAGTGTAAATAGACTGAACAAAACATAACTCAACTTTCTGATGTCTCCAGGTGACCCACCTCAGCTCCAAAGATAAACAGGGGTTCAGAGTAAATGGTTAGAAAACAATCCTACAAGCTAATGGAATCCATAAAAGGGCAGGGACAAACATATTTATATCAGAAATTTTAGTTAAAAATAGTAAGAAGAGATAAGGATGGACATTATGTAGTGATTAAGGGATATATAAAGAAGACACAGCACTCACATATGCAACAAATAAAGGAGTGTCAAAATATATATGACAACTATTAACAAACCTAAAATTAGACATCAGTCATAAAAAAATGGTAGTAGGGGGTTTCAATACCTTACACCAATAGACCAAACTGAAAATCAAAAATGAAATAGTAGCCCTAAATGAAGAGTTAGGCCAGATGGGCTTACTGAAAATTTATAGAGCACTCAGCCCCTCAAAAAGTAATACATATTCTTGTCAAGTACACAGGGAACATTCTCCAGGATAGACCATACATTGGGTCATACTGGTATAAGTTAATTCTTGAAAATTGAAATCATATAAAATATCTTCTCTGATCGTAATAGTATGCCTCATACACTGTTTGTGGGGATGTAGACTGCCATTCCCTAAAAAAACAGATTGGAAATTTCTCAAAATATTAAAAATAGATATGCCATATAGTCTAGCAATTGCACTCCTTAGCATGAACCATAGAATGCACAAATGCTAATTCAAAGCGAAATATTTACTCCTACATTCATTGCAGCACTATTTACAATAGCCAAGTTAGGAAACAACATGTCAACAACTGAGGAGTAAATTAAGATGATGGTGTATATACTTTTTTATTTTTTTAAGATTTATTTATGCATACAAGAACTGGAGTACAGGCCAGAGGTGTTGGTGTAAGAAGATTCATCAGAGACAGAGTGGGGAACAGAACAGGCAGATCAACTGAAGTACACTGCTGAGGGGAGCAGCGGGCGAGGCAGGAGAGGTCTGCTGTGCCATGTGTGTCCCCTCCCTGGCTGGGGTTTGAACTCATGTTTCAGTGGCTGTGGATGCTTTATAGTGTGCAAAAGAATTCTACTCAGCTATGAAAATGAAGCTTAAATTTTGCCATTTTTGACAACATAGATGAAACCGAGGGGTTATGCTAAGCCAAATAAATCAGAAGGAGAAAGACAAATACTAGATGATTTTACTCTTATGTGAAATATAAAGAAACTGACAAAACTAATCTAAAATGAGCCTTAGAAATCTGACTGTAGAATTGAGGGAGGAGGAAGAGGAAGAGTTACTATGGAAAAAAAAGGGGTGGCCCAATGGGCATGAAGAAAGGACAGTGGGTGCTTTGGTGGCAAGTGGTAACATACATCTGAAGAGGTATGAACCTATTCCCCTAAATCATATAAAGTACTATGAACCAATACTCCCTCAATAAAAAAAATAATTAAATGAGTAAAATAAAATAGAGTAATGATTTCCCTTCTGCAGCCTGCCAAAATATCTGTCATATTCAGACTTTAAATTCCAGACAACTTCAATGTATCAGGAGGAGAGGGTGAAGGAAGAGGAGACCAAAAATCATACTGAGTTTTTTTTCTTATTCATGGGGAAGACATAAACATGTATGAGGTTTAAGCACTATTAGGGGAAAATAAGCTTAAGTACATATTCCCAATAAAGCTTGAGTAAACATCAGAGAAATTTTACACCTAATATAATTGAGTTCAAACATATTGGGCCTCCCTGGTGGCCTAGGGGTTAGTTAAGTCTAAGCAGTGTCACTGCTATGGCCTGAGTTTGATCCCCATCTAGGGAGCTGACCCACATATATGCAGCAGAACTCTCCTATTTCACCCACTGTTCCTCTTAGCAGTGCATTTCAGTAAATCTACCTGCTCTGCTCCCACCCTGTCTCTAGTGATTCCTCTAACCCCCACACCTCTGGGCTACATCCCAGTTCTTGTATGCATAAATAAATAAAATCATTAAAAGTATTTACACGTTGTTAATACATATAAGTTTTTGATAATTTTATATATACTAAATATATATTTATATAAATGAAAATATTTTATTTATATATTTACATAAATACATCTTTAAGTTGCACTATATAGTGGACTTTTAAAATTATATTTGTAGATATGATATATTTTCTATAAATTTTATATCAAGATAGTAATTGAAGAATTACAAGCTATTTTATTTTTAAAGAGCTTTTGTGTTTTGGAATTGAGGATCAACTGCTCTAAACCCAAAATTGGTATCATGTTACTAATTAGTAAAGCAGTGTTTTCCTTATTTATTTCTCTGTTTATGTTTTGTTTGTTTCCTTCCACTAAACTATCAGCTCCATAAAGGACTGATGATTGCCTGGCCATGACTCACCCTATCCCTACTGCCTCATCCACCTAGCACCCTAACAGCACTTGAAGCAATGTCTGTCCCTCCACTTCTCCTGAAGAGGCAGGCCAGTTCAACACCAAATTGCACAAAATAAAGATGAGAAGATTGAACACTTTAATTTCAAGGGCCTTGTCATGGCAGCTAGATTTCTTCTATCAATAAGGAAGGTACTCTCCATACCTATCAATATAATTTTACCAGAGGAAACCACTTTGGAATGAGAGCTGCTATAGGAGCTATTGACTGCATCAACTTTGCATAGCAGCCACTTCCCTGTAGGCATTTCACCTGTGCAGCAGAAGGCACATGGGGATCTCCCAAACCCCATCACAGGGCATCCACACAAAAATTCCATTGAAATCCTACTGAGAAGGGTAGAGCCTTGGAAAGAGATAAATCAGCACGGGAAGGAGGGGGCATCTATGCATGGCTCCAATATACTCAGGATGCTGTCAGTGCACTGTCTCTGGGGGCTCAGTAGCAGGACATACTCCAGGCACCTAATCCCTGTCTGTGTTATTGGTTGACGCAGTCCATTTTGATACCTTTCTGTTGTTGAAAACTGAACGAACTGGAGGCACTTTCCCTCCTGTTGTGGTGGAGAGGGGTAAATGTGAGAACAGGTAAAGCACTGGTGGGTGCCTAAAGGTCCTGAAACCAGAGCTATTGAACTTCTCAGTGCAGCCAAGACCCGACCTACCTGCTACAAGTTCCTGGTGACCAACCCTGTAACATAAGGACCCGTGCTGTTCTCAGGCTGGAGTGATACTCAAGCAGTGCCGACCCTCCCCTGTTGTGGGATCCACAGTGTTACTTGCTTGGAACTGGTTATTGGGTCTTTCAACATTTGTTGGGGGTTACTGGTGAAAGCCAGACAAAGGTCCTTCAGATTAAGTAACACTTTGTCACCGACCCAAGTGATGCAGAAGACAGCTCTGGTTAACCAGGGTAATACTCCTTTCCAGGCTCTGCCCTGTAAGATAAATGAGAACGCACAATTCAAGTGCCTAATGGTGGCTGATGCACTGTCACTGAACAAGGTTACAGGGATGAAGAATGAAGATGCCTAGTCCAGTGTCTGACCCATAGCTCTGTTCAACTAAATGCAGCTCTTAGGAGACGAGAGAAGCTGAAGACCCCGGTTTGAAGCTAAAGGGTTAAGATAGAAAGGAACTCCCGAAGGGTCTCTACAAAATCCATGGAAATAATTTATTATAAAATAAATTCTTTTTGGCAAATGTCTTCATTTGATAGAGTGATTCCTTGATAAAACATTCACCATAGATTGTTTTTAAACAAAATATTTCTCAAAATAGCATTCTAAATATCAAAAATTTATTTACACCCCCTTTCCTGAACAAATCCATTGCTTTGATTCAGTCACATGTGTATAAATATTTTATTAAAAATGGTGAATGAATGCTTACTATTTCACTGGGGAAACTGAAAAGAAATTAGCTAAATTATGTAGGAAGGCCATAGTATAAGCATGAGGAAAAGCACACTGATATTAAGGGCAACTATGAACACAAAGAAATTCCCAATTAAATTTGTTATGTGACTATCAACACATAAATCATTAAAGACACTGAAGTAGCCCTCTGACTTGAGTGAGCTATTTTGAAAGCAAGAGAGTCAGTTAGTGGAGATCCCTTGCTAGTCATGGTTTCTGTTTTACAAATACATTTCCAATCTGGATATTTCCGTTTCAGATCTGAAAGGAATCTGAAGGGTCATTTCATTGAATCCTACCATTTCACAAGTGGGATCTGGGAACCCGGAGACCTGAGCTATTTCCCAAATGCTGCACAGCCTATTAACTGTGCACCCAGGACTGGAACCCAGTTATACCATTTCACCGGTCTTTCTATCCCGTAGTGTTCTTATCACTCTTTTAATCCCTTTTATTGTCTTTCTCTTAATTCTTATTCTCATGCAGCCACATCCTTATATTAAATTCAAATTGAGCCCTAGACACCTTACCTTTTTCAGCTTTATACAGCTCAGTAGCTACACTACCTTTGCTTAATACCTTTTTCATTTTACTTTGTTGAGACCATAATTTCACTGGATAAGGTTTGTATCTCTTCCAATATTACAGTTGATGAAAAATATATTCAACATGTTTAATGATAATATTCATGATATTTGACTATAAAATGAGGTGGTGTATGTATAAAATAGGACTTTTTGTCATTGAAACCATAATTTTTAGAAATGGGAAGAGCAGTGTGGGAAAATATTCTCACTACTGGTGAAAAAGCACGTTTTCACAGGGTTTGCAAACACGGAAATATTTGTGGTTTTGTCTCATATGTTTTGCTTTTTTTGGCAAAAGCAAAAGGCAGTTTTCTTTGCAATAAAAACGGCCTTTCGTTTTCGCCAATGCTTCACATCCATTTTTGCCAAGCAAAAAGCTGTTTTCCCAGGAGAAAACAGCTCAAGCTGAAATAAAAGTGAAGCACAATTTGTAAAATTTTCCTTTCTGAAAACAAAAATCACACCAGCTCAATGCAAATGCCACCTAAGGGCCCTTGCACAGAGAAAGATGATGGGAGAGCCATGGTTAAAACCTACATAGAAATAAGCTTATCTAGTAGAACAAAAAAATATGTCCAAAGTCACATGGGTAAAAGTTTTTAGTTATGCCCAGCATGAAAACTATAGGTCCAGTCTTCACCATTGTGACCCATTTGTCTAAACAGTAACTCAGTGATGCTTGTTGTATCATCTGTGTCATTTACCCTGGGTGACTCCTGTATCAATAACAGTATCTTCTATCTCATTATTACACCAACATCCATCTTGATACTTAGCAAAGTCCTACAGATTAGGAAGAACAGGCATTATCTCCATTGTATGTAAATTCATCAAACATTTAATGGAAAGGAATGTTGTGCTGCTGATGTAACTGGCTTAGAAAAGGAGGCTCAAGCTCATGAGGGTTTCTGTGTGGAGGTGATCAAGTGCCAGAAACTATGCGAAGAACCAAGTGTTCTGACTCCTACATCTTTGTGCTTTACCTGGTGGTTTTTTTATAATAAACTTTTCCCAGAAGTTTCTGATGTGGTCATGGGACCTGTTTTGATTTCTGTTGCATTTTCTTTTGCTTTTCATTTCCCTTGTTATATCTGCTAATCCTCTGACTCGTATTCTTCAATAGCATGATTTTTATTGGGTCATTTATGCTGCTAGAAAGACAACCTTACAGAAAATTTTACTTTTGGAAAGAAGGAGTTCCCAATAGTCATGTCAATGGCAAACAGATGATATAGTAACTGCCACCTTTATAGAAGTGGGCCATTCACATTAAAAAAAATCTAAAAGGTTGGAACCATTTTTGAAAAATGGCAATTTTAAAAATTTATTTAATATTCTTTATTATAATATTGGGGTTACATTTTTCTCCTGCATATATGCACACATTTCATTTGCCCACCAAAAGCCAGTATCTCATCTACTCCCCCGCCCACTACCTTTTCTATTTCCCTCTGGTAGCAGTAACTATTTTCACTAACTCCAAGATTTTTTTCTGCAGTCTTTGGCCTGTGTATTTTGTTGTTGTTGTTGTTATTTATATTCCACATATGAATGAAACCTTTGATAAATTGTCTTTCAATTTCTGATTTATTTAACATAATAATCTCCAAGTCCATCCATTTTGCCTCCAAAGACACCATTTTATCATTTTAGTAGCTGTGTGGCATTCCATTGAGCATGTTGTTCACAAGTTCCCTACCCATTTGTCTGTTGATGGGCACTTAGGTTGGTTCCATGATGTGACCATTGTGGACAGTGCTGCTATGAACATAGATGTAATTTTCATATTAGAGTTTTCATATTTTTTAGCTAAATACCTAGCAAAGGTATTACTGGATAATATGGAATTTCCATTTTTATTTTCTTAAATCTCCATACTGTTTTCTATAGAGGATGCACCAATTTTCATTTCCACCAATAGTGGACAGGAATTCCTTTGTCTCCACTATCTCACTAATATTTGTTGTTTTCAATCTTTTGATATGGGTTAGGTGCTAGCTCATAGTAGTTTTAATTTGCAATTCCCTTATAATAAGTCATTTTCAACAATTTTTTATGTATCTGCAGGGCACTCGAATGTTTGCTTTTAGGAAAAGTCTATTTAGGTCTTTTGCCAATTGTTTGATTGGGTTTTGATAGGGTTGTTTGGTTTTTGTTGTTGGATTATATAAGTATTTTGTTTATTTTCAAAATTACCCCCTTGTCAGAGGTGTAATGTGTAACTATTTTCTTCCATTTAGTAGGTTGCCTTTTTGTTTTCGTGATGGTTTCTTTCGTGGTAAAAAGCATGTTAGTTTCATGCAGTGCACTTTTTTATATTTGCTTTTGTTTCCCTTGCCATTAGAGTTGTATTTCCAATAACATTATGGTAGATGTGATATAATGTGTTCCCCATGTTTTCTTTTAAGTAGTTTATGGTTCTTATAATGAGATCATTAGCTCATTCTGAATCAAATTTTGTATATGGAGTTACTTTTGGATTTAGTTTATTTTTCTTTTCTCTTGTTTCTTCTTATTTATATATTTCTTCATGTGCCTCTCCATGTTTCTCAGCACTGTTTGTTAATTAAAGAGGGTTTCGCTTCTCCATGTGATGTCTAGGGTTCTTTTGTCAAAGATTAACTATCTTCTATTTCTGTTCTAATACCATACTGTTTTTATTTCTGTTGCAGTGTAATATAGTTTGAAGTAAGGAAATGTGATGCATCCATTTTCCTTATTTTCTTTCAAGATTTTTCAGGTATTCAAGCCCTTTTTTGGTTCCATATAAATTTGATAATTGCTCAATTGCCTTGAAAAAATTCATTAGAATTTCGATAATACATTGAATCTGTAAATTGCTTTAGGTAATATGACCATTTTAATTACATTTACTTTTCCAGTCCTTGAGCACAGATTATCTTTCCATTTCTTTGTGTCTTCTTTTATTTCCTAGTATTGCTTTTAGAGCATCCTTTATGATCTGGTAGCTTATCTCTACATTTTCATTAGTCTCCACTTTCTGATTTCTCCTTTAATTTCTTCTTTTACCCAGGAATTGATCAGAGGCATTTTGCTTAGTCTCCACACATTTTTCTTTATTCCAGGATTCTTTTCTGTGGTCAGTTTCTAGCTATATACTATTCAATCTAAGAAGGTGTTTGTTTTAATTTCTATTTTCAGAGACATGTTTTGTGTCTATGATCTATTCTTGAGAATATTCGATGTGAACCTTCTTTGGTGATGAAGAGCTCTTAATATCCATCAAATCTATCTGGCCTAAAACTTTATTTAAGGCCTTTATTTCCTTGTTCATTTTCCACTAGGATAATCTGTCCTTTTGATAAGTGGTTTGTTGCGATCTCTGGCAATAATTGTGTTTTTGTAAATATGGTGTTTCAGTTCCATTAATAGTTGCTTTATATAACTAGGTTCCTCCATGTTAGATGCATAAGTATTAATAAAACCTATACCTTCTTCATGAATTTTCCCTTGGTCATATATGTCATCCATCTTTGCTCCTAATTTCATTGTATGGCTGAAAGTTTGGTTTATCTCATATGAGAATAGCAGTTCCTACTTTACTTTCTGTTTATTGGTTTGTAAGACATTGCTCCAAACTTTTAAGTTTGTTTTGTCTCTCAGTTTTAAATAGGTTTCATACACAAAATGCAGACGTCTGACACTTTTAAGCCAATTTGTCATTAATTGGTGAGTTTAGGCTGTTGACATTTAGGGTAGTTATTGACATGTACTGTTTATTATCAGTTATTGTTTTTTAAATGTTTCATTATATTACATTTCTGTTGTTCTCTTTTTATGTGTTTCTCTCTTGTCTTTTTGGATCGCTTTTTCTAGTGATTATCAGTTTATTTGTTTCTTCATCTATGCACTTCTATTCTAGACTGTTAGCTAGTGATCACGGAGATTATGCCTAACTTACTATTTCTAACAGTTGTTATCAGCTGGTATCCATTCTCCAAAATTTAACTCTACAGGTTGTTCCTTCCACTTAGTATTTTGCAGTTGACTCATAATAGTTTTATTCATTGTTCTGATTTTGTATTTCTGTTATCATTTTGTTCAGGTTTTTTTTTTTTGTTTCATTTTTTTTTTCTTGCCTTGTAGAACTCCTTTCAACACTTCATATATGGCAAGTTTGGTGGTGATAAACTCCTTTAGCTTCTGTTTGTTTAAGAAAGCTTTTATTTTACCTTTAATTATAAAAGATAAAGTATTCTTGGATGACAGCTATTGTCTTTTAGGATTGTGAACTCTCTTCTTGACTGGAGGGTGACTGGACAAATGAGGAAAGCATAAATTGGACACCTTTGTAAGTTACTTTCTTTTTCCTGACTTCCTGTAAAATTTTTCATTATCTTTGATTTTTGATAATTTAACAATGATGTTTTGCACTTAGGAATTGGACATCCATGTTTAATTCAATCTTTATATTTGGGGAAATATCAGCTATTATTTCTTTGAATAAGTTCTCAGTTTCCTTCTCTCTCTCTCTCTCTCTCTCTCTCTCTCTCTCTCTCTCTTCTTCCCTCTCTCTCTCTCTCTTTCTCCACCTTCTGCAATACCTGTTATCATTATGTTTCCTCTGCTAGTGAGTTTAATTTTTGTCATAGTGTTTCCTCTCTTATGTCTTGTTTCTCTTTTTTCTAATTGGGTAATTTCTGTATTTGAATCTTCTATTTTGGAAATATTCTCTTGTGCCAGTTAAATTCTATTTAAAGTACTTTCTAAATTTGTCTTCATTTCATTCAGAGTTTCTTTTTCTGTTCTTCTAATATTTTCAACATCTTTAGTGAAGCATTCTCTTTATTCCTGGATCCCCTTTCTAACATTTGGAACCTGCCTATCTGCCATTGACTGACCTACTAGTGGCTCACTGAGCATTTCAAATATTATTTTAAGTTTTTGTCTGATAGCTTCTCTATTTCTGTATCCTTTATATTTACTCCAGAACTTAGGTTTTTCTCATTTTACCTTTCTCTCTTGTGTTAATATATTTCTTGCCTTCTAGGCATTTATTTATTGTGGTTGGGTGCTGTAGGTTTGATTTTGTTTCTCTTCTTAACTTACATTGGCGTGAGGTGGGAGCAGGAGGGTAGTCTGGGGATAAAATTCTCCACCTCAGTTTTCTTGAGGAATAGATTCATCATCACCTCTGCCTACTCTCCTCTCTTTCTACAACAGACTCTGTTCAGTGCTTCACTTGTGCTATTTTTCCCACCCTACCTACCTGCAGCTTCTTTCTGCTATGTACTGTGATCCATGAAACTTCAGCCTTCTGTTGGGGAGGACTAGCTCTGTTTCAAGGGGCTCTGAGACTCAGTTGGGCCAGGCAATTTTGTGTCCAAACAAGATTCGTGTCCCATTTCCTGGCTATGGCCATAAACAATAGTAACCACAGCAACCTTCACTCCTTCTGTCTTGTCTCTAAGGGACTAAGCTATAAGCTGTAGTTGTTCACTTGATGCTTTCTAAGGGATTGGTGAGTTCTCTCTCACCAGTTCTTTTCTTTGCCTGGCTCAGTCTGGTAACGCTTTGATCTTTGCTTCTTGGTGGGGGCTGGGAGACAACATTTTTTTGCCCATGGTGGTCAGAGTTCCCAGTATCCCAGGTTGGACCACCACTAGTGTGACTGCATTCTTTTTCTAAAAAGTCCCTTCAGAGGCATTCACAATACCATGTAGTACCTCGTCATAACATGAATAGCTGATTCCCAGCCATTCTGCCAACTCATGTCTCCCTTCACCTCTCTCCTGCCTTTCCCTACTATAAGTCACCAACTTCATTGTGAGTCTTCCATGGAAAAAAATCCTGTAACAGTGTTAGGGAACTTCCAAATCTTCCTCTGAACAAATATTATCATTTATTGTTATTTCTAGGAAAAAAATATGATCTTAATCTCTCTATTACATCATGGTGTGAGTGAAATGGATAAATGGCAATTATTAATGAGCTATCTTTGAAATGTAGCCTCAGACTTTTTTATTGAATTTAGTTGTAACTAAATTGCAAAATGACCCTCAAGTTCTTAATTCCTTTAAGCTAAAGTTTTTTATTCTAAATGCCATATTTTTTGTAACTATATTGATTTTAAGCTTCCTAAAAGCTTGACTCATATCTAAACACTTCAAAGCCCCTCTTAAGATTCATAACAATGCTATGACACAAGGATTTATTTGGACATACCTCAGTTTGACATTTAATATTGCAAAGATAGACATGATGATCACAAAATCTCATCACATTTTATTTCAAATGTCTCAATTAGCATTGTTTAAATATTTTATTATTTGTCCATAATTACCCTTTACATTTGTAAGGAGGAGATTTCACAGAAGCAAAAATGGAGCATGTCCTCTGGTAGTAAACACACCTCTGGTAGCAATTTGCAGTAACTAAGTATAGGGTGTGGTACCTTGGACAGTGCTTGATATGTTGTGTGATTCAACACTCATTCAGTGACAGAGATATTTGATTAAGTGAGCCTTCAGAAAGCAAACAACTAAGGAAAGAGAAATAGGCAGGCTGGAAGCAGCATGACAGACAACAGAACAGTGATGCACAATTAGCGCATTAGTGCACTTCAGAAATCCTTAGGGCATCACTAGGAAGCCTTGGGTTTCCTGTCTCTTAGTAGATCATGGGAGGCTGGGGGCTCCCTGGAGTCTATATCAGTCAGATGATGGCAGGACATCTGGAGCATGTCTGCCAATACAGAGTTACCTTATACTGACAAGGAGAGAGAAGGCTGGGCCAGTTACAGCCATGTGGCCAAAGTTATGTCTGCTGCTTCTCTCCAGCACCCACTGGAGGGCCTTCAGTTCAGTAAGGGCAGGATGGTGTTTGTCATCCTTCCCTCTCCATAGTGAATGTTAAGAAGCTGACATTTATCAAAATGAACAAACACCTGCTGCCAGTGAAGCGTGCCCTGAATAGGGCACAGAGAGATCATCTAAAGAGTTTATGTTAAGAACCAGAAGCTCTTGAGACTGAGTGCCTCCAAGCACAGGATTTCATTCACACTGTGTATAACATTTTACTACAACTATCTATCCTCTGTAAAGAGGGAATCCTGTGTCCATCATCTTACTTTGAGGAGACAAAGAAAACAGTATGTAGATTTCTTTTTGAGATATATATTCCAGAGTCTCAGTCCTTTGTTTCTTATTTCTTATATACAGCAGTTCATTTATATTCCACTGGGCTTCTGCACATAAAATTCATCTCTGTGTGGGTGGAAGTAGCCCCAACTTACTTCCGTGCTGTTCACAGAGTTATTTTCATTATTGGTACATGATGTGCTATCTCTGTAACTCACTCTACTTGGAGAAAAAAAGTGTTGGACTCTGGAGGGGTAAAATCCAGTTTAATTGCCTTAACTCTCTGGTTGCCAGCAGGGTAAATTTTTATTTCCATCACCCTGCCTATATCACCAAACCTAGATCTATACCTTCAATAGTAAACTAGTATGGATTTCAGTGACTTATAATTCTAATTGGAGGAACACCCTTCATTGCTATCACATAAATGCACATTGCTTGACCAATTTGGTTTGTTCCTTATCCCCCGCTGAGAAGCTTACTCTGATAACTTGCAAGATCTTAAACATTATTTCAGTTTTCTACAGGTAAGAGTTTGATCCGACTTCATGAAATGGAGCTAACACTTACTGAGTGTCTTCCATGTGCTAGACATTTTCACAGGTCTTGACTCAATCACTATGCTCACAATAGCTCTAGAAAGTATTGCTAATCTCAACTTGTGAATGAGAAAACTGTGGCATAGAGTTTCAATAATCTGCCAAATGTCATAAAGCTAATAAATGGCAGACACAGAATTTTTTTTCAGAACTGCCTCTTCCCAAGACCCATGTCTTGCAGCACCATGCTGCCTGTTCCAGTGAGCTGGGGCCTGCGGCAAGGGCTGACAATTAAGTATCATCTGGAGAGTGACCAAAGGGAGCAGAATGGAAATTACTATACATTCTTTCCCTCTCAGGGACTGTAAGAAACTGTTGGCTTTAAGCTACCCCTTAATATATTACTCTGGTTTCCAGAGATAAAAGGATATACCTAGGAGGACTGCAAAAGACATTCCTCTTCAAAATTAAGATATCAGAGTAAAGTATTTGAGTTTCCAGTCTTTGGTCTTTAGACTCAGTTAGCCTGAGCTCAAAAGGAAATTCTACCACTTACTCGCTTATTGATCTTGGGAAAATTGTTTTTCTGTGTCTTGGTCTTCTCATCTGTAAAAACGGAAATAATAGTACTTTTTTCCACAGGGATAAATTGGGGATTTAGTGAGTTAATAATGTGTGCACTGCATTTATATGATATCTAACCCTTATAAATAATTTTAGCTGTTGCTGCCCTGCAGGCAGATTTTTCTCTTTGCACTTTGGCAATGAACCTGGGGGAAATTTATTTGTTTTCCTCCTACAACTGTGTCATATTGTTATGAATGCTTCATAAGGGCTTAGGAAATAAAATTTTGTTTTCTGTCCCCACATACACTAGACACGGGTCTGAGTTCTTTCCTTTGAGCCAATGGATTTTCCCCTCATTTTAAGCTTCTGCTATTTGAGAATGGCAATGGGATAGTGCTAGGTGCCTTGTACTGGTCATGCTCTTTGGGGAGCAGAACCTATTTCACATGGTATCAGTCATGACTATATTCCATTCTATGTGTCCCATTCGTGGATGTATTCTTTGTCCTACAATTGTTTTAGAGGATCCAAAAGAATCATTGAGATGAAGGCTCTTGACCTTACAGACCTGCCAGCTATAGCCTTTGTTAGGTCACCTATCACAGTACCCTGGCATGCATAAATATATATTCATATGAGTTTGCTGAAGTTTTTTTCACTTCTTATATACTGATATCTCGATGTAGCTATAATCAAACATGCTGGAGTGCATTTTAAGACAATTATTTTTAATGTCTTTTTCCCCCTTCCTTTTCCATTTATATAAGTATAGATGTTTAGAAAATACGTTACAAGATGTTTCTCTAAAACATTTAACATTTAAGAAATATTGGTCCACATTTACAGGCCAAGTTTTTGTGTGTGTGTGTTATTTTGTGTGTGTGTGTGTTTTGCTTCAGTGTGTTTTTTTTATTAACTTTTTTTATTTATATATATTTGACATCAATTGTAATCCCCATTTATTACCCATCACCATATCACCAGTACACCATCACCTCAGTCCCCTGTGCTCCCATCTGCCCTCAACCCTCCCCCTCTTCCCTCCCCACCAAGTGTCCCCAATTCGTCCTTGTCTTATCATTTTTGGTTTTTGTGTCTTTATTGTTATTATTATTATTATTGTTGTTCTTATTCCTTTCCTTGATCTGGTATTTTTCTACCAAACACATTTTATGAAGCCAACACCACACTAGTACCAAAACCGAACAAGGACAACACAAAAAAAGAAAACTACAGACCAACCTCTCTAATGAACACCAATGCAAAAATCCTCAATAAAATCTTAGCCAACAGACTCCAACAATGTATCAACAAGATAATCCACCATGACCAAGTAGGATTTATCCTAGGAACACAAGGATGGTTCAATATTTGAAAGTCAATAAATGTAATCTACCACATCAACAAAAAATAAAAAAGACCACATGATTATATCAATAGATGCTGAGAAAGCTTTCGACAAAGTTCAGCATCCATTTATGATGAAGACCCTTGGAATTCTCGGGATAGAAGGGCCATATCTTAACATAATAAAGGCCATATATGACAAGCCCATAGCCAATATCATACGGGTCAAGTTTTAATCTCAGCACTGTAGAAAACATCAAGAACTAAACAGGTGGGTCATCTGCTTTCATGGAACATAAGTTCTAGGGTAGGGCACAGGTAATTAAACAAGCGAGGTAATTTGTGTTCACTGCTATTGAGGAAAAGGAGGAAAAAGCAGAGGAGAAAGGGTAACGGGTTGGAGAACAAGTTATAGACAAGGTAGCAGCGCTGAGGGTATCTGTGCTTGCAAACATGGGAAAGTCCTTTCTGAAGCAGTGACATTTAAGTTGAGAGCTAAAAGAAGGGCATTCTGAGCAAAGGAACAGTTAAGTGCAAAGTCCCAGAGGCAGAGAAGAGCATGTATTTAAGTCAGAAGATGCATTAGGGTAACTGCAGCTAGGAAAAGAGATCAGGTTGGAAATGTCCACTGTGACTATATCATCAGGCATGGCCTGCAGGGTCAAGGTAAGGGGTTTGCATCTAATGGTGAAAACATGTCTGAGATGTTGATGACTTGTATTACATGTTAAACACCATACAATGATGTTTCCCTCCTTTAATCTGACTAACTTGTCCTCTAATTTTAACAACCATTTGCTACAACAAATTTTTCAACACTGCTGAAATAAAGAAGGAAAAAAAAACATAAGAAGAAAGCAAGTTTTAAATCAAATCTGGATGAAAAATTTAAAAAAACCTAAATCTTTAATACAAGTGCTCATAGTTTTAAAGCTGCAATGTTTCTCACTTGGCCAGTTATGAAGACACAAATTGGTCATTGAACAGCATTTTAAATATTTTGAGTGACAGTTTTAGTTGCTTTAAATTATTAATATCAGAAATAGCAGTTTATCTGTTAAAGACACATTAAAATCCCAGACATAATTTATTAATTTGTCAATTAATTTATCATAATTCATCAATTAAATAACACAGCTCTCTTCCATTTCCTGGATCTGAGCTTGAACTGAGATAAGACTAGGGCAGCTAATTTCTTTGTATATGTCAAAAAATTAGGGTCTAATGTTATAAAGTAAAACATGGAGTAAAATAGTAGCATAAATCCCTCAGCTAAACTAGATATTTAATGATAGTTCAGATAATTGCTCTATGTAATTTGTTTGTTTAGGCATTAAATGTTATTGCCCCATTAAGAGAGTATCTATTTCTTCTAGAATGTGGTCCAAACAATGTTTAAATAGCTGTTCAAACAGTATTTAGAAAATTAATGTCATTTATTTTTTAAGGTCTGTTATTTTATTATTTCTTTAATTTACCTAAAGATTCTCCTCAGCTTTTTGTAACATTCAAAATGAAAAGAATAAGCAAATCCTCTTCACAGGAAAAGCACATGAAAATGATCATTTTCCCTACTACAGTGCATAGAAGTCCCCTTGATTTAAGAATAAGAACTTCCTTTCAGGCAGATTTAATTAAATATCTAAATGTTAATAAAGCATTTGTCAGTGGGGTATTTAATTACATTGAAAGCAATACACTCCCTCATGTTCATTTTCCAGATGAAAAAGTTGAGAATCACAATGATTTAGGAAGTAATCTCCAGGACAATGCACTTTAAAATCTCTTGCTAAGAAGAAATCATCTCACCTTCTCTTTCTTATAAAACTAGTGCTAATCATTGACCTTCCAAGTATTTTCAGCCAGGAAGTAAAGATTTCCCCAAATTCAGAGAATAAAATCATTTTTCTAACAGTTCCTCCTAGAATGGGCTCCAAATTGCAAAATAAAAAAAAATACAGCATACATCTCTTCTCTATATTTATATCTTCTGTATTTACATCAGAAGTGAATTTTAATTTAGGAAGCACAGCAACTTGTATTTTAAGAACAAATTAACCTCATTAGCTAGTACAAAATGCTGTTCCTCCAGCTATCATTCTGAGATTTTTTAAAATTAGATTCATCTTTCCTTTGCCATCAGAAGTCAATCCTCAGATTAAATGACAGCCTCAAGTCACACAGAGAGATAATATGGCAGGCAGATCAATTTTTGCTTTTTGGTCACTGTCTTTGTAGAGATCAGGAACAACCAAAAAGATAGAAAAGATAAGCCATCTGCCACAAGTACTTATATGAGAAGTATGCTAAAAACAATTTTTAAAACATCCAGTTCTGAGTGGAACTCTGTAGAACAAGCAACCAGGGAGATTTCTGACAGATGAACTGTTCCACTTAACTCTGTGTTGAAGGGTCACGGCCAGGTCTACCGGCTTTGGAATAAATAGTACGGTAACTGCAGATCCAGATTTTTCCCATCCATTCCTTCTTTTTGCTCCCCTATAAAAATACTTTAATAAGCTCATGGCTTTTATTCATAAAGTTTCCTTCTTGCAAATTCCAGTCCTCCATTTTAAATTATAGCATAAACTTTTATGCTAGTTACACTTCAATAAATCATGACCCATAGGTAAAATATCAGGAATTCTTAAATTCCATTCTTGCTATCTTCTAAACCAAATCACACGATCCATTTTTCTCATAAATCAGCCTATCACTTGTTAATCACTTTTGTTGCTTTATGCTGATTTCCCTCTAGTTCCTCTATATCGTTCTGCTCCCCAGATACACAAACCTGAACATAATATTCCAGGTGTGTTCCTGCCAAATGCATTAAATTAATCCACCTCTCCCTCATGGTGTGATGTCTCCACACATATAGCCCCAAATCACATTAGCTTCCATGGCATATTGCAAATACATTAAATTTGCTGTCCAGTCTTCCCAGTCTCTCTGGCATTACTGTTTTCTGGGTCTTTTCCTCTTGCTTTTTACTTTTATAGCTTGTTTTCCCTCTCCGTTGCATTGGGGTTACATTTCTCTGTCTTAATTCTTATTTTATTTGATCCTTTCCATATTTTTAACCTCAGAAACTCTGTGTAGCATTTCTCTTTATTCACTGGTGTGTTTCCAAAGCTTCTTGATTTAATTTCATCTGTAAATCTAATTAACATGCTGTTTACTACATTTTTCCAGGTTACAAATGGACATGCTCAGAAAAAATAGCACTAACAGGGATTCCCAGGGCCCTTCTCAGCATCTCTTCTACTGGGACAACGACAGAAAGTGCAATTAACTTTCTCCAACTCAGGGGATGGCTGCCTCAATCACTCTACAACATTTTGATGGACAGCTGGTTCTCTCCTTTAATCAGCCAATTTGGAGACAGAACAATTACAAAAGACAGCAATTACTGAATGCAGTCTGTCATTGTGAAGATGGAGATTGAGAAGAAGAAGAAGAGGAAAGAAGAGAAAGCCTGAGTTTTGAGTCAGATGATTAAAAACACCTTGGCCCTATTATTGATGGAGTGGGTCTAAGTAGTCAGGGTTCTGGAAAGCAAAGAGATCCCTAGTTGGAGGAGATGAAAATGCAGACCTGGACTTCCAGTAACCCTCCAGTTCATCTTCTAGGCTCCTAGTAATCAAATGTGAATGATTGCTTTTTGTTGTTCCTAAAGATTTCAAGAGTTTCTCAAACAGTTACTCTTTAATATTTAAACCGTTACTCTTATGAGATCACCTCTGTCTTCTCAATTATGCTTTTGTTATTTTTATTTCTTATGATGGCTACACACCATAGAGCTTTGAAGAGATGGCTTTTCCTTATCAAGGGAAGAGGACATCCAGGAAAAGCAACTCCAAGTGGAAAAATATAACCAAAGGAAATATATTATTTTTCAAGTTTAATAGCCATAGTTTTCTTACAAGAATTTTAAATCTTAGAAGAAATATGTATCTCTATCTAAACATGAATTTAGTTAAAATAATTTCTAATCAAATGTATTTTTTAAAGTATGGGAACACGAGCATAAGAAAGCAGATTTTTTAAAATTGAGTCAAGGGCAGAAGTCATGTTGAAAATTAGTGGAATTTAATATATCTGTCCCAACATAGATTAGCCATTCATCAGGAATGAAAGAGAAACATAATGAATGTTTACCAGGCAAGACATTTTCATATTTAGGGGAGAAAAAAATCTCATTAGGGTTTCTTCTGAGTATTTTTAAAAGTCTTATACCTTATTTCTCTCTGGATTTTCTTCTGTGCTTATAAAAGAAAAAGAAAATATAGAAAAATCTACTTTCCTGTGGAAAGAATAAGAGGAGAATGTTTGTAGATAGGAGATGTCCAAGAGAAATGAGAATTTTGAAGACAATCAAATGTCCTCTGTCAAGTAAATGGAAATGTGTTCTGAAAAGCTTTGACATCAAAGATTACTGGAATTTTGAAGCAGTGAAGCATGTTCAAATTGTAAGTTTTTACACAACACTTTGGACAGAACAAGGCTTCAAAATAACTGAAACTCTGTAGATGCTAGTAAGTTACACATCTTCTCTCTAGAACAGAATCTACTGCATTGAAATTATCAAATATTTGACATTCACAATGATGAATTTCTAAGCAATGAATAATATACTAGTAAGCAATGAATAATATAGCCAAATTCGTTTACCATTAATGTTCTTGAAATGATTGGAACTGTCCCTTGCAGACTGGTTATGTATTATTGAACAGTTGACACACTTTGGTTATGACTGAAATTAACCAGACTAAAATATTTACCCTGAATACTGCAATTATCAACTGATCACTGACCTAATATTCATTGATCAACCTGTAAATGTTCTGTGTATTTGGAAACACAAAGCATGGTATAATTTAGATTTAGCCGCTAACAATGGATAGGTAAGAAAAACAAATGCAAAGTATGTTCTGGGAAAATTGCAGATGTGTGTGTGTGTGTGTGTGTGTGAAGTTGATATTGCCCATTGGTGGTTCTCTAATAAAATGAATATTCCTTTCTTCCCATTCCCCCTCTCTAGTAGTATAAATTCTGCCATAATTCTAAGGTTTTGTTTCTCTCTACTGTTCCTTTGTTTTGTTTCTCTATATTCTACATGAGTGAAATCATTCTGTATTTATCTTTTTCTTACAGACTCATTTCCCTTATCATAATCCCCTTCATTCCAACCATATTGTCCAAAATGGCAAAATTTCATTGCTTTTTATAGTTGAGTAGTATTCCATATGTGCCACATATTCTTAATCCACTCATATATTAACTACTTAGTTTCTTTCCTATAACTTGGCTATTGTAAATAGTTCTATGATGAACACAGGCATTCATATCTACCTGTGAATTAGCAATTAGAAAAAATACTAAGGAGTGGATTAAAGAATATTTGTAACTTGGGCCTCCCTGGTGATGCAGGGGTTAAAGTCTCAGTGCTATCAAGCTATCACCAGCCACTGCAGCATGAGTTCAATCTCTGGCTGGCCAGGGAGTTAACACACATGGCACAGCAGACCTTTCCTGTCTCACCTGATGCTCCCTTCAGCAGTGTATTTCAGTAGATCCACCTGTTTCAGTAGATCCACCTTACAGTCTTAAGGATCAAGTGTATGTGCCATCTGACTCACTGAACTCATTACTAAAAGTGAGACAGTCAGGTAATATATGCCTCATAACATAATGCATTAGGAAGTAATGACACAACACCAACTATGAAATGTTCCTGCCTAAAATTCCAACCTAAATCCAATCAGGCTAGAACCTCCAATATCGGCTTATAGGAAATATAGGGAGAGAGGGCCAGGTTAAATGTCTTTGTAAGAAAACAATTAGTCATACTCAGAATGTAGGACCTTCTAAGGACAAATGACCTGGTTCATCCAACTAAACAATAAAATGAGGAAGAAGAAAGAAACGAAATAAATGTAAGAGAGGTAACAGGACTTTGTGTAAACTAAGTAAACACACCCCTGAAATAAGCAGCGGACTCTGGGAGATGTACTAGGAGCTAGATAATAATGAAGAAATATTGTTAATTTTGGCCATTATGTTTTTTAAATTGCCCTTGTCTGCTAGGAATGAATATAGAAGTAATTCAGAATGAAATGACATTTCAAATTTGCTTTAGAAAATGCCAGAAAAGGGAAAGGGAAAACACATTGGCCGGATGGTAGGGGAAAGATGAAACAAAATTGGCAAAATGTTAATAATTGTTAAATTTAGGTGAAGAGTGCCTGATAGCTCATTATTCTAGTATAAATACTTATTTAGTAAGTTTTAAATATTATGATACTAAAACATTTTTATAAGAGTAAATGTATCTACATCATCAATTAACGCTTTTAATCATATGACACAATGATATGTATCAACATAATCATTTTGGGAAATAAATTGTAACTTATGTCTTGACATGCTTGCAAGTTCTAAATCACATGTCAGAATAATAAATTCAATTCTAGCTGCCAAGAAACAATAGTCCAATAATCTTCGGACAGGACTAGTAGGTTTCCATTTAAAAACAACACCCTACATAACTCTTACCCATTTTTTCTTCCTTCATTTTCCAAATTCCAACAGATTCACAAAAGCAGATCCTTTTGTTGTGTCATTGCATTTGACAAGCATCACACAATCCTCTGTGGTGGAGCTGGGAAAGAAAACTGCTTTCACAAGCTTCCAAATGTGCTTAGTGCTGTACCCAACGTACAGATTGATACTCACAATCCCAAAGAGGAGCTGGGACTGGGGTTTAGTCTGTCACTGATGCATCAAGAGAACACAGGAAAGTAGGAGATAATGTCTGAAGACAAAATTTTCTTATATTTGAAATTAATATATATTTCCCTTGAATATTTGCTTCACATTTGTAAATGGTTTTATTTTCAATGACTTTTAATTTTGTTTACCATCTCTCCAATATAACAGATAATTTTTTAGCCTAGGAAAAAAAGAGGTCCAGGTTGCCATGTGCAGAGAAGAGAAGCTGTTCTGGGGACAGTGGAGAGGCATAATGTGGAGCAACTGTTTGAAGGGTGGAATGAAAGCACATCCTGATGTCTTGGAGCTAAGAGAAGGAAAAAGATATTTACATAAGATGAGATGCCAATAAATTGGAAAGTTCAATGTGCTTAGAAATAGATAGTGGCTGGGACATTGATAGAGGAATCACACTGCTGCAGCAGATTGCATCTTTCATGTTTAATTTTCATTTAATTCCTGAGGAAGGCAGAGGCTCAAAGGAATGACTCACCCTCACCCTCATCCTTCAGAAAAACTTTTACGGACCTTTCAAATGCCAGAGTGCAAATACCTCTATTTGTGACTCCTCTGATTGATTATTTTTCATGGTGTTTATTCATTAGAAGCAATGTTAATCTGAGTTTCAGCTATAAAGTGGTATTTCAGACCAAATGAAGAGGTGCAGGGTGGACATTTCCAGCCTGTTCATGTAAACGGATTTATCTGTCATCATCTTTGTGCCTGGAGAGAATAGAAAGCCTCTTGACCCCTCCTCTACCTCTTAGTTGCTCTATGTCACAAAAGAACAGTTAACAAATTAAGGTATTTTATCTGTTTTAAGCAGAAAATTTTGTCAGCTCAGTCAAGAAATGAACTAAAGTTAAAAGATAGAATTAAAGTTCTGAATGATAAGAATAGTTTAGTTGGGTTCAGCATGAGGTTAGAGCAAAACAGAGGTAATGGAGAAAGTGAAATCAAATATGTTTAAATGACTTTGAACAGTTTCTTTTATTATTAAATATAGGTAGCAATAGGCCAAGGCCATCTGGAAACAAATAGAGCATTTTTTTAATGGTCAAGAACTTTATATTCAGAAAGAAATAATTAACCCTTGTAGTGCTTTTCCTAAAGTCTCAAAGCATATACACATCCCTTACTGTTTTGCATTGATTATGAAGAGAATGTGATTTATTTTACTGATTTTAGTTCAAGTTAAACAGAAAAACAAATAATTTGAATTTACTTGTGGACATAAAGTAAATGACCTCTAACCTTTCTCATCTATGATAGCCCATGGGAGAATAAAGATGACTAAAATGTATGTGTCAAATTTGAGACTTGAGACTTGATTCAGTTGGTCCCTTCTAATAGAAGATTAATCACTAATACAGAGGTTGATGATTTATTTTTTTAAAGACATCACTTCATTTTATTAATTTTCATTATTTTTTAATTGAGATAACATTGGTGTCAAATAGTGTAAATTTTTCAGGGGAATAGATTCACTACTCAGATATATGTCACCCCACCACACCCACCTGGACCAAAGCAGCCATAGTGCTTTACCCTTAACCATGAGACCCACCACCCTGCTTTGTTCCTACTCCTCCCCACCCCTTGTCCCCTCTAGAAACCTCGATTCTGCAGTCCCATTTCTGGCGTTTGTTTTGGTTTAGTCTTGTTAGTTCCTTTGTTTTGTTTCTCTATATACCAATATGAGTGAAATCATCTGGCATTTGTCTTTCTCCTTCTGACTTAATTAACTTAACATGTGATTTTTTAAAATTTTAATTGTGAATATTGTTGTGCTTAGACTGTAGGTTCATTTGTTCAACAAAAATATATGGAGCAGTCACGAAGTTCAAGAGAATATGAACATGGACTTAAGAACCTTTATTTAATTCTTTGTAATGTTTTTATTATTTTATCATTAGGGAATAGTTTTTGGCTTTCCCATAATATGAACAGACTTTTTTTTTTAACAATAAAAATATTAAACCAAGCAGTGATTTTCAACCAAGTTATTTTGCTCTTTCAACTTTTATTCTGGTATTAAATGCCATTGCCCAAAAGATTATACTATATTGTATTTTTTAATTCAAGCCCAAATTATAGCATTTTAGATGAAATTAGAGCCAAGTCCCATTGGTATTTGAAAGTGGCAATATCATGATTTCTCCATATTATGTATTCCAGCATTTTTTTCTTCTTTCCCAACCTGTTCTGTAGACAGGTTTCCAACTCTGTACATGTCTTCAAGTGTGATTCTACAGGAAATTTCATATAATTGGGAAATATTCACTATAGTTCAGAAACAAATAGCCCTCTAATTTGATAAGAAATGCTGGTTTAAAAGCAAAGCATACTTTTATTTCCAAAAATCTAACCTTTATTTCCCACAAAACTCCTATGAAGAGATTCCATTCATGAATTTTATCTATATCAGAAAAAATATATAATTGCCTCTTCTATGAAATCTGTATTTATCAATTATGGCTTTCTCAGGGAAATTCTAATTTGCAAAAATGCTTCATATTCCAAGCTTTAACAGTTGGAGGTGGATGTCCTTAAGGATGGAGGGGGAAAAAGTTCTTTTTTAAATGGCACATTTACTAATTATAAAATGCTCTTATCTCTCTGTAGCCAAAGCCAAAATGAACATGTGCCTTGTACTAAGAAATCCCAGGATTGTCACAACTTGTGCCAGCTGTTGAGGTTATGACACCTGTGCCAGCATCGCCAGCTCTGCCCACTGTCATCTGTTCCAACTGTTCCATCTGCACTGTTTGTACCAATTCTCCCATTTCTGCATCTGTACCTTCTGTAGAAACGTTTCCAACAATGCCAGCTGTGTCACTGGTGCCAAATATGCCAGATGTTCTATTTGTCCACCCTGGGCCAAATCAATGCAGTTTTGTGCTCATTAGTTTTAGCTGGTAGATTCTATTTTACAATTTTTTGAGATGTATTTAGATTGAATCCAGGCAAAAATCCCCCTCACAATGATTTTACATCCATCTATCCATCTTTTTTGCCACCACAACTTTATCTAACAACATAAAGTCAGTCGATGTCATCTTAAGCCAGTTCAAGATAACCAACTCAACATTAATTACATAAGGTACATCTTACAGTACAGAAGCAAATATTGCAAAAGTCATGGAATATGACAATACATTAACAAAGAAATTGAAAAAGAATAAACTTTGTTCTGATAAATTGAGAATGCTCAAAAATCAACATACTGAGCTGATTAAACATAATCTATGGCATGATGTTCCATTAAGCTACCTGTATTGGTCTTTTAATTAACAGAGTTATACATGCGTAGTAATGTGTATGCCATACATTCCCATTTTCTGGGTTCTGCTCTAGAGAATGTTAACCAAGGGTGTACATTAGTGGGAGGGCCAGACCTACTGTGCTGGCCACTTCCTGGTAGAACTAAGCAGGCTCTGGAGCTGGCCTTCCAACTAGAGCCTAGTTTCTCTCTCATCTCTCAAGTATCAATTCTACCTGAGCCTAATTCTATGAACAGACTGTTATTTCAGCTTTAACGTTCAAAAAAGTAATTTCATACCCACAGCTCAATATTATACATCACCACAAACCAAAAGTCAAAAAAGTAATGTTCTTCTCTTTTCTCATTCAGAAAAGTCTTTTAAAGGACTGCTAGCACTTAATCTCTGAATTTTAACCCGAATACTTTCCTCTTAAATAATTTTCCAAAGTGGAGGATAAACCCAGAACTTGTCATTTGAAAACTGATACATTACCAAGAATATGTGATCTAGCGGACACAGTGCTATCTTCTCTTTATTCAATCTGGACTACTTAACCTTTCTTTTTTTTTTTTTTTAAAGATTTATTTATTTATGCATACAAGCACTGGGGTACAGG
>JAGFMF010011407.1:1187713-1274981 GCA_019455555.1 Galemys pyrenaicus | reverse complement strand
TCAACAGAAGTACACTGCTGAGGGGAGCAGCGGGCACAGCAGGAGAGGTCTGCCACACCATGTGGGTCCCCCCCACTGGCCGGCAGCAGGGATCGAACTTGTGCTGCAGTGGCTGTGGTTTGCTTCCTAGTGCACTGCTTAACCCACTGCGCCACCAGGGGAGGCCCACTACTTAACCTTTCTAATAACCTTTGTATCTACTCACTAAAACTTGAAAGTGCTAATAATGAAATTCTTGACAACATATTTAATGTCAGCTCACAAATATGCCCAAAGATTTGTATTCTGTCTATACATATGATAAGGTTCAATGAGGAAATGTCTCAATAGCTTTATGGTTTTTCAAAATCCACACAGGAAACACTAAGCTTCCACAATAAATCACCAAATCACCCTAAAATGAATAAAGTCATCTAGAGCAAGGCTTTAAAATCCCATTAACATCATTTCTTCCTACACAAGTGTCTGTGTTCTGAGGCACCAGACCCACATGGACAGTGGTCTCAGTACTGGCCAATATTCCTGTTTGGATGTACACATTTCTCTCATACTCTTAACTTAATGGATAAATGACTACTTCCTGATATCCCAAGTCTTCTGCTCCCCTACCCACATTCTTTCTGTGTCTGAACCTTTCTTTCTGTATATTTTCCTAATTTTCTCTGAACATGGAGAAGGAGATTGAATAAATATCAATTAATTAAAATGGTAGCTTTCTAGCAAACATGCCCAGTATCTAGCTTGAAGGATCCAATCTGAGTCTGCTGATCCTACTTCTAGAAATGCCATAGACTTTTTGATTAAGATTCTCCATTACTAGATGCCAAGAGGGAACATCCACAAATAGAATGAAAATAGTTTTGACTCATTGGGAGTGCACCTTATACCTTTTCAGAATATTTTAATTAATATAACTTTGGTTGCATTCTTTTGCAAGTGGCTGTCCCATTTTCCCAGCACCATTTATTGAAGCGATTGTCCTTGTCCTAGTGTATACACTTCATTCCTTTGCCATATATGAGTTGTCCATAAATGTGTGGTTTTATTTCTGGGATCTCAATTCTACTCCATTGTTTTTGTTCCAGTACTATGTTGTTTGCTTTTTATAAGATTTTTATTTATTTTTGCATAGAAAAACTGGAGTGTAGACCAGAGGTATGGGAGATGAAAAGATTCACCTGAGAGAGTGGGGAGCAGAACAGGCAGACATATTGAAATACACTGCTAAGGGGAGAAGCTGCCAAGACAGGAGAAGTCTTCTGTGCCATGTGTGTTAGCTCCCTGGCCAGGGACCAAAATTAGGCCCCTGTGGTGATAGCACTGAGATTTACCCCTTGGCCACCAGGAAGGTCCACCACATTTTTAATTATGACTTTATAGTATAAAGTCTGAAAAAATAATACCTCCATTTCCCCCCCTTTTTAGTCAGAAGATGTAGTACCAGCAAGACAAAGAGCAGGTTCTCAATGATTGCGGCAGACAGGTCAAGGAGGAGTCCTGAAGCCCTTGGTGGTTTTTCAGGCTTTTATTACTCTTTACATCAGAGGCAATGAGGAACACAGCAAGGAGGGAGGCTGAGGGGCCAGGAGGCTGGCCGGCCTTCTAGGCCCCTGGCAAATCTCACTCTCTCTGGGCTCTCTGGGCTCTGCTTCTACATCTTTCTTTTCTTCTCCTCTCTGCTTCTGACATCCTCCTGATGCCATCCTTATAGCCTGCGTGTCTCAGCTCAGGTGCATCTACTTGCGCATGCCCACACCCTACTTGAGGTGCCCACCATCAGGCATGCGTGCAGGACCACAGGTGTCCATCATCAACAGCAATGGCAGGAGGGCAGAAAAGCGTGATCATTTTCCACTTTACCCTACAGAAGACTTTTGGCTATATGGGACCTTTTGTGGTTCCATATAAATTTTAGTAATATTTGTTCTATTTCTTTGAAAGATGCAATTTGTGTTTTGCAGATTCAAATTATTTTGGGTAGGATGGTCTAGATCACTATCTCACACAACACACAAAAATAAACTCAAAATGGATGAAAGACTTGGATATAAGAACTGAAACAATAAAATACATAAAATAAAACATGGGCAAAACATCTATATCATCATCTCCAGCTACAAGGATAACAAAGGAGAATATAAACAACTAAGATAACATCAAAATAAAAAACTTCTGTACAGTGAAAGGATAGTAACTAAAACAAACACATCCTACTGAATGGGAGAAAATATTTGCCATACATCTGACAAGGAACTGACATCAAAGATCTACAAAGAACTCACACAACTCAACAGAAAGAAGACAAATAACCCAATCAAAAAGTGGGCAAAAGATCTTGATAGGCATTTCTCCAAAGACAAGGAGATGGTACATGAAAAATTGTTCATTATCACTTTTCACCAAGGAAATACAAATCAAAATCACATTGAAATAACACTTCCCACCTGTGAGAATGGCCCATTTCAAAATGCCAGACACAACAAGTGTTGGTGAGGATGCAGAGAAGGAACCCACTTACACTATTGGTAGGTGTAGCGGCAGGAAAGGCCATGATTCGGGCAGATGGGGTAAAGGAAGGAGAGTCTTGGAGCCCTTGATGGATTTTCATGCTTTTATTGTTCTCTACATCAGAGGTGGCATCAGGTACATGGCAGGCATGGCGCATCTCACCCTCTCGGCTGCTTCTTCTCTCTCTCTCTCTGCTGCTCTAGCTTTCACTGTTGCTCTTTGGTCTGTTGGTCAGTCCTGTCGGTCCTCATGATGCCACCCATTTATGCCCGTGTCCAACTCAGGTGTGCTCACTTGCGCATGCCCACCCTGAAATGCTCACAGCACCACAGGTGTCCATCATCACACCAGTGGGAGGGTGGAAAGACCTGATATCTCTAACCCTACAGTAGTAATGTAAACTTGTCCAGTCCCCATAGAAAGCAGTGTGGAGATTCCTCAAAAGTCTAAAAATGGATCTGTCATTGACCCACCAATTCTGCCCTCAGGTATCTAACCAAAGAACATAAAAATTAATTTGCACTCCCATATTCATAGCAGCCCTATTTACAGTAGCCAAGATATGGAAACAACCAAAACACCCCAGGACAGATGAGTGGATCAAGAAGATGTGGTATATATACACAGTAGAATACTATTCAGTAATCAAAAAAGACAAAATTATGCCATTTTGTAGCAACAGGGATGGAACTGGAAGGGATTATCTTAACTGAAAGAAGCCAGAAGGAGAATAATAAATACCAGATGGTTTCACTTGTATGTGGAAAATGTAGAAAAACCAAACAAAAGGTCAAAGACAAACTTTAAATCCAGTCCTTAAAAGCTAACCATAGACTTGAAGCATCCAGGAGAGGAAAGAAGGGAGATGGGAAGGGGGGGAAAAAGAGGGTGAGGACAAAAGGCTATGGTGGAAGATTATGGATGAGTTGGTGGTGGGAGAACTATAGTGACCACACTTGAGGGGAGAAATTCTTTATTGTGAAAACAATGAACAAGGATATAAAATAAAGGTAGTTCAATTTAAAAAAAAAATAAACATATAACTTCTTTTCCCTTACAATGGTATTTAGGCCCAACACATTTATGTCTTCATCGATGTAAGACATTTGAGTATTTGGGGGAATTTATAAACTTCCCGATTTCATGTGAACAGAGATTTGAATGTTAGAAGTACCAGGTAGGCATACGTGTCTGAGAATATTTCTCATTTATCTAGTCCTTTTACATGAGTTCTTAATGTGGTGGCAATTGAAACACCAGGTTTGAAGATAAAGAACAAGAAGTCACACATTTCAAGGTTCCAATGGTGACACAGGGAAAAAGATCTGAGTGATTTCTGAAAGTTACATTTAGCTTCCTATTTCTCTCATTACCTTTAGCTTCCTAGCTAGTTGTTTCTCTGTGTAGGCGCTCATTTACCCTGTGTAGGGTAAATGAAGTTGATCAAACTGTCACACCATTGACCTCTGTGGCCTTGATATTAGTAACATAGAAGGTGTGTGGGTGTGGGGCACACGTGCCTGACTATGAACACCTGAGCATGTGCATGTGTGCAAGTGTGCACAGCTGAACTTAGAGGCCAGGGATATAAGGGCGGTATGACTCAGAGGCTGCTACAGCAGAGCAACTATGAAAGGACGCATAACAGCTATGAGAAGTCACCACAAGAGAACACCAGGAGAGCTGAGAGGAAAGAGTGTAGTGAGATTCTCAGGGGGCTCAAATCGCTATCTCCCTGCTGGTTTGTTTGCCCCTGCTGACCATTAAAACATGTGAAAATGATGCCAAGGTGTAGTAGCAGGAAGGCATGGTGCAGGCTCTCTATGATTCTGGAAGATGCACAAAGGAAGAGTGCTGGAGCCCTCGGTGGCCTTTTCAAGGTTTTATTGATCTTTCTACATCATTTTTAGCAAGGCGACCAAGTACACAGCAGGCACAGGAGCCGAGGGGCCAGGAGGCTGGCAGGCCTCGGAGCCCCCAGGGAACCTTCACTCTCTCTGGGCCCTCTGGTGTTCTCTGCTCACTCTGCTCTGCTTCTCTGCTGCTTCTGCTTCCACCATTGCTTCTTCTGCTCCTGGCATCTATGTGATGCTGTCCTTATAGGCCCAGTCTCTCAGCCCAGGTGCACCCACCTACGCATGCCCACACCCTACTCTAGGTGCTGCCATCAGGCACGCCTGTAGGACTACACGTGTCTCTCATTGATGCTAGCGGTGGAAGGGTAGAAAAACCTCATAACTTCCATTTACCCGACACAAGGGCTCCAAAATTGTTCTTCAAATTGCTAGAACTGACAGTTAACCTACCTGGTATCAGGTTGTTGCAAAACACTCTTGAATGAATATGTCACCATGGGGAATAATACTATCCATTGATACCTTAGCCATTTAGAGTAAACAGAGGACTAAGTTCCTCTTAAGTTTTGAGTATTTTTCTACTAACATTCTCAATATCACTGTCTGCACATTCAAATTTGGAATGTACAACTTTGTAGTTGTATCATTATTAGGTGCGTTAGCTTACTACCAGTATAATTCTTTAATTCTAGGTACACTAACAACTGTATGGTCAACTTTTGTGAAAATATTCCAAAAGAGAGCAGTCTCTTACACTGAGTGCAATGGCTCAACTGGTATTATTGCTGTCATTTTCATTTTCTCATTCACTTCTACACTGTATTTTCTTTTCAGGCAATTGACATTGCTTGACTCTTTTATGTTCCAAAGCTTGTTATATTTCTAAATGATAGTCCCTGAACCCCGACGTTGATATAGGTAGATAAGCTACCTACATCTAGACGTGCAGTCTGTGAAAATTTAGAGAAATGTGAGGAAGCAGGAGAAGAGATTAATATGAAATGAAGTAGGACAAAGACAGATAAAAAAAAAAAAACACTACACCAAATCAGTAGGACAAGTGGGCAGAAGTAGGCTGTATTGGTTAAAAGAGACAAGGAGAGCAGAGATTATTAGAAATAGCTCAGAGTTAACTGAACCATCAACTAGAAAGGAACTTTAGAGACTCACTAATCCTATCAGAAAAAAACCGAGGTCCTCAGGGGTAAAGTGACATATCCAAATTCACACAATTAAGTAAAATGAATTCATCTAGAACTAACCTCCTCTCAGGTTCCTCATCTGTAAAATAATAGTACTTAGCCCATCAAATTGTGGTGAATGGATATAAAACATTTAACACAGGTTCTGACAGAGAGTAAACACTGCATCTTAGCTATCCTCATTATCATCATCATTACTAAGACACTTGAACCTGTATGATTTTTATTTATCTAGGGTCATCAAAGCTGAATCTTGCAAATCTCAGAATCAATGTAAAGTCACACAGTTATCCTCAGCTATAAATAATCTTATTTCCGTGTTTTCATTTTACCATCCAATTTGTGTTATGAAAAAAATTGGAATATGAGTGCAAAACCAAGAAATGGCCCAGCTGTTTGATTTTCTATATCCTAGCTGGCCCATGATGCAGACATTGAGTCAATGCAGGGAATTCTGAGGTGTCCGTGATAATGGAAGGAAGCAGCGGCATGATTCATCTAGACCAATAAAGCACAGCAAAGCAGTAATGTCCTTTTGTGTTGGTTTTAAAAGAAAGCACACTCTCAATCAGTAGCACGCTCACATATGCTCATGCAGCTACTTCTATTTTCCTCTTTTGTGTCAATCACAGGTTTAAGAGGCATTGCTGAGCAATAGAAAGAACATGGCCCAAGTGTTTTCTAAAGAAAACACCCTACTCCACATAGAATAATTCAATCATATTGGGAAACTGGGAGAAGACAGCAAGGAAATTATAGTAAGTACCTAATAAAATTCATGTCTCATGTTTGTAAAACATTATCCTAAATTTCATCAAGGAATAGTTTTTTGCTCACATCCTCTAACTCAGTAGCATTAGAATCACTTGGGTGGGAGGGTTTTAGACATCAGATACCAGGCCTATTAAATCTGATGCTCTTGGGGATAAAGACCAAGTGTCTGCTTTTCAGAATTTAGTAGGCTATTCTGATACACCAGGCAGATTAAGAAACTGCTTTTCTAAGCCCACTCAGTACTCTTTCCTCTTCATTGAAGCAGCCTCCCAACAGAGAAATTTAAATTAATTCAATTTAGTAATTTAGGACTTCAGGATTTTGAGCTTTAAACACTGTAGGGTAAGTGAAGTATAGCAGGCTTTTTTTTTCTGCACTCCCATCACTAGCCTCTATAACCGGCAGCTGTGGTCTGTAGGGGCACACACCTGAGCCTGGAAGGGAGGCATAAAAGGGCGGGGTCATACCGAGGAGTGGGGAGCTCAAGTTGCTGTCTCCTTGCTGTCTAGTTTCCCTTGTTCACTATTATAGGGTTAGAGAAATCAGGTCTTTCCACCCTCCCACCACTGTGATGATGGACACCTGCGGTGCTGTGAGCATTCCAGGGTGGGCATGCGCAAGTGAGCGCACCTGAGTTTGATATGGGCTTAAATGGGCAGCGTCATGAGGACGTCAGGACTGACCAACAGACCAACCAGCAGCAGTGAGAGCAGCGGAAGAGAGAAGTAGCAAAGCAACGGAGAGGGTGAGATGCGCTTGGGGCTGGGAGGCCTGCCAACCTCCCGGCCCCCTGGCACCCATGCCTGCCATGTATCTGGCCACCTCTGACAATAAAAAGTATAAAAAGCCACCGAGGGCTCCAGGATTCCTTCCTTTATCCCTGTCTGCTAAGAACCATCCCGAACTTGCTCCATACGACTTCCTGCTGCTACAACAATTAAAGACGCGTAAAAATGATACCGAGGGCTCCAAAACTCTCTTTCCGACTGAGACAATCCATGGTGAACCTACCTTGCCTGGAATAGTTGCACAAAAAACACAATGTTATTTCATTAAAAAGGTTTGGATTAAAGTGGGTTAACTTTCCCTTTCTAGGCTTCTGTTTTCAGAATCATTTTTTTTTTTTTTGCCTCATTTCAATGCATTCAAGTTGGACTGAATCACAAAAGCCAGAGATAGAACATTAGCTCCTGAATTTGCTCCATATGTTCCTGTAGGAGTTTGCCTCGTTGTTAACCTTGTTACAATTCAAGATCCCTCATAAGAAGCATTGTGATGAGTAAAGATAGAGATAGAAATGTGTTAGCGTTAGATGGCTGTGCTTGTATTTAGTGATATCACAAATATACATCTGTACCTCAATCTCATTGACGTATCATAAATATGAACCCACCTATGCCGAATATACAGAATTTTTTCAAGCAAACATTTCAAATGAAGTTTAAAATGATTCACAGCATTTTTATGCAAAGAAGCAGTTTCCCTGCCTGCAGAGAATAACACACTTGTGTGGCCCAGATCATTCCTGGGTGTGCTAGATAATGACCTCTTCAGCCTGAGGGCAGCCAGAGACTCTGGGTAGTCACATTCAGACATTAGCAGCCTCATCCACTGGCCAGTCAATGTCACCATTTTCTGTATGTGCCATGACATGAAAAATGTCGGAGAACAGAGAGAAATACAAGCCACTCACTGAGGGAGCTTGCTCTAGCCCTGAAGATTCTACTCACCAGTAACACATACACAGAGACAGAGAGAGAGAGAGAGAGAGAGAGAGAGAGAGAGAGAGAGAGAGAGAGAGAGAGAGAGAAGAATCAACGTGTAGTTGCCAAGTTTGAGCTTGTCTATTAATGCCAAGCAACAACCACCTGTGACTATCATTTCCTCAAAGAGAGGGGGTTGCTGAGCGGTTTGTTACAAGCACTCATTTTTAAGTAGATTGAAACATTTTATTAAGAGGAATTAAAACTTTTCTTCCCTTTTCTGAAATTTTTCCAACCTGTTGAAATAACATCACAAATATCTATATCCCCTTTACCTATATTCACAAATTGTTTGCTTTTGACCGCATTTGTTTTAGCTCTAACTTATCCTTCTGCGGAACTACTTAAAAGTTGCAGACATCATGCCATGTCACTTCTAAATACTTTGCTGTCCACCACAAAGAAAAAAAAAATTCCTTAAAACAACCACAACAGTAAAAAAATTAGTAGGAAGTCACTGTCATTTAATAGTTGATATTCAAATTCCTCCAGTTGTTTCAAAAGTGTTCTTTGTAGATTTTGTTCTCATTCAAGATTCAACTCAGTTTCCTATATTGCATTTTGTCATATTTCTTCTGTATCCTTTAACCTAAAACATTTGTCTTTTATGACATGGACTATTGAAAAATCAATCAGGCACGTTGTCTTATAGAATGTTCCATGTTCTGAACTTCCTTGTTTACTCAAGTGTTCAGGTGAAAAGGAATTTTCAAACTCCTGAACATATAAAAAAGAGCTAATCTAGACTAAATGAACACTTTGAACTTAGTGGAGAAATCCTCTCACGGTCTCTATTTTACTCCCTGTTTAGGGCCAATAACTTAGTTACAGGATGGCACTTTCCACAAGCCAGCATTAGATAACCACCATTCTACAGAATAAGAATGAGTCCTGAACATACCATCTAAGCAAATGGTATCAGAGAGGAAAGGTGCCAGGTCTTCAGAAGCTTGGCCTAAGTTTCTGCCAGGGTTCACTTTTGGGCACAAGGACCGTGAGTCATTCCAGGCATTTGGTAAAGCTGAAATGGCCATCATGACCTCAGCTTGAATATTGTCTATGATAAAGTAAGATGGGCTGGGTCGAACATTTACTGGTTAACAGAAAGAGAGGAGAATTCAACTTCTGCTGATTTGCTGAGGACGGTATCTATTGACAAACAGGGCAGAGAAACCGTGAAGCCTGCCACCCACCTGCCTGCTTCATGACCTTGTCCAGTTCCAGGAATTTCTTAATTATCACAGACCCCATTTGTCACAGAGCTTTTTAGTCATGGAGAGTAGATAGAAACACAAACAAGCATGAGTCAAAAACTCTTTTAAAGCCTCCTCACTTTCCTTGAGGGGTTTCCTTAGTTATGCTAATTAGGATTATAGGTATGACCACAAAATCCAGGCCAGAGACAGGCTCTAGGGAAGGCCATTGTGTCGTCCCTAATGCAGAAGAACTCAAATTCACCTACCATTCTTTGTGTGGCACCAATTATCCTCCCAGAGGAGCACTACAGCCTTGAACTCCTTCAGGAACTTTCCCTCCAATGTACAGGTGACAAGGCATCTACCGCTCTCCCAATGGCTGGCAGGTACACCCCAGTCCTGGGCTTGCCTTTCCATTCTTGTCATGAGTGTGTAGTACAGTGCACCACACAGGGCAGTGCACAACCAAGTGTCACAGTGCAGATGCCACCCACCTGTTTTTTATAAATGACTGTCACACAGCTTGTTCAATAAATGGTGCTGGGCAAACTGGACTGCTACATGCAAAAGAATGAAACAGAATACTGCCTTTCACCATGCACAAAAATCAACTCAAAATGGATTAAGGAATTAGATCTGAACCCATAAAATAGATAGAAGAAAAAGTAGGCAAAACTATACATGACATACACCTCAGTAACATCTTTAAAGACACAGCACCCAAAGCAAAGATAGTGAAGGAAAAGATAAACAGCTGGGACTACATCAAACTCAACAGCAAAAGATACACTAACCAAAACAAAGCGACACTCACCAACTAGGAGAAAATCTTTGCACACAACACTACTGACAAGGGACTTATCACAAAGATCCACAAAGAGCTGACCAGACTAAACAAAAACAAAGTAAACAATCCAGTCAAAAAATGGGCAGAAGAGCTAAAAAGGCAATTCTCCAAAGAGGACATGCAAATGGCCAACAGACATATGAAAAAATGCTCAACTTGTAATCAGAGAAATGCAAATCAAAACTACTATGAGATACCACCAGTGAGAATGGCACATATCAAAAAAAGTGGCAACAATAAATGCTGGTGAGGATGTGGAGAAAAAGGAACCCTACTACACTGCTGGTGGAAATGTAAGCTGGCCCAACCATTATGGAAAGCAGTGTGGCAGTTCCTCAAACTACTAAAAATAGAACTCCCATATGATTCAGCAATCCCACTCCTAGGAATACACCCAAAAGACACAAAACATTGATTCAAAAGAATACCTGCACCCCTATGTTTGTTGCAGCACTCTTTACAATAGGTAGGACCTAAATGCCCAAAAACAGATGATTGGATCCAGAAGATGTGTTACATATACATGATGGAACACTATTCAGCAATCAAAAAAGATAAACTAGAGTCATTCATAGAAACATGGATGGAGCTAGAAGGGATTATGCTCAGTGAAATAAGTCAAAAGGCAAAAGAAAAATATCGGAATGAACTCACCCCTAGGAGGAATATAAAGGAACCAAATAAGGAACCAAGGAAAAGAATAGTAACAGTAATAACAATAATAATAAACCAAAACAAAACAAACCACAACAACAAAAAAAGACAAGGACAAAGTGGGGACACTGTGGGAAGGGAGGAGGGAATGGGATGAAGGCAGAAAGAGCACAAGGGACTGAGGTGATGGTGCACTGGTGATATGGTGATGGGAAGTCTATGGGGACTACAACTGATGTCAAATATATATATATATATATATATATATATATAAACTCTGAAAAAAAAGATGATTGTCACAGTTTAGATCAGATACCTCTCAGATATTCTGCTTACAGTTGATTGTTCGGTGACAGCTCTGAGCTATTTTGAACTTCTCTGTGTTCTCTGTGGTTACTTCTCAGACCAGGTTCAGCCATAGACTGCACTTCGTAGGTCCACAACACCACCCTTGGCCCCAACAGGTGTCCTTCCACTCATTGTCTCTGTGTCTTCCTCTTCCATTTCAACGTGATGGAGCACTGGGGTAATTAGAGATGAGTAAGAAAAGAGCTTCAGAATGAGAGTATAAGCAGGTCAGGGAGATGGATGAAATTAGCACTATAAATGATTGTAAGAGTCTCACTAGAGCCACATTCAAGCTACCTGCAGGAGGTCAGCCCATGCAATTAGGAACCATGGAGGCTTGCACATGAGGCAGACCAGATGGAATGTGCTTTCTTGGGGTAGGTAAATATGGTAGGAGGGTGATGATCAATTAAATATGGGAAGTATCACAGGGAAGAAGCAATTAGAGGTTTCTAGTTTGACAATTTAAATATCAGTATGATTAACTGTTAAAAAATATCTGCGAGATCAGCTTTGGGGTGGGACAGATGAGCCATTTTATTCATTTCTCTTTCAACAATATTTCTTGAGTACACACTGTATGCTGACAAGTGTGTTGGCTTGGGACATAGTGATTTTGAGGCGCCATTAGAATTCCTATGCAATGTTAATTTAACTAATGATAAACATACATCAAGTTCGAAGGGACAACTGAGGATGGAGATACATTCAGAAATCATCAGTGTTACTTTGCAAACAAATTCCTTTTCTTCAAATTCTCTTTTCTATACCACCATGTCCCTTCTATGGATGGACTGTTTAGTTGGGTTATGGAATATTTTTCACTCTTGGTGATAGTATAGACACAGTTTTGTGTGCTTGGAAGAAAGCCTGCATTTTCCTATTAGGGTTGATGAAATTGTGTTCTGAGTTCTTATGATTCCAGCATATAGTCTCCAAATCAGTATTTTATTAGAGGTGAAAAAAATGAGCCTAAGACTGAGACTCAAATAAATGTTTATAGCCAAGGAACACGTTAAATACAAAGATGAAATGGTCAAGTGGAGTTTATCCTGTATAAGATTATCTGTTCTGCTATTTTGTAACCAGTATGTTTATTTGATTGTACAATGGTTAATTTTGAAAAATAAACAAATGAAATGTGACTATAAGCTAGATCTTGGACAAAACCCATGCTTTATGACTTCAAATGTGGGCTAAATTACCACCAGCCATCTATAAGCCTAATTTCCTGACTGCTAAACTTACAAATGACAACTTACAAAGCACTAAGACTACATCAATTGCCTGTACCTCTTTTTTTTTTCAAAGATTTATTTATTTATGCATACAAGAACTGGTGTACAGACTGGAAGTGCGGGGGCTGGAGATGGGTGAGAGGATTCACCAGAGACAGAGTGGGGAGCAGAACAGGCAGATTGACTGAAACACACTGCTGAGGGGAGCAGTGGACAAGGCAGCAGAGGTCTGCTGTGCCATGTGGGTTACCTCACTGGCCAGAGGCAGGGATCAAACTGGTGCTGCAGTGGCTGCGGTTTGTTTCACTGTGCGTTGCTTAACCCACTGCGCCACAAAGGAGGCCCTGCCACTACCTATCTTATTAAACTAATGGTCAAGCAAGGGGATACATTTCTTAAAGATAAACCAGGCAATATTTGTTGAGACAACTTATTTAAACTCACATTCTTCATGGGTATTCCAAGATGATCAGATCCTTTATAATGGGATTTTCCAAGTTACACAAAACAGCAGCATGACTTTGTGAGACTGAGTTCCCAACATTTGATAACAAATTGCACTGAAATCCTCTCTTGGCCTAACCTTCAGCCTATTTCACTAAGACTCAGTAAACTGAGACTTTTGCTGTGGGCTTCTGACATTCCTCTGAAATTCCATACAACCCATAAGATAAGAATTCACCTATTTGGTCCAACTTGCTAGTATCAGAAATAAGCACAGGCATTCAGCAAACCTTCAGAAGACAAGCATTGTTTAGGAACCTAATGTCTAATATAAAAGTTTAGGGAAAGGTAGGTGTGCTAGTTTCTTAGGACTGCCACAATAAAGCATCACAAGCTGATATCTTGAAACAACAGGAATATATTCTCCCACAGTTATGAGGTCTTAAAATTTCAATCCATGGTACTTTTAGGCTCATGCTCCTTAAAAGTCTCTAGGGAAGTGTTCTTCCATGACTTTCTATCTCTGCGGGATTACCAGAAACCCTTAGCATCCCTTGCCTATGGACACGTCTTGTCTCTATTGTCATGTGACAATATAAGATTGTAGGTACAGTTTGAACTCCAGCTAATACCTGATACAAATCATCTCAAATACAAAGGGCAAACTTTCTAATTCACTCTATCTTTTGGCTCTCTCACAGTCAGCCTCACCGTGCACAGCTCTCCACAAACATAAAACTCAAGAATAAATTGGCAGTCACTGTCATTCACTGAGGCTTTTTGAAATAGTTCCAATCTAGATTCTACCTACTTGAAAGCAGGGAAAGAATGTAGAATCATCTCACCTGGGTAGGAAACACTCAAGACTTGTGAGCCACCCTCCTGAGTTATCGGTTGTAGCCTTGACTTGTGACCTTGGCTGATCAAGCTGCCCAGGAAACTTTTCACACATTGTGATGTGAAGAACACCCTGAAGTAAGAGTAGCTCGAGACTCCTGGTTCTCTGAAGACATCAGGGTCCTCAACTGTGCACCATTAACCTGGTCTACACCATGGCAGTTAACTTTGAAGGCCCACCCAGTGCAGTCAAGTTTGGATTTTAGGGGGAAAAAGGAAGAGAAAAACCACAGCAGTTTTGCAATGTCTGGGTAAGGTTTGAACCTGGCTGGCACCATTTAGATACAGAAGAGCTTGCCTGCCCAGCTCAAGGCAGATTAAACGTACAACTGGGGTTTCTGTTTTGAACCCCAACTTAGTTTTGAAAACAGACCAGGTTAGGCTCCCATGGGAATCACTTTGGTTCAAGTTTGCACTGGCGACAATTAAGTCTTGGGAACATCTGTTTTAGAAAACAGGTCAACTAGGTTTGAAAGGTGGGTAACCTGAAGAGGGTTGTAAGCAGAGGCTGCTTGGGAAGTTTTGACGCAGCTTAAGAGAGACTTGACTGCTTGGAATAAGCTTCAGGAGGAGACTTGGTTTCTGGAGAGTCTCTGCTGTGTACCTCAGCAGCACCCCCTGTGGCAACCTACCTTCTCTCCTTCACCTCCCGCCCCATTGCCACAGATTTTTTTTTAAAAAAAAGATTTGTTTTTGCCTTGAAAAACTGGGGTGCAGGCCAGAGGTGTGGGGTGTGAGAGGATTCACCAGAGACAGAGTAGAACAGGCAGATCTACTGAAATACACTGCTGAGGGGAGCAGCAGGCAAGATAGGAGAGTTCTGCTGCATCTTATGTGGATCAGCTCTGAAGCCTGAGATGGAACTCAGGCTATCACCAACACAGCAGACCTTTAAGTTGGTAGCTCTGAGACTTAGCCCTAGGCCATCAGGAAGGCCCACCACAGATTATATGGCTCCCGGTCCACCACTTAGCAGTGTGCCACAAGCTCCAGGCTCTCATCACAGGGACAGTGCAACCTTGCTCGAGCAGCTTTTGGTCTGGGACTGGACACTATTGAGGTAGGACAGTCGGCCATTAGAGGCTGAGGGAATATTTTCCTTTTTCCCAATCACCCTTTTGTGAGTGAGTAAACCTTGTTGTTGCACCTGAGAGTGAGCCATGTCTTGTAGCTATGAGTGAACAGGCAGAACCCACAGTGACCTGTGTCCAAGTTTTGCTCTCTTTCACAAGATTCCTCTATTCTATAGTATTTTGTCAGCTGGAAGCAGCATTTGAGATTCTTATCTTTTAAAAGTCATTACTTATTTTCTCTCCAGTCCTCTTCCCAGATGTCTTCATTGTGCTCTGCACTTACCTAGCTGGCCAGGTCACTGAGACTACTTTCCCCCTAGTTGACAGACTTCCCCCAGGCAGAGATCTTTCTGGTCATCTCTAGACCTCACTGTCTAACTCAGTGTCTGGCATGTGATAATTGCCCAGTAAATCTTTGCTCAATGGAAAATAATTCTAGGAAGGATAGTACATGAGGTCTGCCTTTACCCTCTGGGTATAAATTCATTGCAGTTTATCAGAGTAGTCATCTCACAAATCACTAAGGAAACATGATACAATGATAAGATGTATGTGCAAACATTTTTGTAGGGACAGCAGGAAGAATGGAGTTAGAATTCAGGGATCTACTTAAGAAAAACATGGGTATAACAGCAAATTTCAATCATCAACAGGGTAGAATAAGGGAGTGAGATGGTGGCTGACTGTTTGGGTTGCCTGAGGCACTGCGGGCCTGGAAATGTGGGCAGAGAATTCAAGACGATAGAGAAGTTGAAACAAGCACATCTCCACTTTCCAAAGTGACTTAAGGTTGTTTGTACACTATTGCCCTTCTCAGCAGGTCAGACTAGTTCAAGAGTGAAGGAATTTCCCATGCATTGTACTTTGTGTAACTTAAGATACTACCTGTCACATGGTAATTACCAATGGTGATGACAGATGACAATCCCTTTTCAAAGATGAAGTTAAGCGAAGGCCCTCAGTCAAGAAAGCAACCTTGCTACCATTCAGCAAAAGAGACAGACGACTCACTGCTTGTCTAGTTTGGTTTTTCTACTTTGTCTTTTCCACAAGGTAGCAACGTTAGTCCAGTTTTTGCCCTGCTGGCATCTCTGGCAATGAAACTCAATCTGCCTGGTTATTTCTCCCCTATGACATAAAGGAGTCAATGTATGATCTAAGTTTGGTGACTTTCCTATGTGAAGTTAGTGAAGTTGAGTCATAACTTGTGTAGGGCATGAACGAGGGTGCTTGCACACAGGCAGAGGCACCATGAATGAATGAACAAGATCCAGTGCCTTTTGTCTATGCAAGGTTCTTCTGGGATGTTGGAAGGGCCCTTGGCGATCTTGCATTTGTCCTTATGAAGTATTCTTCACACATGTGCAAGCATACACATATACAGCCTACAAACTTTGTCCTCACCCTCGGATCTATCTCTAGCCTCACATGTAAGCCCTGCACAATAACAACCTTCTCAGACCAACTACGTTGTCAGGCAGCCTGACCTGGCCTAGAAAATTCCATTCCCCCGAATCCAATCCCTTAGGCCCTTCCCACAGACAACAGCTCTCTGTCTCCCCATCTGTTTATCACAGATTACCCGACTTGTCTCTGATCTCTCTGAGCCTTTCTTGACCAGAATCTGGGGGTGTGTAGATAAGAGCTTTGTCACGCTGTTGGCCTGCATCTTTGTTTTTTCTACGACTTTTTTTTCCTAGTCGTTTTTTTCCCCACTGAGAATACAGTTCTCTCCTGCCTTTAAAGACACTTTAAATGTGATGGTACAAAATAGAATTCAATTTGGTGGTGAAAATCACAGCATTATTGGAAGTCTTCATGTAAAACTAGGCCGCAGAACTCAAGGACAGTCTGATAAGACATTCTCCTGAGCATTTTTGTCTCCCTTTGAAATGATAACTTGAATTAGATTCTGGATCACTAGTTAGTTCAGTTGTTCAGTGATTCCATTTCCACTTGGGCATTTCTTGCTGACTGTGGGTGATGTTAGAGAAGCAGTTGTGCTCTCATCTCATAGAAGCCTTCTTTAAATTCATCAAAGGAACAAACTCTTTTTTTGCCCAGGGACATTGAACCCACTTTTCCCTTGGCCCACAACACTCTTATCCTGTATTCATAAGTAGGCTGATTCTTTTTCATACTTCATAACCCAGTAATGCCTATCACCTCTTAAAGAGATCTTTCCTGATTATGTAAAGTAAGTGACCATTCTCCATTTGCTCATTTTGTTTCCTTATCAGAATATGTAACTATACATTTATTTGTTAGTTTACACTTTTTTGTTCCCTGTGCTTTTCTTCAAGCTAGAAGCCCCATGCCCATTTTTCCTCCATTGTATTTTCAGCACAAAGTACAGCCCAACAAGGAATGCTTGTCATTGCCATGACAACAAGTCAAATCACCTTACTTGTCTAGCTTTCTTCATAGTCCGGAAAAGAGAGGCATAGAATGTTTGCCTCCTGATCTTATAAGAGTTCTTCCTAAATGGACAGGAACAAGGAAGCTGTTATTACCATCATCATCTTTTTCATAGCCCAGGAATTTTCCTTGGAGGTGTTATGGGTTATACCTGTTGTTACAGGATGTTAGTGGGAAAAGCTTAGATGGTGTGGCATCTTTGGGGCCTCTCTTTCCTGTGACTTCCCCAACTGACTAGTTCTCCTATGCTTACTCACTGACATAAAAAGGGAAAGCCAAGGGCAATACACACCATAGTGAACAGAAAGTTCTTACCAAGTTCCAGCTAGGCCAACCTTTTATTTGGGACAGTCATTCCCAGAGACACAAGTGTTATTTACAGAACTCCCCACCACAGTGGAGATGAGGTGATGGTTCACTTCACCAGGGATGGCTCCTCTGAGCCTAAGGGATGCAAGGGGACTTCTTATAACCAAGTACTAAACAAAGTTTCTGGTATTCAGCCTCCTGCCTGTCCCTTCCTTTGTCATAGTTGAGCCACTCTTCCTCAGTAACATCAGAGGCTTAATGAGCCATGAGAAGGGTTTCATTCAGCTCCAGAGCTCAGTGACTTTCCTTTAGAATCCCACATCTCGGACTTTCACCCAGTACACTAGGCAGTATGGCCGGGGGCAGGGAGGCAGTTTCCCACTGGGAGGCAGCTTGCAGTCTGCTCCTGTCTAGGTTAGTCTTCAGAAAATATTAAGTTGAAAGTTATTTGTTCTCACTTTTTTTTCCATTCTTCTCTTTCCTGCAGGACGGAAAGTCCATATGAATACAGAAAAGCTTAGAAGCTAAGCTGCCTCTACAATTAATGACAATGAAACAAGATCCTTCAATATCTTGGAAATCTTTAGAACCCCAGTCCTCCATTAGCCTTTAAGGATGTGCACATCTTCAGAGACTTGGAGTCAAAACAAGGCTCAGAAACTGGTACTGCTCCCCTGAAACATTCATGCCCTGGCTGGTTCTGAGGTCGGCACCCTTCCATAGCCAATGTGCCTTGAGACAGCTATGGAGATAGCTCAGAAGGGGTCAATCCCAACACCTCTACCTCTGGTAGCTGGTAGGAAAATCTGCCAGCAAAGGTTCACATTTGAGACAGAACAAACTGTTTCTGAGGAGTTTTGCACTGAAGTGAGAGTATTGCAACCAAAGGCAGTTAGCAAGTCAGTGAGAACAGGTTATTGCAGAAAATGATTGCAAACGAGGTCTTTCTTGGACCTCAACATTATACTGACTTGTACATGTATTTTTGGTAACCATTGACATGAGAAGATTCATAATGACAAAAAGGTGCTATGAATTCATTAAATCCTTTAAATGGATTTATTGCTAAAGAAATTAGATATGGAAGCATCTACATACATTTTCAAAACATAATGTATGGCTTTATACATAATATGCTGCATTCAGACTATATTTAGTCTATGATAGACATAGGAATGCCTAAACCCTTGGAACACCCCAGCACCATTCAGGCACCCAGAGTCCTCATATTCTGACCATTAGTCTAAGATACAACACCAATAGGTTAACCATTCAGGCAGAGTTAACCCTTCATTTGTGCATGGGAGTGAGAAACCCAGGCAGTAGTCATGTCTTCAGGAATCAGAAACCTGGTGGATGCTGAGACTGTTGGCCAAGTCAGGAGAGGGACAGACATGAATCAGCTTCGAGGAGGAAGTCTAGCAAGTCAGGTAAAATAGGAAGAAATTCACCCAACTGGCCAGGATCTGGGCTGTCTCCATTTAGTAGAAGCTATTAGTAGTATTAGTACTAGAACAAGGCAGGCAGCTAACAGATATAGCATCACAGGGTGTGGGGGTCTCCAACAAATTCAGGGTACATAAAATGACTAGGGTTTATCCTTGTGCCTGGATGACAATACAATATGTAGAAAGTTATCAGACATAACGTAACATAGCATCCCAAGCCTACAGGTTGTTTGATTTCATTCTCAGAGTTATTGGATGGCAGATAGGGCTGAGTTTGCCGACATCTTTCTATCCTCAGGATTGATTCTGAACCCGATCAGACTGAGCCCGTCAGTGGGGGCATTCATCTGGAGGGAATAAAGATAGTACTTCAGTACAGCAAGACACTGCGGATAAGCCTGAGAGAATGACAGAACACCCAGCCCCATAAAACAATATCACCCACACTCTGAACACATCATCACACATTCCCCAAGATTCTGAGAACTCAAGTAAGTGGTTTAGGAAAAAAGAGAGAGAGCGAGACGTGAAACAATTTCTGAGTCTCCTCTTTTTTGCACTCTACATACATAATTGCATTCAGTTGGAGAAAACATTAATACTTGGGGCCTCACTTCCAAAAAAAGAAAACGAGAGTGAAACAGCTTTATGGGCAGAATCTTTGTGGGCTCTCTTGATTCAAATCCTTATTGTAATTCAGGAGCCAAAAGCTTTTCCACACCGCCCCCACAACTCAGACTGAAGCTGCCTCTCCAGACTGGAAGAAACAGCTCCTAGAAACAGTCCCCCTCCCTAAGCCCTACAGAAACAGTTCCACATCCTTTGTGTAAGCATCAAAAACAGGATGATTAATGTAGATGGTGGTGATGCTTTAAAAAGGATCACTGAGCCCCAGGGATGTTATCTAACTGCAAGTTTCTCTAAAATGTTTTTCACAAACCTCAAAGCATTCTCCATCCAACACAGCCAATGGAGCAACCCCTGAAGGCCAGGACAATAAGTTGAGATGAGTAGTGTCCAGAATAGTAAAAAGTTCAAGGACTGGCCTAAAGTTGAAACAATGCATCGTGGTTGAGAGGGAGTTCTTCTCTGAGACTAATATTCACGGTGGTAATAAATAAAAACTTCAGAAGCCCAAGTCAGGAATAGGGCAAGCACATGGCTAATTGAGAGTCTCATTATAACTTGGATGGGTGATACACACTGTCAGTCCCACTCGCAAAGGATCATTGGGGTGGGGAGGGGAGAGAAGACTATAGTTATAGAGGAAATTTTCAGGTGAAACCTCGAGTTTTCTTTCTCTTCTGTGCTAGATCAATTCCTTTAAGACAGTAAGGATGCCTGCTCAGAGTAAAATTTCACCATTGTCCTTGTGCAAACATAGGAAGCCTAGAGGACACTGGCCCAGCCACCCCTTCTATAGTCAGGTGGGCTAGGCTCAAAGCTAGAAGGAAAGTCCATTTTCTTTCCTCTGATCTCTCTCTCTCTCTCCATCTGGCATGAACGGGGAAGTGTATGGCTACTATTACTGCTGGTAGTCATCTTAGAATATTGAAGGAAGCCATTCTGAGAACAAAGCCAACATGTGGAGACTGGTTTGGAGATCAGAATGACCGAGACGTGGAGCCAGACTCTAATGATAGCACAGCTACATGCTGCCCTACCTAAGACTTCCTGATATGTGAGATAATTAAATGCCCTCACTTTTTAAGACAGTTTTAGTCAAATTTTCTGTTACTTGCCACCAAAATCATCCTAAATGGACCAAAACTGTGTCTCTCCCTCCTTTCCTTCCTCTTTTCCTCTCTCCTTGCACTCACCCTCCCTGTCTTCCTTCCTTCCTTTCTAAGAAAGCAGTCTAGGTCTCCCGCTCTTTTAGCTGCAGGACTTGAAGCAATTCTTTCAACCTTTAACCTCTTTTCAGTGTCCTCTTATTTAATGAACTAAAATGATCTATAAAAATCCTTTCAGCTCTAACATTTAGAGAACAAAGATTATACAGCATAATATTTCTACTAAAAAGACAAGAGTCATATTAAGTAGGTAGACCACTGAGATTAGTTCAAACTAGTTCAAGATTAAGGCAGATAGTTGCCAACACAATACAAAAGGAACGCTCGAGAAGACATGAAGCAACCTCCCATACACAGCAGGCTTCAAGTCAATGAACACAGAAAATCAATGAGGCGAAAACCATGTGCCCATGAGAATGGATGAGGTGAAAATAAATTGACCACAAAATCTTATGTTCTCTTTTATTCTCAGCTAAATATACATGAGATTTTCAGTCACATTGTTGTGCCTCCTGGCCCTGACTACCCAAAGATAAGGAGAAAAGAACCCAATGTCTTATTAATGAAAAAAAGGACAGCAGAAAGCACTGGATGGTTGGAAAAAGAAGGAATGTTACCCCTGGGCTAAGAGGTTTTTAGAATCAATCACAGTAGCACTTTTTTCTCCTTCTACATTTATGTGGTCATTTTGTATATTCCAAGTCTCTAGTTACTGTGAACTGTGAAGACCAAAGACCGTTTCAGTTCAAAGTAATCTTCCCCAATAATGAACAATTTGGGAATCTATCTCTCTTACTGCCTCCACCAAGACAAGGATGCAGTGACGGTGATTTGGGGTCAGAACAGGAGGCTACTATTTGTAAGGATCCAGAGACAAACAAGGTGTTCCATGTCCCTGGAGTTGAGGGCAGTGCTTCTGGACCAGGTGAGGAGAAAGGATGCTTGTTTAGACTGACTAGGATGCCTTAAAGCAGAGACACTCCATTGCTTAGGATGATCCTCGCATAAAAAAATCTACAAATAGTTGTTGTCCTGATGACTAAAAAGCATAATGCATCTAAGTCAATGAATATATTTTATGGCAATAAGGCATGAGGAAACATAAACAGAGGAAGAAGGTCAGGGATCGTGCCTGAAAAGAATTAGGGATAGGGTCCAGAGTAACTGAAAAATGTTTATACCAGTGGGACTCAATTCTGCTTATACTTAGAATCACCTGGGAAGGTAAAAAATTAATTCATGATGCTGGAACCCTACCCCTTGAAATTTTGAGTCAGCTGGACTGGACCACTGATTCTTCAAGGCCACTGGGTTTTGACAAGCAATTGGTAGGTTGTTTTTCAGTAGTCTGAGTGTGTCTGTGCTTTTGTCTCTGAAAGCCACCTGCAGAGTTGCCTCCCCCAAACTTCTCCATAAACTTAGAGTGTCCCCATTATTTGCATGGTAAAAATCCTGGAACAAATTGATGGTTTTTGTAGGCCTTCCTCTCTTGTGAGTCATCGACAGTAGTGTCATCCTTTACACATAGACATTTCCCAGGAAATTTCTAAACTTTAAAAATAAACATTAAAGAAAACAACTGTTCAGAAAATTGAGTGATGAGCACTTGCTTTCAAAAAAAGAATCCAGAAATGACCCAATTTAAAATTTCTCCCTTGATAGACCCTTTTTTTAGGTGATTTAAAAGGGTTGGAAGGCCTCCCTGGTGGAACAGGGGTTAACCTCAGCGATATCGCCAGCCACTGCAGCATGAGTTCAATCCCCTGCCAGGGAGCTACCCCACATGGCACAGCAGACCTCTCCTGTCTCTCCCATTAATCCCCTCAGCAGTGTGTTTCACTAGACCCACCTGTTCTGCTCCCCACTCTGTCTTTATTGAATCCTCTCACTGCCCCTGTACCTCTGGCCTACACCCCAATTCTTGTATGCATAAATATATAAAATAAATATTTTATTAACAAAGGAGGGGCTGGAAAGGAAGTTTTGCCTAAAGATCTTTAGACTCTTAACTGGCAGTCCTCTGAGTGGGGCAGAAACTAATTTTCCAGAGGTGGACTTTCTTTAAGTTCATTATAATTTATTTTAATATTACTGAAGCAATTTATCAAGGATATTAATTTCTTGCCAGAAGGAAGGTGAGAAATACATCACATCAAAAGTGCTAGCCAGACAAAGCTTGGGATAATTTTTCCTTTCCAGTGAAAATATGACAATTTTCAGAGTACTCCCTTTTTTTTTTTAAATAAATACAATCATTGTGGCACCATCTCATATTCAGCCCTAAAACCAGAAGACAATGAGCAATAAGATCAGACTCTCTAGAAAAAAGGTTGTCTAATCCAATGTTTCTGCCCCTAACGATAATTTCAGATAGGACAACTAAAAATATATTTTCAAAGAGGTTCTAAAAAGATAAACAGACAACAATCAGAGAAGTTCTGCAAGGGAGTGGCAGGGAAAGGTATCAAATGAGGGCAGGAAGAGCACAGGAGACTATGGTGATGGTACACTGGTGAACTTGTGCTAGAAATTCTACAGGGACTACACCTGAGGAAAGAAGGCTAACATTGGAAGAAAAAAAAAATAGAAGAAAAACAGTGGTTCAAAATGTATCTCATTTTATTCTTTCTGAAAGACTTATTGGAGGAAGTGTTCTAGTGAAACATAAATTAAATTTCAACAAAAAATTTCTAGAAAGCAGTATTAAAAAACAAAATTCATCTGAGCAAATGTAAAGATCTAATTGGCTTTATTAAATCATTCATGAATTGGGCAGTATCCCATCCAGCAAGTAGAAAAGAGTTCCGAAGAAGCAATCAAAAACAAAAGGCTTTTATAGACACATGGGAGTGGGATAAGGAAGAGAGTGGACCGATTCAAGCAAGACCCCCTTCCTTGAGGGGTAGAAGGGGTGTACCAGGCCATTTGCCTTTCTAGTATTGGCCAGAAAATTCTACAGTGACTTGCTAAAATGACAGTCCTCAGAGTACTAAGGTACTCTGAAACTACAATTAGGTATAAAGCCTTGGTTTGGTGACGAGTGCTTAAGCACATGTGATTCCATTTACAGTCTATTGTCTCTTTTTTAACAGAAAGAAGCAAACAACATAGGAATTATAATAAATAATTGACTAAACAAAATAGAGCCAAATACACTACAATCATGTTATTGTATGATGTAAAAAAAAAGTACTAACAGACTTTAAAAATGGAAGCACGTAAGAAAAAACAGCATCACATTCTTCTCTTATGTGACACGCGTTGCTCTCTGTTGTTTTGCAGTGTGTGACAAGGAAGCATATAGGTAAGCAGCCCATGAGTTTTCTGCTTGGTAGACTGGATTTGTTTTTAGACAATGATTGTAGCTTTTAGCAAGATGCCTCTTATCTCCAGCAAAGGTTGATACATTCTGAACTCATTCCTAAACATGGCACTCCTTTGGAATAACTCTAAAAAGACATTCAGTAAATAAAGCCAGGACACAAGGATACAAATATGAAAAGGTTCAGCACCTATGAATCTTGCCATCATTATCACATAGCACAGAGTAAAGTTAAACCCCTCTAAAACATCTTCCATAAAAAGAAAATGGAGGGACTACCTATCAGTTTGTAGGTAATGCATTATATTTTTAAAGGAATCAAAGAAAAAAACAATCAACTTAGCTAATTTACCTCTCCAGTGTAATAATCTATAAAACTATGGTTGGTAAATAATATGCTGCTACAGTAGATAATTGTAGATATTCTTACCCACCTGATTTGTTGAGATGTCAGGTGAATCTGGCCTTTAGTAGGAGTGCTCTACTCCCTAGCTACCCACTTGGAACATGTTGGGGAAGAAGGGCCCGGAAGATAGGAGTTATGACCATCCCACAGCACAGAGGATCAGACCACATGCCCAGCCATAGACAATGGACTCAGCTCTCCCCAGCACATCTGCGAAGCCACCCCTATTGCCCTCTTGCCCTACACCCTCTTTCTAGCTCACAAGACTTTGAAATACAGAGGAACTACTGAATGCAGCAATGGTTGGAAGTTACCAACTTATCTTTAATCATACATCACAGGTACTGAAAATGTTAAACTAAAATTCACAGTGGGTTAAAAACAATAGATGTAAGCCCTGACACCATTAAACGTATTGAAAAAACACAGGCAAATCACAACATGACAAGCTTCAGTGATGTCTTGTGGATTTACCTCCAATGGTAAAAGAAACAAAAGTGAATATAAACAAGTGGGACCACATCAAACTGAAAAGCTTGTGCACAGCAAAAGAAAGTATCAGTAAAACAAAAAGACACCCTACTGAATGGGAGAAAATATTTGCACATCATACATCTGACAAAGGGCTGATGTCCAAGATCTATAAGAATTCATACAACTCAACAAAAAGCAAAAAAAAAAAAAAAAAAAAAAAACAACAGGCAGAACTAAATTGACACTTCTCCAAAGAAGACATACAGATGGCCAACAGACACAAGAAAAAATGCTCATCATCACTTATCACCAGGGAAATGCCAATCAAAACAATAATGAGATAACAACCCACATCTACGAGAATGGCTCATATCAAAAAAACCAGACACAACAAGTGTAGGTGAGGCTGTGGAGAAAAAGAAATCCTTGGACTCTGTTAATGGGAATGTAGACTAGTCCAATCCCTTTGGAAACAGCATAGAAATTTCTCAAAATATTAAAAATAAATCTACGATATAAACCAACAAGTCCACTCCTAAATATCTATCTGAAAGATTAAAAAAATAATAATAAACCCGCTAGGGCTTCCCTGGTGGCAAAGGGGTGGAGTGCCACACTGTGAAGAAGCTGCAGCTGCTACAGTGCTGAGGTCTTTCCCAAGCCAAGAGGTGACCCACATGGTGCAGCAGACCTTTCCTGCCTTGCCCACTGCTCCCCTCAGCAGTGTATTTCAGTCAGTCTTCCTGTTCTGTTCCCCACTTTGTCTCTGGTGAACCCCCTCCCCCCACACCTCTGGCCTGTACCCCATTTCTTGTATGCATAAATAAATAAATCTAAAAAAAAAACACAAACACTAATTTGAAGGGATAGTTGTATTCCTGTGTCTGTGGTCATTGCAGCACTATTTATAATGGTCAGATTTGGGAAACAACCCAAGTGCTCAAAGACAGATGAGTGGGTTTGAAAAATATGATGTCCATATAGAATGAAATACTATTCAGCTATTAAAAAAATGAAAATGAATTCTTGCTATTTACAACAACACACATGGAACTAGAGGGTATACTGTTAAGCAAAACAAGTCAGAATGAGGAAGACAAATAATGAATGGTGACATTTATAAGTGGAACTTAGAGGGGGAAAAAAAAACAATAATAAAACCTAGAAATCTGACTGGAATTGAGACTACAAGATGGAGAGGGGAAGGGGAGAGAACAAATTAGGGAGGGCCACAATAGTGGAGGGCTTAACATTATTAAGGCAATGTTACCTTAATAAAAAGAAAACATTGAGAACCCTAATCCTTAGACACACACTCCTCCTCTCCTTCCCACCGGCTCCAGGTTCAATAACCCCTGCCCAGGTCAGAACCACCAAGGTTACACTGGCAGAGGCAAAACAGGATGTGAACTACCATGGCTCTCAACACCCAATATTCAAGTTTAGTATTTTAATAGGAATACTAGCCAGAGACCCCTATTCTAATCCAAATTCTGCTTAAAACTATTTCCTCAGCCTTGGGCCCTTTATGTACAAAATGACATGAGATACAGACAGTGCCAAATGTTGCTTTCTTGCAAGAGAGCGAAGAAGCCACTGTCCCCATCAGATCTGAATCTGTGTTTACTGAAAGTTTTCCTTTTGCTTGTCTTCATCTACCGCTTTCAGAGCGTCTCTCTTGAAACGCAGTAGTTTATTTAGCTCAGATGCTGTGTAGCTTGTGGGAGCAGACAGAACTGGAGAAGGAACAAGAAGTGAGCACAGGCTTCCCTCCTGCGAAGGCTGAAATGAAAAGCACCCGGGGAGTGGCGGGTCTGGCAGGTCCGAGGAGCACCCGGCTCTGGGGCCCTCCGGACATGCCGGGGCTAAAGAGTGTGCAGTCCCCAGATACGGGTTGTTTTCCGCGCAACGCGCACCGCAGAAATCGTCGAAGGAATGAGAGGAATGAGCTGAGGTTACAGCCGCACATTATCAACCCTCTTCGCCCCCTTTCACAGCCAGAGCCATAATCCCCTCTTTGTGCTCTCAGCAGGCACTGAGTCATTTGGAATTCCTTTCCCTTTTCCAGGTCCAGAGACGCTCAGGGGAGCAGCCCCACTAGTTAAGTCCCGCTCTGGTGTGCGCGGGGTGACTAGTTTCTCGCCACCGAGCCTGGGCGGCTCTTCCCACACTCCCAGACCTGGGAGAGGCAATGCATCCTGATGAGCACAGAGGAAGTGGCCCAGCCAAATCCTGGGGCGGGAGAGGAGCCTGACTCCTCCCATCTGAGCCTTAAAAGAAAGCATTTTCGAGTTCCTTGAAAGTGAAAGTGGCTCTGCTTTAAAACAAACAAAAAACAATCCGTGCTGAAAGATCCCAAGGGAAAGGATTAGAATTAGCTCTTCCAGATTTACTTATTGCACAGGATGCCAGAAATTGCTTCAAAATTCCAGGGATACGAATTAGACTAGTGGGGCTACCCTGACAAGGCTATACTGTACCCTAGGATTCTGTAGGTAAAATCTAGAATAAAGAAAGGCCTCTGAGAGAGAAGGGGCGGGAGAAGATTCTGAGGATGCTGGATTAAAACCACCAGTCAGTAAAAATGAAAAGGCTCATTGCATGCTGTATACGTGGCGGGTACCCTTCCAAACAACTAAACCATTTAATCACTTAGGTAATTTAATCTCACCACAGTGCTGTGAGGCCCAGGTAAATGATGTTATTGTTCCTGTTTTGCAGACAACACACCAAAGCATAGAGGTATTAAACAAACTTGTGATTGGATGGTAATTTGAGCCAAAAATCATGTTCCAGAACTCTAAGGAACTCCCCTTAGTACAGTTCCTTTTCTATTTTGTAAAACCAGTCCAGTTGGCAGGCCTTGGGAATTCACCTGTTTTTAGGTAAATTCTAGTTCCACCGCTTTGACAAATCACATAATCTCTTGAGTACCAGTTTCTCTATCAGGAATCAGGGTGATAATTGTTACCTTTTCAGGAATGTTGTTGTGCAAATCAAATGAGATAATGCCTGTATGTAGCGTGCAGTGTGGAAGGTACTTACCAATACAAATGATTTCATACAGCCCTAGTCCCTGCAACAGAGGCCTCAGATTACCTCCTGAGAAGGGTATCCATGTACACTCATTAGCCCTCTGAGACACTTCCACAGCTATTATTGAAATTCCCGGAGCCCACCCCTGCTGTTGCAATGCTATATGAAGGATTATCTAAAACAGTCAGGAAAACTTAAAGGAGATCCTTCAGGAAGGAAAAGGTAGAATGGAAGACTGCACACAGCTGCTATATTCATTTGCTAGGGCTGCTCTCACAGTGTTCCATAGATTGTGTGCCTTAAAAACCAGAAAGTTATTTTCTCACAGTTTTTTTAAAAAAAATATTTATTTAGGCATGCATGTAAGAACTGGGGCCTGAGGTATGGGGAGGGGTTGAGAAGATTTGCCAGAGACAGAGTGGGGAGCAGAGCAGGTGAACTGATTGAAATACACTGCTGAGGGTAACAGCGAGGCAGGGAGGTCTGCTGCACTATGTGAGCTACCTCCCCCTGGCCTGGAATGGAACTCATGCTGCAGTGGCTGTGGATGCTTCATAATGTGGTACTTAACACCTTCTGCCACCAGAGAGGCCCCTTTCTCACAGTTCTTGAGATTACAAGTCTGAAGTCAAGGAACCAGTAGGGTTGGTTCCTTCTAAAGCCTATCAAGGAACAAGGTGTTCCAGATCTCTCTTTGCCTTATACATGGATCTTTTCTCTGTGTCTTCTCGGGGTCTTCATGCCTATCTATGCCCTAATCTCTTTTCCTTAAAAGGATAACAGCCATATTAAATTAGGGCTCACCCCAATGACCTCATTTTATCTTAATTACTTCCTTAAAGACCTTAAACCCAATTATGTCACATTCCAGTCACTAAGGGTTTAGGACTTTAACACAAGAATGCTGGAGGGACCACCCAGCCCATAACAGTTGACCTTAGAGATGGGGTACATTCTCTGCAACTCAGATAAAAGCAAACGTTTCCCTAGAAGCAACATAAAGATCTTCCCCTCTTTAAAAGAGTGCTTCTGGAAAAAATGTCTTCTGCAAAGTGTGCCATAGGTATAGTGTACATATTCACAGTATTAAGCACGTGTGTGTGGTGCGTTATGCACAATAGGAAGCCAGCTATTGTGTTCATTGTTAGTTAAGGTTGCTGCTTGTTGCCTGTTACACAAGTTTCTGTGGTCTATGAAGATGCATGCCAGGCCTTCAAGTCAGGAAAAATATGCACTTTTTAAAAGTGGCATTTTTCCCATGAAAATGTGAATTCTGAAATCGAGAATATTTTACAAGTTACCATATTTCTTTTCTTTTTTTTTTTTTTTTTTGCTTTGGTAACCAGGAAACTGAGACCCAAATTAGTCTGTCAGCCTTAATGGCAGTATAACATTTTATGTCTGTATATATCCATAATATCTTTGATTATGGTCTTTCAGTCTCATCCATATTTTTTTTTGGCCCTGATTATTTCTTTGTATTTTCTCTACTGTCACATATTCTAGATGCTGTATCCAGATCATTGTGGAATGTGTTAAGGAATATAAATGATTAAAATAAATTAATTTTCCTTCCTTCAACCCTTCTCTGAGAACATTAAAAAACATTAGCTAGGGAAGATTTGCCTATGCTATGTATCTGGCTTTTGCACTTACCTATGAGAACACCAGCTCTTAGGAATTCAATGAGCATTAACAACATATCTGCACCAGAGAAGCAGGGAATTTATCAATAAAGCCACAATTAGGGAATTTAATATTCTTCTGAACCTAAGGGATAGTCTAGCTCTCAATGCCTTCCTGCCCCACTCCCAGTGTTCTCGTGGCTTTATTTTCAATTAAGTGTTGTTTGGAGTTTTTGCTTGTCCTCGACTATCTTACGAAACTATCCCTTGGGATTCTAAGTTCAGAATACCTAACTGACAACACAAAATCCAAATGATCAGAGGCAGCATTGTCCGTTATTAGCATTATTAGATACATGAGAGGGTCTGCCTTTATCTCAGAATGGAGTCCTGGAAAGTAGGTACCGTTATCCAAACATTGCCCGAGAAGGGGGGCAGGAGACCAGACACTGCATGAGCTATTGCCACCTGAAGCTAAATTATCACTTAATATACATAGTGAGCAGCTGATGTCCAGATGTCAACATTGAGTGTCTTGCTAACATGATGAGTAATGGCCATCTGTCCCCATTAGGGGACAAGCCAGGCAGCATGACCTATCCCAGGACTTGCTAGCCTCATCTTTTCCCATGATGAAGGATGAAAGAGCTGCCCTAAACATTTTCTGCTACCAGCAACAACAAAAACCAAAGTGCTACTCCCTGTTTTTATTATACATTTTCTCCTTAAAAAAATAGAAAAGAATAGAGGAAAAATCCAACGGAACCTGGATACAAGTTAAAGCTCAGAGATATGTGATTCTACTTTTTTCCAAGGAAGATGCATGTAATTAATATGCAGTCAAAGAGCAAAGCAGAGCACATGCATTATACCAGAAATTCATTCATATTTTATTAACTAAACTACATGAAAATATCTAATTAGAACAGAAGCCACAGCTCAAAACCTCAGGTCAATAAATCTCTAGTGACAAACAAGTCACTAAACTGTGACTACCGAGTTAGCTTCGAGAAAATAAACGGTAATAGAAATAGGTGAGAATAAATCAGTGCAAAGATCTAACTGTGGCAGTGAGGGTTTGTAATCCTTAAATCTTTATGTGAATTGAATTTGTCTCCTGCATTCTTTTCTCTCCGTCATACCAGGATTGTCAGCATCATCAGAACAAAAGGAGTGGGGAGGGGAGAGAGTAAGTGCTGCTTCTCGGTGGGAATCCATCATTTGACAGAGTAGGATAACCAGGTCCAAGATCAACAAAACCAGATATTATAAAATGTTTCTTTAAGCCTGAGTGGTTCTCATAATATCAAGCAAATATGTATGTAGTGTGTTATTTTTGTAAAGAATTCCATTTTTGCATAACCTCTCACTTAGCTCTCAGGATTAAAAAAATAATAAATGTAAGTACTCCTATAAACTTGGTTTAATAAATTACTCCAAGAAAAATGAGAAACATCATGTAAGTGTTGGTTGTGTAGATCTTAGCACAAGTTAGATCATAAGAAAAAAAAATAAACAAAAACAATTAACCCTGACTTAAGGCATAGGGGGTGTTTGTCATTGCATTTATGAGTCTGGATGAGTGGGTGGCTTAAGAGTAACTCAGCAGTTCAAAGATACACTGAAGGGCACACTCTTTCTCCATTGTTTTGTTCTATCAACCTCTGTGAATTGACTTTTCATTCTACCATTAGTTAACTCAGGGTCTAAAGTCAGTTAATAAAACTTTAGGTACCACATTTTCTCGTGGGCATGCCAGCAAAGAAAAAAGGACAGAGGCAAGAGTTTTGTCCTTCCTAAGCTCCCTTTTCATTCAGGAAGGGAACTGGGTCTCATGTCTGTCCATAATTGATCACTACTGACAATGAAAACAGGTTTAAGCCAATCATGATTCTCTCTATGCTAATGGATCAGGTCTCACCCTATTCTCCAGTCTCCAAAACCTCTACCACAACATAGACTTAGACCTTATGAAGAATAACCCAGAAAAAATAGTTACACATCAGATAAGATATTATATTCAAAATCTCTTTCTTTTCTGTGTTTCCAGGCATGTTCCTAAATTTTTTCATTCTTATATTGGTCTCACTATGTAATGTTTCTTCTGGCAATATCTATTTGTTGCTGTATCTCTGAGCTTTCGCTCCTATTACTTCCTATGTTTGAATAACCTGGCATTTGTCCATTTTCTAATCTACCTCTGTTTTCCTAAAAGTAGAAATTCATGGAGTCTGACTATAGTCCCTAAATTCAAGTTTATAGTATTGAAACTATTCCGTCAGTTTTTGAAATCAGAGATGGCAAGAGAAGACACATTCCCTCCATTGTAGGGGCAGGAGGCCAGAGGTCAGGATTCACTGACAGCTCTTGTTTTTGAGCTGTGCTGTCTGTGACCCACTTGGCTACAAGTGTCCCTTCCTCCATTAACTTCCACGAACACCTAATGCAGCCAATGGATGCATTTTGTTGGAAATAAAACTATCTTCGTTGAGAGAAGAATTCCCCTCAGACTGTCTAGTTACCAACAGCTGCTTGCTGTTCCTCCTCCTGCACAGGCCCTGGTCCCTACCAGGTCTCAAGGACAAGCCTGACCTAAGGCTGGGCACTACCAGCTCTACTACCATACTCTGTGGTTCTTACTGTTTGTCCAATCTTAATAAAACTTTAAAATGAATCCATTGGCTCCTAAAAAGAGGAAAGAAAAGAAGACAAAGAAATTCAGATCTGCCTGGGTAGTTGACAGTGAAGGGAGGTTCTCACTGATGAAAGAGCCTAGAGTTTTATTCTCTGTGAATACTCTGATTATCAGTTGTACCATAATGCAAGCTTGGGGTAGGTGGGAAGGAGGCTTCATCATCCCCAATTTACTCTGGAGGTTCTACACTACAACTGAGGCAAGGTTACTATACACAATCAAGACTTTTTCTAAATAGGCAAGAAATTTAAAATAATCAGAAAGGGTTACAACTAGATTATTTCATTTACTACAAGTGTAGCTTCCTCATTGTATTCTTGGGGTCCTCTTCCAGCTTGGCCCTAGGTTCACCTTGTTATATTGGAAGCTAACTACACTACAGCAGAACAATAAGGTGGGGCCTCTCTGGAGGGTCAAAGACTCTAAAGATGTGCTTCTTAACCTCGGGTGATTTTGTATCCACCGAGGATAACTGGTTGTTATAAACTGGGGTGACACTACTGACATCTAATGAGTCAGTATATCTATAAGGTGTCAAATAGACCTCAAAGCAAAGGATAATGTGGCCACAAATGTCAATATCATTGAGCTTGAGAAAAACCTACCCTAGAGACAGTGACCCACTTGCCCAGGAAAAACTGGGAGGCTGTGACCCTGGCTCTGCCACTTTATCCCATCACCTACCAGAGACTCATAAGACAGATGGAGTGGGGTGCAAAGGAATGTGTATTGGAACATCATTGGTGTTCTCTCTGGTTTATGGGAGAGCAAGAGAGTGCTTCTCCCTTATTTTATACCTGAGTTAGAAGAGAATTCAAGAAACCCACCTCACCAGCTTGAAGGGGCCATCTGGAATTTAAGGGGAATAGAAAGTGATGTCTGACTTTTCTGGGGTAAAATCTTAACACGAGGGGATAACTAGAGCTAGTAGAGCAAAAAGAAGAGCTGTACTGGCAGCAAGCTATACTTCTACCAATAGCAGAAAACAGCTAGCCTGGGGCTTTCTTTTAAAAAACAATGACCAAGAGACCTCCTTGGTGGTGCAAGGAGTTAAGTTGCAGTGCTATGAAGCTACTTGCAACCACAGCAGCACCAGTTCCATCCCTGGCCAGGGAGCTGACCCACATGGCACAGCAGACCTCTCCTGTTTCACTGCTGCTCCCCTCAGCAGTGTATTTCAGTAGATCTGCCTGGGCCTGCTCCCCACTCTGTTTCTGGTGAGTTCTCTCATCCCCCATGCTTCTAGCCTGTACCCCAGTTCTTGTATGCACAAATAAATAAAATAACTCTTTTTAAAAAATGATCATACATACAAAGATCCCTTGGAAGAACAGATATATCCCAGAACAGGAATGGAATCTGGGGATCTAGCACAGAAAAAGTGTATTATAGGGTGGACAAAAATACTTGTGGGCTGAAGAGAGCACATCATTTTCTTTTCCACAACAGAAAGCAAGCATACTAGAACACAATTTTGTGTGAGAGTAACCTTGCATCTGCTCTTATGCATTTCTTTTGACTTTGGGTGCTTGTTTATTAGTAATAAATTATTAGCAATTAAATCTCACTAAAAAACTGCCAACTCTTAAAAAAGAGCTTTGATCTGAATTCAAATCTTGGTTCTTTCACTTAGTAGCAGGGCCTTGCCCTTGAAATCTTCAGATTTTTTTATCTGTAAAATAAGTCTACTTTGCTATAGGGATTAATAAAATGAAACACTTAGCACAGAATAGGCGTTCAGTAAATAGCAGGCTACACATGGGGATATGTTCCTAAAAAGGAACCCACATGCATGCAACACGTGGTACTTTTCTCTAATTCTACTTGGGCTCTTACTATAGAAAACAAATTATGAAACTCTTTTTGCTCCACCTGCCAGACTTATCACAGAGCTTCTTAGGGCTACATGTACTGCCTAGATGCCTTCAGTCACAAAAACAGTAAACTAATCTAAATGTACTCTCAACAGTATAGCATTTGTTCTGTCACACAGGACTATAGGTAGAACCATTGTAGCAATAATTAGCAACATTATCTATGTAATCAAGTATCTTTCTTTCTATTCTCCAGTGCCCAAGTAGAGGCTTTTGTCCTCAGGCTTACTGCCTCAGAGTCTCAAGAACTGACTGCAAGTAGCTCCAAGTATTTCATCCTTACATGATAACTTAAGGAGGTAGGAAAGTGAAAAGTTTCTCTAATTTTTAGGAAAAAATTCTCTTCATAGAAGATCACTACTCAGCAACCTTCTCTTCACAGCTAATAATCTAGAATTGTATCAGATGCTCATTTTAACCAAGCTGTGGGCAACGAAACAACTAGGAAATGCATGTAACAATCAAGATTCTCCCCAAGCATGAGTCAGAACCTCTTCCCTGAGTCTAAGGCCACTCAGGGGATGAGTAGACAAATATTTGTGATTGCTACCCAAAATAACTCCAGGCTAAGACATGTAAGATTCCCATCGTATTTATCCCTAATACTGAGTAAATAAAATACCTACCCTGTCGGTCATCTACAGCAATGGGGGAGGAAGAAGTGAACTTGGAGTGTCTACTAGTAAACTGGTCATTATAAAAGTCATCCCCATTGTCTCTCTTTGAAAATCCTTCTCCCCAGTTTCTGTCTCCTTTGGCCTCATATCCATTTTTTTTAAATAATGACTTAACTGTTTATGTCATTATGATGTATACTAGTTATTTTTTAAGTAAGCAATACAAAAAAGTATAAAGAAAAAAGCCACCCCAAACTCCACTGCCCTTACTAATAATGTGATGTGATGGGCATAATCGAAAACTTCATTGTATATGTGAGTTGAATATGGAAATAGGGAATTAGATAGAAAAAAAAATTTAATATAGGATGACATACTATTTATTTTTTGATGATAAATAATATTTCATTTAATTTGATGTGATTTTAATCAACAGGAAAAATTAACCAACGTGACACTGAAAGTATGGAATTTTAGAAAAATACTTATTGGCTATAAAATGTATCGTTTCCTAAAATAGCTAAGAAATTTAGAAAGAAGAGACCTAATTGTGTAAGAAGTTAGAGGACTTTTATTTTTCAATACAAGTTTCACTTTAGACAGTAAAGATTGATAGACGCAGTGGTTAGCCTCCTTCCATCCCTACCCCTACCTTTCTACTGGTTACATTATTGTTGTTAAGTTTTGTGATATTTGCATTCTGCTCAATAACCATAATTCTGAGGTCACATCTTTGTTTTGGGCCATTTTGAAGCAAGTGCTGGAGCGGTGACTTCCACTCAGACCTCACTCTGCTCTTTCTGGCCTATCCAGTTGGACAAACAGTGACTCCACTATGTCCAGCACACATCATCCCTTCTCATTCTGAGCTCTTTCTACTCTGCCTTTCAGATTAATATGGATCTCTCTAGGCATCCAAAGCCATTTGAAATCTCATATCACCAAGGTATCTTTTCTATCTGCTTTATTTTGCATCTTAATTTTTAACTTTTTTTGGAAATCTCCTAGATTTGACATCTATATCACTCATTTTATTAGTTGATTCTCCACTGATTATTTTGTACATCTATCAGGTAGATTGTAAGTTCCTTATGGAAAGGGATCATATCTAATGCTGCATTTTTAGCCTAGCAGAAGGCTGAGCTCTTGGTATACACTTAATAGACAATTGCTCAGTTGACTAGTCACGTGCGGAGTAAAACAAAAGCAACAGATTCTGGTACAAAAGACTTAAAAACACAATATAATCCCAGCTTGCTAATCACAGGCAAAAAAAAAAAAAAAATGAATGCTCAGTTCCCAACACTCTGGTAGAATGCACAAAAGCATGTCTTCTGGCCTATTGAGAGGATGATCTATCATAGAAAATAAGATGATTGGTTCATGATCTATGATACCCACATGAAGAAATTTTGAAATCTGAATGTCAAAAGTTATTGGTCAAATGGGTTGAGGGCAGAAAGAGCATAAGGTGCTGCACTGAGCATGAGGTGGTGCATTGGTGAAATGGTGGTGGGAAATCCATAGGGACCACAATTGATGTCAAATACGTATAAATAAAGAAAAACATTTTTAAAAAGTTATTGGTCAATGGAACTACAGTATTTTCAATTTATGAAAATCCATGTTTGTTCAAGATGAACTTTGCATATATTATTGAACAATTACTATGTGCTAGATTCTGGCATTATTGACCTAGTATATGTGGTCTCTGTCCTCAAGGAGAATAAGGGAGAGAAAAAGACAAACATGAAACAAATAAAAACTACTTTGATGGGTAATTCAAAAGAAAAATTGCAAATGTTAATGGAGTCCAGGATCTGAAGAGATAGTCCATGGGTCCAAAAAGACAACTCACAGGACTATGTAAGCCAAGAGCTGGAGAGGGAGTAGAAGTTCCCTGAATTTAATTTGAAAAGGTTCCACTGGAAGGTTATATTTAAGGAATATAATTTTGCATGCAGGTGTGGACTAAAATGTTAACGTAGACACAAGGAAGAATTTCTCTGAAACATTCAACAATGAAATAAGGATAATGAAGAGACAATAACCGAAGTGACCTGTGATATGGTGGTTGTCAAAAGGCTTGAAGCTTTAATTATAAAACAGAAAATCAAACTTGAATAGCTCCTTAATAGAAGAAAGAAATCTCTTTGTTCTTATATTCCAACATTCTTTGTCATTGCTTGAAAAGTTTAAATAAAATGTATCAATGGTTCACAATTGTTCACAATGCCTACAAAATCCTGTAAATATGTAAACAATGAAAATTACTTACTAATAAGTAAATATTCACATTCCAGTCTTGCTTTTAAAAATTAGTTTACTTTTTAGCTAACACTTTGTATCAGGTAGTTCATAATCACACATATTAGCTGTATATATCCCAACAGTGGTATGTGTGTACACATGCTTGAACTTATGCATATATGTATCTATTTGGGTAAGGCCTCAATCCTAATATGTGTTTACCTCCACTGATTACTACCAGGGTAATAAAGATGTTAAGCTAAAGGAACAAGTAAATTCTCAAAATAAAGGCTTTCAATATAATTATTGCTGAAATAACAACTACATGCTATGGAACAAATGGTTTAAACATTTACCATTGGCCAAATAAGGTACTTTTTACCTTGTTCAAATTACAAATGTTGGGCCCTCCCTGGTGGCACAGTGGGTTAAGCAACGCACTATGAAGCAGACCGCAGCCACTGCAGCACGAGTTCGATCCCTGCCCCCGGCTGGGGAGGGGACCCACATGGCGCAGCAGACCTCTCCTGCTGTGCCCGCTGCTCCCCTCAGCAGTGTACTTCTGTTGATCTGCCTGTTCTGCTCCCCACTCTGTCTGGTGGATTCTCTCGCCCCCTGTACCTCTGACCTGTACCCCAGTGCTTGTATGCATAAATAAATAAATCTTTAAAAAAAAAAAAAACAAATTACAAATGTTAATCCATTAGCCCCAAACTATCTCCTTCCCACCACTTGTATCACTCTGCTGTCAATGGGACTACAGTTTCAGCTACATGCTATAGAATCATGCTAATCAGCATGATAAAATACAGTAGGTATGGAGTAAGACTTGAAAATATGAATTTTTGTCACCTTTTTTTTTTTTAGAGGTTTATTTATTTACACAAGAGCTGGGGTACAGGCCAGAGTCCAGAGCAGTGAGAGGATTCACCAGAGACAGAGCGGGGAGCAGAACAGGCAGATTGACAGAAACACACGCTGAGGGGAGCAGAGGTGAAACAGGAGAGGTCTGCTGTGCCATGTGGGTCCCCTCCCTGGCAGAGGCAGGGATCGAACTCGTGCTACGGTGGCTGCGGTTTGCTTCATAGTGTGTTGCTTAACCCACTGCGCCACCAGGGAGGCCTTCTGTCACCTTCTTAAATCATATCATGGCAGAGGCACATTGTGGAACCATTGCTATAACCACTTTCTCTTTGAAACCTTGCCTAAGTCTTTCCACTCCCCACTTAGTTTCCCCAAGCATCACATATACATTTTAAACCTCTATTTTAGTACTTATTAGGCTACAATGGTGTGTTTCCCTCCCTTCCCCTTAAAAACTACTCCAAAACAGAATCTCCATCATGTTATTCTTCTAGTCCTAGCCCAAAACTCAGAATGTTGTCCTCACTCCTATATATTTGTGGGATTAATTAATAAACAAATCAGGAAAAATGGGTCATTAATTTTGAAAATGAAAATGTTATCATGGAGTCTGGTCCTTGGGTACTCGAGTGTGTCTGCTGAGACCCTCAGCACTCCTTCTTTCCTGTGGGTGCTCATCTTGAGCAAGACGGATGCCCTTTCTTCTAGGAACCCTAAATCAGTCACAACTCCCTGAATGGTTTCTCTCGCCTTGCCTTCTGATGAGGATTGGGGTGGCAATATTAAACTTCACCAACAATGAACATCTAATTGCGCAAAATTACAGACTTGAGATCCAGATACCGAAATATGTCAAATTTGAATGCAAAAGAAACAAGTGTAATTTAGGAGAGAATTCTGAGTAAATTTTGATAGGGTTCTACCAATACATTTAATCTCCTGGCTTCTACAAACACCATAAAACACTTGTCGTTTTCTAAGAATTAACGTTGAATTGGATGTGTATGGACAAATATCTACTAACAATTTTCTGCAGTACTCAAAATAATAGGAAGGCAGAATAGTTCATGAAGAAAGAGGAAATAAAATAGAGAAATTAATGTGCAAGCCAGAGCACTATCCTATCCAAGAGCTTAATCGAGTTTTGGTGGGCAAAAAGGCAGCATTTGTTACATTTCTGCACAGCCCTTCAGCTGCACTGCTGTCTGAGAGGCCTGAATAAACGGGAGGGAACAGTGCCCTTTCCAAAAAAATGTTTTAAACCAACCAGAGGACATAGCTGTTTAGGAATGCCTGCATGGCAATTCTTATTTACCATCTCTGAGCTTAAGCCTCACTGCATAGGAGTTCACAATATAAACAGGAAGGATTAGAGTGACCCCACGTCCCAGAAGACTGAAGCAGTGGGGGTGGGGGAGCTCTGGTTACCTTGCATCCTGAGCAGCCTGCCCCTTGATGACAAATGTCCCAGATTCGGGCATTCTTTTGTAGTTCATGGGAAAGCACGACTAATCCGTGCAACCCGGTGCGCACACATATCAGCTCCATTCAGCTCACTCACACAAAGCACTGGCTGAGCTCCCCCAGCCGCCTGAGGCCTACAGGACACCCACTCAGGCCGCAGACCTCGCCTGGCTTGCTCAGCCCTACTTCCACGTGCGCACCACCTCCGCTAACTCCATGGAGAAGTGGGGCCGTGAGCAGGAAAGTAAGGAAGAAAGCAGCTGGCTGCTTTTCCCATCTCCTCAGTGGTGGGGTTTTTGAAGAAAGACACACAAGACCGATCAGTCTGATCTTTTCCCTGAAACCAGTTCTTTTTCTGTTCTACTTGAGATGTACCCCCACTTTTTAAACCCTCTGTTTCCCCTTCCTTTTCCAATCTTCTTTCACTTAGCACTTTGACTGTTCCATGCCCTAAGAGCCTTAGTGGGAGTAGGTGATTTAACAGTTGCAGCCAAGTCTGACTGTAAAGATGAGAAACTGAGGCACAAGCCAGTCCTAGGGGTACTGGAGGGGGACTACAGGTCTTCAGTGCTAAGCCATACGTTGCTGTGACTGGCACTGGCACAGAACTTTTCTATTACCTTCACTTGGGAGATGTCCTGACAGAAACATATCTATAGCTCCATTTCAACTGTCTCTTAGAGAAAGTCGGAATTTTCACGTGCTAGTCAAATGGAGAAAACATCACAGTGGAAGATGTTTATAATTTATTGGAAGTGGAAGTTTTATAATTTATTGGAGCATTTTTCACCATAAAGTCTGGCCAGGACTGATGGTCCCTTGCCTATGTAAGCAAGAGCCGCCATCTCCATCAGCATCAGAGTCTCCATAAGCTTTGAAAACAAGTCTATTCCTGAGAAGGGTGTTTAAAAAAAAAGATGTGGGCCTCCTGGCAGCCTAAGGGTTAAGTTTCAGCTTTATCATGTCTATGACCTAACTTTGATCCCCAGTCAGGGAGCTAACCCACATGGCCCAGCAGATCTCCCCTGTCTCACCTGCTGCTCTCCTTGGGTAGTGTATTTCAGTAGATCTACCTGTTCTGTTTCCTCACTCTGTCTCTGGTAAATCCTCTCACACTCTGTACCTCTAGGCTACACCCCAGTTCTTCTATGCAAAAATAGTAAATAAATAAATACCAAGAGGCAAAATTGATCCATCTGCCTGGCCATTTTCAGTTAGATGAATGCAAATGTGGTCTACATGGATTTCTTAGCTATGTGATCTTGATACACTGGAAACGCCCAGAATAGTGTGTTTTATATGTAAGAATAATTTGATAATTCAGGGAACAAAATTCAGAAAGTCCAGCCAGATTTGTTAAGATTTAGAGGCATGTTAAATAAGTTTGTGTGTCAGGAGGAGGGTGGGGGTGTTCACTTCCAAAAGTGATGTAAGAAATGAAATTAAACAGTAAAAGATAGCAAGTTTTAACCTGATCAAAACCAAACCAAAATGGCTAATGAAATAGAACATGTTATCTCATACAAAGTGGGAGTGAAGTTACTGGAGAAGATTGGAAATACTTCTGAAAAGTCTTAAAACCTTTATATTTTTTATCAAGAAGTCCCAACTGATGTTTTATTGTAAAGTAAAAAAAGTACAATATGCCAAATAAGTGTATAGAAGACAATACAACACTATTCAAAAACAGCAAAAGAATGGAAACAGATCTAGATATCTATCAATAGTGAATAAGTAAAATAAGTTAAAGTAATCAAAGTTACAGCAATCAATGTAATAGATTGATTTTTTTAAAGCATATGTTAAAAGAGAACACATATGATAGTACCTGTTTTGGGAAAAATGTGTGGAAAAAAGGAAGGGTGTGCAAAATGTTAATGTCCAATGATTGTGCTTAGTTTTTCTTTCTGTTTTTCTATATACTTAAGTTATTTTCATCTAACATGTATTATATGAATAACAAAGAAATCAAAATGCATATGTTTAAGGAATAAACAAATATTTCTGTTTCTCCCATGAAGAGCAACCTGTCAAAGGTGGGACAATCCTCTAGTTGAGCGGAGGATTAGGCTTTCTGACTTTCATAATAGGTTGTGAATCTTGTCACATAGGTATCTGGTATCTAAGCTCAAGAATGTCCTTCAACATGGATTACATATCAAGGTCTTAGGCTTTCATTAGTATTGTCCAATCCTTATGAAAATGTCCATCTAAGAGGGGAGATGTCTCATATGCAAAGAAAGAGTCTCAAGCTTGACCAGTGCTCCTGGGAGAGTAATAATGCTAAGTAGGAATACTCAGCATAATAATACTCCATACCAAGTCATTATTTTTGTACACAGATCTCTTTAAATTAGTATTTCCACAGAAACACCTTTGCTGAATTACATTACCAAGTTATACCCTTTGCATCAATCTAGATTTAAAATGAAATGGTTATGAGGAATACCTTTTATATAAATCCTTGGCTGCAGATGATTTTTATGTTATTTAACAGCTTTGCATATTGACTTTCCTGAATTAAATCCCTTTGGAGTTAGTGGTGTTTAAACTGTGCTCCCAAAAATTTTTTCTCTTTATTATTTTTATATTTTTCTCTTCTTCTTTATTTATATATATTTGACATCAATTGTAGTCCCTATGGATTTTCCACCACCATTTCACCAGTGCACCATCATTCACCTCAGTCCCTTGTGTTCTATTTGCCCTCAACCCACTCCCTCCCCATTCCTCACCAAGTATTCCCAATTTGTCCTTGTCTTTTTGTTTTTGTTGTGTTTTTATTATTATTATTGTTATTATTCTTTTCCTTAATTGCTTATTTGGTTCTCTTATATTCCTCCTGGGGAAATCATCTGGTATTTTGCAAAGTAGCAGGATACAAAATCAACACACAAACAACCAATCTGAAGAAGAAGAAATCAAAAAACCATCCCTTTTATAATTGAAACCAAAAAAAAATCAAATACTTGGGAATAAATCTAACAAAAGAGGTGAAGGACTTTTACAAAGAAAATTAGAAAACATTGCTAAAAGGAATAGAAAAAGATACAAAGAAATGGAAAGACATCCCTTGCTCATGGACTGGAAGAATTAACATAACAAAATGGCCACCCTACCAAAAACAATCTACAGATTCAATGCTATTCCAAAAATTTCAGTGGCATTCTTCAAAGAAATAGAAAAAGTATTGATGAAATTCATATGACGACACAAAAAACCTCCAATAGCCAAAGCTCTCCTGACTAAAAAAAAGGGAGTGGAGGCTCCCAGAATTTGCTGAGTGCGTTGAGAACTAAGTCTAGTTCCAGTAGAAAACTCTATTTTCACTTGTCCTGCTACAGATATCAAATAAAATGTGGTTTATCCTCCTTGCCAATATAAAATGTAAGGAGGTTAATAGAGCAAAATAAAGGAAGGAATTCCTTCCTTTTGTCTGGTCAATACTGAACTGGAACATCTCATCTCCTGCCATCAGATTTAGATTTATCCCTTCACTTCCCTGGTTTTCCAGCCTCAGACTAAACTGAGAACTGAATTATATCACTGGTTTTTCTGTGTCTTCAGCTGCAGATGGTAATTTTGGGACTTTTCAGTTTCCATAATTGTAAATCATTTTTTCATAGTAAGTCTCTCTCTCTCTGTCTCTCTGTCTCTCTCTCTCTCATTTTTCTGGAGAACCCTAGCTCACACAGACTTTTCTTTCAAGAACTTGAATAAAATTATGTTTTAACATTTGAGAATTGAAAAGACACATGCTCTGGATTAATATTCTATTTCACATATCCAGAATCCCTCAAGTTGAATTGAGCTACCAGTTGATATTTCATTTGAAAAAGCATTCCAAATTTTTTAAAATATGAGAATAATCCTAACTCTTAGCTTAAGATCTTGGTATATAGTTTCTTGCCATTCTATTTGATTTTTACTTTTTAATCTTTTTTTTTTAAGGAACACTATTTATGGGTTCCTATATGTGTGTGTGTATATATATATATATAAATACTTGCTAGACACAGGGGAAATAGTAGTGAATAAAACCGGCATGCTTCCTGCTCCTTTGGAATCGCCATCATTTTTATTTTAAATTATCTTCAACCCTGCTTAGAAATTGATAAATAAGAGGCAATAAGAGAAAAATAATAACAGATTACAAAAGGAAGGAACAAGCCAATGCAGGATTATTGGTGAACTATACTTGTCAAAACTGTTCATCCTTAGAAGTCAGTAGTAAATTTCCTCATATCCAAATTGGACAAAGATGTTTTAAAAGGATAAAAAGAACGTGCTTCTAGCTATTTCATTAAAACAAAACTATAAGAGTCATGATTGTGAATATAAGAATGGAGCAATCTGCAGGATTGTTAATCTCATCATTTTAGTTCCCAGACTCCTTGTTCTAGGACTTTAGAACAGGATGACTCATTGGGAAAAGTGACAATTTTTTCTCAACACCTTCCCCAACCACTATGACAAACTGTTCTTCCACTACTATCCTTGGCAAAAAATGGTACCACCACCTACTAGGCTACTCAAACATAAAAATCAAACTTGATACCCTCCTCTCCATCACTCATATTAACTTAATCACTAAGACTTGGCAAGTGCCTTCTGAATCTTTGTATTTATTTCCATAACCACTGCTACAACTGTAGTATTAAAATAAAAATGTGTATTTATTGAGCACTTAATCTCATACACAGGGTACATTCTTTGTACTTACTATTTTAATCTGACAACAATTCTGTATGGGAAGTTCAAGAAAACGGAAGACCATAGACATTTAATAACATTCTCAGTGCCACAGAGGAAAAGTGACAGAGTCTGGATTTAACCACTGAGATTGCCCATGTACTCAGTGACAGATCTAAAAGCCTAGCAAGCCTCTTATTCTTCCCTAAAAGTTTATTTTATATATCACAACTGAGTATTTTATTCCTCATACCTCCTTATTCCTTTCTATCTTCCCTACTCTTAATGACTTTTTTCTTCTTCCTCAAGATAATAGAACCCACTAAATCCATAAATCAGCATTCATCAGTTTCCATCTTTGCTAAAAGTTCCCATAGATCTATAAGGAATCCATGCAGACAATTCAAGAGTTTTATAAACTAAATGGAAAAAAAATTACATATTTATTTTCACTTGTCAAACAAGTCTCAGTAGTATTAGCAAGACATTTTAGCTTTATCAACAGCAGGAATCACAGATGTTTTGATATTATACTCCATTTTGCAGATTTCTCCAAATATAATTTATACATCATCACAGCTTCAAAATTGTTATTACTAGTAAACCCACTGCCAGATCTTATAATGTAATATATTAACAAAGAAGCATACCTATGACTACATAATAAATTTGTGTTTTTAAAATTATTTTCTTCTATAAAAATTCAGTGTCAACTACCTCCTGTCATCTGTAGTTATGTGCTTAGCAACTATCTCAAAGTTAATATATCCAAAATAGAGCTCTAGATTTTATTCCCCAAACGTGCTCTTCCCTTTGTCATCCACATTATGGTGGATGCGCTACCTTCCACTCAGCTGCTTACACCAAAACATAGTTGTTTTTCATTCTTCCTTTTCTCTCAATCCCCACTACCAAATTCTGTAAGTTAAACCTGCCAGACTCTTAGTTTAACCCTGATATCCTGCTCTTCTCCATCACCAGACAGCATCATAGAACTTCTTTCTGTCCCTACACACTTCAGGCTTGCTCTTCTCTCAGCATCATTGTACCACTGTTTTGGTCATTTGTATGTCCAGACTCTCACTGAGCTTTCACTTCCCTGTTCCTTGAGGCCTCAGCTCAAATGTTATCAACAACATATTTTACAACCCATAACTCATGCTTCCATGAATGTTGCTTGTTTCTTGTCTATCTCCCCTTTAGAAAATGAGTTCCACAAGGCAAATGTATTGTCTGTCCTAGTCAGTGTAGTCTCCCCAGAGCCTGGATATGGACCACCAATTCAGTTTATTGTATGAATAAATGCTTTATCAACTAATTAATATATGGCTATCTGGACATGAATTAAACTCATCCTCAGTCTGGTTCCACCACATGGGAGTGCTGTATCTTTCCCCACTGAGTCACATGAGTCAAGGGTAATTTGACAAATGTGTTCTAATGACACAATATAAAGCAAAAATTCAGTTTAAATCACAGGACACTGTGTGCACAAATTAAAAACTCCTTTAAAATAAATATAAATTCACTTTATTAAAATACATGCAGGCCAGAAAGAATGTGGATGTTTTAGGGAGATAATCCTGAGTTCAAGACTCTTAGCCATACACAAGGATGACAATATATACATTACAGGTTGTGAAAGAGAAGTGACATATACAAATCAAGAGTACTCAACACAAGACAGGTCCTTTCTATATTATTTATCATTTCCATTTGCAACTAAAATAAGTCAACTTTAAGAGGAACTTCAGATTTCTTTTGTTGCAAGAAACCTTAGACACTAGTAAACTGATTTTTTATATATTTAAAATTGCACATAAGGAAGTTTGTTTATTTTTAACCCACATCCTTCCCAGAATAGACTGTTGCAAACATGGAGAATTTCTCAAGCATTTCTTTATGCCATGAATTCTGTCTTTCTTGCCAGCATTGCATTTGAATCTATTCTTTCTGTAATAATCATGCTGACATGGATTCGTATCTGTATTCAGTTTAGGCGCCTATTATTTTTTTAAGGGTAATTTTCAAATCTTTCCACATAAGTTGACATGCAGTTCCACTGATAAATAACAGCCTTGGTGCTTTTACCTCCTGCATAATATTTTGACAGTTCACTACCCTGAAGAAGTTTTGTGTTTAACAAAAGTAATATGTCTAAAGGAAGAAGATATTTCCAAACCACACTTCAAAAGTTGTCAAATAACAAGAATAAAAAGGAAAAATGAGCTTTGGAGTAAAAGAGATAGCACCTGAATGAAATAAATTAAAAAAAAGAAGAACTCAAGAGAATGAAATTTAAACATTTATTAGAAGTACAATATGAAATTGCAACTTCATTCTTAACCAGTTGTGACTGTTATTAAAGTATCCTACCATACTTTCACCAATGGACAGATCAATTAGAGAAAAAATAAACAGGGATACAATAGCCTCAAGTAGATAACTAGACCTCTGTACCTCATAGACATATACTAGGTATATGCTGTACCCCCAAATGCAGAATACACTTTTTTTTGAGGCACAAATGAGACATTCTGCATACTAGACCACATTCTGGGATACAAAATAATCTTATTGATAATTTCACTAAGACTGAATTAATACCCAGCCACTTCTTAGACCACAAAGGTATCAAACAAAAGTCAACTATCAAAAGATAGTTTTGATAGTCATAGAAATCTTTTAATACATGGATACTGAACAACAGAATATTGAACTAACACTGGGTTAATGAGGTAATCGAAGAAGACATTAAAAAATACACTGACACAAATGAAAATGAGCACATAGTCATCTGAAACCTATGAGACACAGCAAAAGCAGAACTAAGAGGTATATATATAGCAAAATAGTCTCACATCAAGAAAGTATTCAAATAAATAAACTTCTCTTTCAATCTGAAGAACTGAAGAATTCAATTTGAAGAATAAAAAGAACAAACAAATCCAAAACCAGTAGAAGAACAGAAATAATAAAGTCAAAGCAGAAGTAAATGAAATAGAAATTAAAAAGACATTCCAAAAGATCAATAAAACCAAATACTTTTTCCTTGAAAAAAATTAGCAAAGCAGACAAAGTTCTAACAAGGCTCACCAAGGATAAGAGAGAAATGTAAAATAGTATAAAAAATGAAAGAGGAGAATCACAACAGATGCTGTAGAAATTCATAGGATAATTAGACACTACTATGAATCCCTATATACTAACAAATTCAATAACCTAGAAGGGATGGACAAATTCATAGACTTATACAATCATCTGAAACTGAATAAGAAAGAAAAAGAAGCCAATCACAAGTAAGGACTTTAAAACAGTAATCAAAATTCTCCTCAAAAACAAAAGCCCAATACCAGATGGCTTCACAAATGAATTCTGCCAAACTTTCAAAGAACTAATGTCTATCTTGCTCAAGCTCTTCCAAAAAAATTGAAAAAGAAGGAATACTTCCAAATACTTTTTATGAGGCCAACATTACTCTAGTACCAAAGCCAAACAAAGACAACACAAAAAAGAAATTTATAGACAAATCTTCTTAATGACTACAGATGCAAAAATCCTGAACAAAATCTTAGCAAACCAAATCCAACAGTGCATTAAAAAGATTATATACCATGACCAAGTGGGATTAATACCAGGAACACAAGGATGGTTCAATATCTGAAAATCAATCAACATAATTAAGCACATCAACAAAAAGAAATATGAAAAAACATGATATTATCAGCGGGTGCTGAATAAACATTTGATAAGATCCAACATCCATTTATGTTGAAACCCCTCAAAAAACTGGAAATAATTGGAATATAACATATAAAAAATACCACTTACAACAAACTCATAGCTAATATCATTCTCAATGCTGAAAAACTGAAAGCTTTTCTTTTAATATATTGTACAAGAGAAGGATGTCCACTCTCACCATTGCTATTCAATATAATTTTGGAAGTTTTAGCTAGATCATTATACAAGAAAAAAGATATTAAATGACTTCAAATTGGGAAAAAAAGAATTAATACTATTTGCAGATAACATGGTATTACATAGCGATAACCCTCAAGGTTTTACAGAAACACTAATTGAAACAATCAATTTAGTGAAGTGGCAGGGTATGAAATCAACACACATAAATCAATTGCCTTTCTAATCACAAAACAATGAGATAGAAGTAGACATTGAAAAATTAATCCTACTTAATAATTACACCAAAATAAACTAAATACCTTTGTACAAATCTAACACATGAGATAAAAGATCTATATGAAGAAAATTATTAGACATTGTTAAAAGAAATAGAAGAAGACACAAAGAAATGGAAATTATTTCCTGCTCATGGATTGGAAGAATCAACATTGTCAAAACGGCCTTCCTATTCAAAATAATATACAATTTCAACACAATCCCAATACATATATCAATGACATATTTCAGAAAACTGTAGCAAATACTACTGAAATTCATAGGGAATCTACAAAAGACCCAAATAGCAAAAGCAATCTTGATAAAGGAAAAAGAGAAGGGAGGTATCACATTTCCAGACCTCAAACCATATTATAACACCATGATAATTAAAACAGCCTGGTACTGGAACAAAAACATACACAAAGACCAACGGAATAGAATTGAGAGCCCAGAAGTAAACCCACATATATATGAACAGTTAATCTATGACAAAGGAGCAAAAACATGCACTGGAATGGATAATCTCTTCAATAAATGGTGTTGAAAAATTGGACAAGTGTATAGAAAAGAATGAAACTAGAACAGGATCTCATACCATACAAAAAAATCAACTCAAAATGGATCAAATATTTTGGTGGAAAATCTGAAACCATAAAATACATAGAAGAAAACATAGACAAAACATTTCTGGATGTAAACTTTAATGATTTCTTCCCAACAGCAAGGAAAACCAAACAGAACATAAACAGTTGGGACTATATCAAACTAAAAAACTTCAGAGTGAAAGAAACTATAGCTAAATTGAAAAACACCTTACTGTAGAGGAGAAAATATATCCACATCATACATCTGACAAAGGGCTGATAGCAAATGCATACAAAGAGCACATAATTTTCTACAAAATGAAACAAAGAACCAATTCAAAAATTAGGCTAAAGAACTAAACAGACACTTCTACAAAGAAGACATTCAAATGGCCAGAAGAGACATGAAAAAAAGTTCACATCTACTTATTATTAGAGAAATGCAAATCAAAACCACAATAAGATACCATCTCATACCTGTGAGAATAGCCAATACTGAAAAGACTAAAAACAAGAGCTGACTAGGATATGGAGAGAAGGGAAACCCCCTACATAATATGTGGGAATGCAAACTGGCCTAGCTTTTATGGAAAGCAGTATGGAAGTGTCTCAAAACATTAAAAATGTATCTGTCATTCAATCTAGTAATTACATTCTTAGGCATCTACCCCCAAAATTCAAAAACACTAAAATTTATTATTATTATTATTTAAAAACATTTATTTATTTATGCATACAAGCACTGGGGTACAGGCCAGAGGTATGGGGGGCTGAGAGAATCCACCAGACAGAGCAGGATACAGAACAGGCAAATTGACAGAAGTACACTGCTGAGGGGAGCAGCGGGCGAGGCAGGAGAGGTCTGCCGCACCATGTGGGTCCCCTCCCTGGCTGGCGGCAGGGATCAAACTCATGCTGCAGTGGCTGTGATTTGCTTCATAGTGCGTTGCTTAACCCACTGCGCCACCAGGGCAGGCCCTATTATTATTTATTTATATATATTTGACATCAATTGTAATCCCCATGTATACCCCATCATCATATCACCAGTGCACCATCACCTCAGTCCCCTGTGCTCCCATCTTCCCTCAACCCTCCCTTTTTCCCCTCCCCACCAAGTGTTCCCAATTTGTCCTTATCTTTTCATTTTTGGAAAAACACTAAAATTCTAAAGAAAACTTGGATTCCCATGTTTATTGCAGCACTATTTACTATTGCTAAATTATGGGAACAACTTAAGTGCCCCAGAACTGATGAGTGGATAAAGAAAATGTGGTATAGATACACAATGGAATACTATAAGGTGATCAAAAACAATAAACTCATGCCATTTGCAGAAACTTGAATGGAGCTTGAAGGGATAATGCTAAGTGAAATAAGTCAGAAGGATAAAGATAAATTCTGTATGGTGTCACTAACATGTGGAATATAAAGTAACTGAAAGACAAACTTTAAAACTAACCCTTGATAGTGAACTACAGAACTAAAACATCAAGGGGAAAAGGAAATGAAGGAGAGCTAAGAATAAAGAGGAAAGGTGAAATATGAGTGAGTGGTAGGGTACACAATGGTGGCAATAACTTATGGGGATGTATTGACCTCAAAGAAGACATTACCTTAGTTTTTTGTCATTACCTCAATATTACCTCAGTTAAAAGTACATAAATAAATTTTGTAAAAAAAGATCCTTTTTTTAAAAAAAAGATTTTATTTATTTATGCATACAAGAGCTGGGGTACAGGACAGAGGCAGAGGGTGAGAGGACTCACCAGAGACAGAGTGGGGAGCAGACCAGGCAGGTCAACTGAAATACAGTGCTGAGGGGAGCAGCCAGTGAGGCAGGAGAGGTCTGCTGTGCCATATGGGTCCCCTCCCTGGCCAGGGATCGAACTCACACTGTTGTCCTGCAGAAGCCCCACAGCACGGACCTCAACCTGCTGTGACACCAGGGAGACCCAATAAAAGATCCTTGATCCTTTTTTTTTTTTTTGAGAATTTCAAGAACCAACTGCCAGAGCTAAAATGCAGATGGAAATCTTCAAAAGCACTTATAAAAGTGCTTTTCCATTAGTAATTTTAATAAAAATTTTAACTTCAAATAAATGAAGAGTTTAAAGTTATATTCTAATTCCTAAATAAACAATATAGTTTCTATGCAGAGGTAAAAATCTATAAGCCTCACCACTATTATTCCTACACAGCACCTGCACTCTTTGCTTCATTTTCATATTATGATTTTATTTGATTTTTTATATATATATTTTTTAATATAAATTTTTTAAAATTTACATATATTTGACATCAATTGTATCCCCATGCATTCCCCATCACCGTAACACCAGTGCACCATCACCTCAGTCCCCCGTGCTCCCATCTGCCCTCAATCCTCCCCCTCTTCCCTCCCCACCAAGTGTCCCCAGTTTGTCCTTTTCATTTTTGGTTTTTGTTTCTTTTTGTTGTTATTATTATTATTATTGATCTTTGATTTTATTTTTTAAGGATTCAAAACAGAAATAGTTGTTGACTTTAGAAGGAAGTTTCTTATTAACCACAACTGTCACAACCAGTTTCTTAATTAAACAGAAAGACACTCTTGATCCTAAATAACGTATTTCTTAACAACCCTTTGTAGTTTCTTTTTTCTAAAAATCTAAAAATCACTTGCCATTTTACTCCTCAAAAATTCCTTTGTTAATACTACTCCACAATCCACATTCTCATTGTAAAAAATAGTTTTTATTATTAGAAATACCTTTACATAGACAATAAACTAGGTCTTTCATTCTTTGCAACCACTTCCTGCAGCTGTTTAAATTTTCATGCTCTGAGTTTTGTTAATACATTTTAGGGCTTTTACTAATCAAATTTTCTTGGTTTGGCAACTAGTTATGGAAAGGATATTCATTTGAGTGAAAAGTAGTGGGTATCCATTAAGAATGCTGTCACTCTGTATGCTTCCAGGGAAATTAACACTTTGGTTACTTTGCCTGAAGCCAACATATTTGTGGAACTTCCAAAATGTTTTATCATTTAGTTTGATAATTAATAATTGCACAATTAGTGACAGTTCTACAAACTGTAGGATTAAATAATATGGCAAAAGAGTAGCCATATCAAACTTTAAAGAGATAATTTTTGTACTGAAATTTTTAATTTTTTAAAAAAGATTTATGTATGCATACAAGAGCCTGGGGTACAGGCCAAAGTTGTAGGAGGTAAGAGGAGTCACCAGAGACAGAGTGGGGAGCAGAACAGGCAGATCAACTGAAATACACTGCTGAGGGGAGCAGTGGGCAAGGCAGCAGAGGTCTGCTGTGCCACGTGGGTCACCTCCCTGGCGGTGGATCTAACTCATGCTGCTGTGCCGTGGATGCTTCACAGTGTGACACTCAACCCGCTGCACTACCAGGGAGGCCCAATTTTTAATTTTTAAAATGGAATATTAAAAAGATGCCAATTTCAAGTGAAAGATTGTCATGTTTATCTCTGTCTGTTATGTTTTTGTGAAAAAATACCAAAAGGCTAATATTTACTTGTCCAAGCTTATTTAACCATAAGTAATATAAATCACAATTTGCTCCATAAGATCATGGACTTAAGACTTAACTTTCTGATAATAAATGTATAAGCAAACAACAAAATCTACTACAGCAACATCTGGCACAGTAAGGACCCAAAGGTGGACACTTACTTCTTTTGGAGTAAGGTTGTGAGTGAGAATCATTAATGGAAACAGTTACAAAAAGCAGAGGGGAAAAAAAAATGTTTGCAACATATTAGCTAGCAGCAAGAGCTTCTACTGGGTGATTTTTAAAGGATCCTCACTTAAGTATTCAATATCTGTGCATGTGTTGATTAAATATCAAGTTAAAATTTAATCAATCATTCTGATGTATTCTCTATTTGTGATTATTCCAAAAATATAGGTATTTGGAAACCTCATTTAATGTTTTGAGTACACAAAGAAGTGAAAGTTCACTGGCCTAAAACTTGCCTGTCTCCTTATAGCTTAATGATTTTCTCTGTCACTGAAATAAGTTAATATAAATTTGGTCATTCTCTTTCAAGTTTGAATAGCATATACACAGTTAAGAGTTTCACTTATAAGTTTTACCATTTTTCTCATGTCCTCAATTATCTCTTTTAAATGTGTTAATAGAAGCTAGCATATAATGTTCATCTATTATTCTAGCTTTTCAATTATAAGTACTTTATAAAGTCATATAAATTATATATATATATATTTCACCTGCTGTAGTTTTCATTCTAGATAAAAGTTTGAGACATATCAAGAATAAGTCACTAGATCATCCAGCTCTCAAGTATGGAGTTAGGATTTGAATTTCTGATGGGGGCAACAAAACCCTTATCTACAAAAAAGAGAAACTGACTAGCTGCTTATATAAAAAATGAAAAATAATTAAAATTAGTTTTTATTGTTTATAGAATTTCCAGGAGAGCTATAGAAAGAGCCATGGGAAAAATCAGGAACAAAGGGAGACTATCCAGGCAGAACCACAGACAATATCCTGCAACTAAACTCATCTGGCTGATTCCACTGGGCAGTCATACTGGGCACGAGTCATAGTAACTTGCAGCCCAAAAATGCTTGCACTGGGCGCCAGACTAATATTAATGCCATCACAACTGTTCTCAGAGCCCTGGAATGGTGTTGAAGCTACCATTACTACCACCAGAACTGTTCACTCTTTCTGATTTTTTTTTTCTCACTGGATACTGGTCAGAAGTTTGGGGCACAAGTCTGGGGCAGGCTAAGCCTAGGACATATTCTGGGCCCCATCCACAAGAGAGATTGAGAAATGAGTAGTTTGGCTATTTTGGTTTCAATAGTGGGAAATGAGATCTAATTTGTACCAAGATCCCTATACTGAGAAAATTCCCCCAAAGAGGAAAAGGACCATTTCTTTTTGTTCATCACCATGTCTATATAAATGAAATGGACAAATGTATGATACAATCATCTCTGGAAGAGGCACAAAGCAAAGCAAGAAAACACTATCGACTGTTGATAACACCATTGAAAAGGGCAAACAGTTCATTTTTTTAAAAGCCACACTCAATTGAAGTTCTGCTTAAGGCATGAGTTAAACTGGAATCCTTATGCTAATGAGAAAGTTTAGATTGAGGTGCTTCCTCAATTCTAAGTGTGTCATTCTCCCCTGAAAATAATGCCACTGAAGGGCTCCAGATTCTCAGTACTGGTCACTGTAACTGTCGCCAACTAGGTCAGAGACAACTTACATGTAAGTATGGAGTAAGCAATGAGTGGTCACTATAAGATACATGTTTTATGTGGATTGTCTCATGTACTCATCAGAACAACCCTGTGAAGTAGATTCTATCTGTAACTTGATTTTTCAGAAGGGAGGAGATAAGGTTTAAGAAATTGCTAAGGTTGATAATTAGGAAATGGTTGAAATTGGCTTTGAACCCAGGTCTTATTGACTCCAATTTCACCCTCTGAAGAACTATACAACACTACAACAAAAACCTAAGCTATAAAAATCACTTGTTGTGGAGGGAATTTCTGGTACAGGATTTACTAGCTTCACTGTCAACATATCCCATTATTTCCTACTTCATATTTTTACAGAAGAAATCAGCCCACACTTGAAGTGACTCCAGTGAGGGAAGTGGAGGGTTGAGTTTGATGCTCTCCAAGGTTCTGAAAAATCAACATTTGAAATTGAAGATTTAATTCCCAGAGTAAAGGTAGCATCATTTTATATTGGTGCTTCAATTTTTACACCCAGGGCAAAGCCATCTGTGAACGGATGGAAATGAAATAATTATGAAATTTAGGCAGTTCTTAAGAAACTAAGTTTTCAGTACACCCACATTCATTCACTAAAATTAAGGGATATGAACTCTGAAAACAGACTTCCTTTATACATTTTTGGCTTTCCTCCACAGTTATGAAAGTCAATCCATGCCAATAATGTCTATGATCATGATGAGAATTTTCTGAGTGCTGCGGTAAATATATTCTCCTGGATAGGCATCATCAGTCCTGGAGCATTGCTGAGGCCAGGGTAAGCATCTGGAATCAGAATACCTGGTGGCATAGGCAAGAGAAAGCCAGTGGGGTGAGTTTCGGAGTTAGAATTGGCAGAGAGACAGGCTGGAGGAAGAAAGGAAATCAAAAGGAAAGGAGGGGAGTAAAGATCTCAAATAAATAGGAAAAAACCCTAAAAGTGTGAATGGAACCAGGGAGAAAGGAGATCAAGCTGTGGCCAGTGGCAAGTCGTGGCTTTCAATTCATGGGGAGAAAAGTATCATCTGCTCTCTCTTTACTCCTAACACCAACTGCAGTGAATCTGTTTCCTTCCAAGTCTTTCTACATAGCTCCACAGGGGTTGACATTGGGCTGGACTGACATCTGCTGCTACTTCTTGCTGCATTCTGTGCTATTTGGAGATATTCTATTGATATCATCCTTCTTTGACCTTGCCTCACTCTTTCCCCTCCCAACTCTCCTTCCGCTGTCCTATTTGTAGCAACTGCTTTAGTGCACTAACAAGGGCTCTTTTATCTATTGGTCCTGCTCTTGCTTTTGTTTCCCTTGTCTATTTGTAGTTAGCTTCTTGATATAAAACCAGCATGAATTCTCTCTTGTCCTTGAGACACTGTTGAATGTAACTGACTTGTTAGAACCAGCAGGTTAAAAAGTAGAAGCAAATTTTACATTTCATAGTAATCTGTTTGATAGCCTTAAACTTTAGTTAAGCAAATAACCATTTTTCTTTGCAGAAATTGTCATCCTGACTTTATAATCACAATCACAAGCCATGGGTTACAGAGACCACACATGTTTACAATAAATAAATAAATAAACTGAGCTCCTGTCATATGGACTCTAGCTTAGGCTATTTGGATTCTGCTAATGCAGCTGAAGATGGGTTGCTGCTTACAGAATACTAATTGCTATTACTATTCTGAACTGATCTCTCTTGTGAAAGAGGAAAAAAATATGAGAGACAAGCTTATTTTAGGTTGGTCACTCAAAATCATAAGCTGAGTTGGGAGAAATTCTATGTACCAAATATATATGTATTTGTTGCCAGACCTTTTGCTGGGATGCCTTTGGGTTTGTGCCAATACAGCATTATCATGGCTTTTTAGTTATCATTTAAGTTTTGTGTGCTAGCTTTGTAACTGTAGTCTGTTAAGAATATTTACTGAAGACTTATGTGTACACAGAACTGTAGAAGACTGATGTTACTGTTTGACTCTACTTAAATGGAACAAATTGATCTAAAATCTGTTTACCAAGGATTCACCATTGATCATTTGTTCTTTGATTTACCTTCTCCTCAGTGGATTTAACATCAGATATCAGCAAATTTGAAGAAGAATAAAGAAAAATTATTAATCATTTTACTTGAATGGAAGTTTTCCCAACTTGGTGGGAAAACTATAGATTTGGAATCAGAGCACCAAGAATTAAATCCTGGTCCTGTTACTTACCAGTTGCTTTAGTGTAAACAAGTAATTTGCTTTTTTGAGCCCTGGATTACCATACCCCAAACAAAGGTTAAAATCCCTGCCCTACCTATTTTACAAAACTATTATAAAGATTAAGTAAGACCACTGTATGAACCAGCATTGTAAACTGTAGGACACCTTATGATGTAAGGGATTAGAAATTATAGCAATAATTTAACACAGTTACTATGAAAACACCCTCTTTCAGCATTAAGGATCACAGTTCAGAGGATGGCCACTTTAAATCGTCAATTTATTTTCCCAAGTACAAGTTAATATTATTACACTAAATGAAAAATATGTTTCAATTTTTCTTTCTGGGTTTCATTTCATTGGAGGACTTATAACTAAAAAATCATTAGCTGGGACTAGAAGTAATTTGGTTCAACAAAGCAATTTTCATTTTAGCAATATTTTTATAATGTATATAGTATAAAGAAGATGATTAAACTCATCTAGAATATATATGGGAGAGTTTCATAAAGTAATGGAACAGTTACACACATTTTCTGACAGATTATCTTCTCCTAGGCACCAAACATGGAACAGGACTTGAGGGATATTTCTAGAGAGGCATTCTCAATGAAGTGAATTAAAAACATTCAAGATGTATTTCAGAAATATGTTCTCTGAGAGATAGTACATTCCCTGTTTCTGACTGTGATCTGTAAAATGCTAAGCAGTTACCACAGAAGAATGAAGAAGGAGACTTAAATACTACACAGCAGTGTGGTCTAGATCAGTAATTTCCAGTTTAGGGTCTCCAATATTTTCCTACCTGTTAAAAAAAAAATCACCATCATAATTTCAGTTCTTTAAGAAAGTGTTATCTTTACATGAAAGACGTGGGATAGTTATTATCACAGAATATATAAATCTTGCAAATATAATCTTTCAGCTTAATGAAAAATACCATTCCATTTTCCTTAGGGTTCTCATTTTATCACATACCAGAAAAGATTCCTCTGAAACCAACATCAGTATAGGGGTCTTTTCAGCCTTGAGATAATGTGATCACAAAAACATATTAAAATAAATGACATATTATTCTTTGAGCACAAAACAATACTTTTTGGTTACAGTGTGTGAGCAGCTATTTGTAAAGTTTAATTTCAAATTTGGGGTTTTTTTATTTTAAATTTTGAAATGCATAGTTACATGGCTAATTTCTGATTTTGAGAACCTCCACCTCTCAGAGATTTGATAAAAAATGGTTTGATATTTTTATCACTGAATTCTGGTCATGCTATTTGAGTGAGTTCACTTAAACAGTTAACAGAAATACGAGACGAGAAAAATAAATTAGAAAAAAACTATTGCAGATTTTCTCTATTGATAAAACTGCATAAGCTATTTTAACATTGTAAAAGAGGACATTTGACATTTTCTCCTAGGTGGAATGAGGAGGAAGGCTCAATTTCTCAGGATGTTGCATTAATAATTTCAGTTGTTCTTTGCCAGGAGTGTGGGATTCATCTTGTTTTCTATTTCTATTAGTTGTGAGTTTCTCTGTATCTGAGTTTCATCTGAGAATTCAACTAAACTTAGCTCATTCCACAGAGAACACCTTCCACTGGGAAGGTGTCACAGATAAAGTCTCTTGACCTCGGTGTCTGAGAACTACCAAACTCTACAATCTTGTCCATTATGAAGGAAAAAATATCTTAAAATATCTGTCTTTGTTCCTCTGAGCCATAGTAAGATGTTAACTAAGTTGGACCAGTTTATATGGTAACTCAAGCACCAGGATATATTGTTCAACAGAACAAAGAATTTTTTAAGATAAATGACGGTTTTCATTTGGAACGAACACGATTGTGGCTGTGTAATAATATTTCTAAACTTTATAAATGTGCTAAACATAGAACTTCCATTTAGTGTTTCAGGCATTCATTGCCCAGTGAAGGGACTGCAATGCATAATAATTGTTTCTGTCAAAATCAGGTTTCCTTTTTTAAAGCTCCTGAAGGGACTGAGTTGAGATCTTGTCCTTATTTTCTCCCTGTCCCACAACCTATTCTAAAATCAGTAAATGTAGGATAACAAGTTCAGGGAAATTTAACCCATACTACAGTAATGTCCACATTTTCACTCACTGACTCACTTCGTCTACCCCATGCAAGGCACTGCGCTAAATGCTGGAATTACCAAGACGAAAAAAGAGTTCATAGTGTGATGGAAGCTAAGTTAGCCTGTATCAAGCCCAAAGTGGTCAGTTTATTTTCTCAAAATCACACTTTTTTCACACTCCACTCTAGAAATTAATTTCGCATTCCAGTCCTATATGCATATACCCACCTTCATGCACTCACAGGTAAATACACACACAGTCAACTGAAACAAAATTTTCACAAATCAAACACATCCTACATGTGATAGGCTTTCATTTTTTTCTGTGTTATTGCACTGTTGAAGGACTGACATGACCAACTCTAAAGACATTGATTTCACAGCCCACTGTCACAGCCTCAAATTTGAGAAACAGTGGTTTGACTAGGATAGGTCACACAGTTACAAATACCAAGAAAATCGTCAAGAAGTATATTGAAAATAAAAATAATAGGCACTACTAAGATAATCTTAGCCTATGTAAATTGATGTGCCTGAAGATATTAAGCACAGGAAAATAAGATATAGAACATTCTTTGACGTGGCGTCAACAAGCTTAGATCTAATAAAGTATTGCATCCCAAAGGATACTAATTAATGGCAGAGAATCTTAGGTCTTGATTATAGTGAAAATGGCGTTAAATTGGGAGGAAAATGAATTGTTTAAAAATTAACTAAATTTAATCTGTTCTACATCTGCTCAATATACTTGCATACTACGTTGTTTATGGACTAAAAAGAGGAGGGTGATGCAAATATCTGATATTAGAAGTATTTAGACATGCATCTAAACCTTGTGAAAAGCAGCAGAAAGAAATCTGAGCTGTAAATGTAATTCTTATTAAATACACTCAGAGACTAACTGATTAATTAGTTCCTCACAGACGGGTAAAATATTAGTACTGCATTACATCCTGTTTTTATCAGAGATGTTATTGCCTGGTTACTTCAGCTCAGCCTCCCCTGTATTGGCTATTGGATTATTCTTCAGAAGCTTCTCTTTTATTTTGCATAGTCTGCTTAAGTGATCCATCTATGATCTTTGAACTTTCTCCTGAAATCTTGGACTGTAGAACCAATCCAGATCACCTCCAGATACACCATGTGCTTCTGAATTCACTAAGTGTCATGAGATAAAACCAGACGGTAGCGAACTAGGAATTGTGCTTTCTCATGGTTCGAGTCCAAGTGATCAGGTCACCAAGTTCTGCCAATTCTGTCTCCCCAGTGTATATTTTAATTCATCTCTTCTTCATACCTGTGTCTCTGTACCTGTGTCTCTGTTCCTCTGTCACTCCCTCTCACTGTTGCAAAAGCCTCTCAACTGTTCTCCCACCTCTGGTCTACTCCTGTAGAGCACAGACCCAGGGAAGGGGCCTTCAGCTCCCCTCTCTTCTTTAGTGTGCCTGCCTCATCTTTAGTCTCTTTCCTAGGATGTTTTTCCCCTTTTTAGTTCATATCAGAGGTTACTTTGATGTATTTCTTAAGCAAAAGTGCTTATTTCTATATCACAAGCACCTCAATAGCTACAACTCATGAAAGAATCCAACCCACAGGCAGCTAGTCATAGGCCTGGAAAGACACAGCATCAGACACCTGGCCTCACAGGAGTAGGGGAGGGGTGGAAGGAGGTAGGAATGTGCCACACAGGATGAAAACTGACTGCCAAGCAAATCCTTCCTCTTGGTTAGCTGAGACACAGAAAAGTTTCAGAGAGCAGTTAAGTCTCTCCATGGGGAAGCACCAGGAACAGTGTGAAGCTGAATGGGAAACAAGCCCATGCAGGGCCCTCGGCTGTGCACAACCAGGAATAATGTTATTCTGATTTTCATGAGGTATGACTGTGTGGTAGACATGGTTACAAGTCTTCCCCACTTTCCTCATGACTTCTCTCTGAGGAGTCCCCTAAGAGCTAAGCAAGTCTGCATCACTTAGAACTTAAAAGGGCCTAACACTGCTAGCCTTTTCCAACTTGTCTCCTACATGACTTCAAATGATTCTGTAAAACAGAATATAGAGGTACATTTCTGCTTCACAAGTCTAAGTTTTTATCTTCCCCATGGAACAAAAATCTCAAGTCCTGAGCATGCCATGAAGTCTGGTTCTGCTATTTCTCCCTGGCTCAGGTTCTGCTACAAACCCAGGTGAGCCTTAACTATGCTGTGACTGCCCAATGAGAAACATAAAGATCCTCTTCCCTCTACCTGCAGCCCCTCCACCCTTTGTCCTCCTGATAGTTATTTATTTTTCAGGTATTAACCATTCTTTTTGCTCAATAACACCTTTTCTATTTTCCAGACTGTAGCAGCAGGATGGGGGGTGGCACTGGAGGCAGGGTTCAGGATGGTTCTTGGCAGACGGGTCAAGGAAGGAGAGTCTCTTGGAGCCCTCGGTAGCTTTTCATGCTTTATTTAGTAGAGGTGGCCAGGTACATGGCAGGCAGGGGTGCTGGGAGGCCGAGAGGCTGGCAGGCCTCCCAGCTCCCAGCGCATCTCACCCTCTCGGCTGCTTCTTCTCTCTCTCTGCTGCTGCTGTCGGTTCTCTCGGTCAGTCCTCGCAGTTCTGTCCATTGGTCCTCGCAGTTCTCACAGTTCTGGCGTCCTCATGATGCTGCCCATTTAAGCCCATGTCCAACACAGGTGCGCCCACTTGCGCATGCCCACCCTGGAATGCTCGCAGCACCCCAGGTGTCCATCATTAGTGGTGGGAGGGTGGAAAGACCTGATCAACCTTTACCCTACACAGACAATGCCTTCTAAAAACTTCTGAAGAAAGCATTTATCATATACACTGTGAATATTCACAAATCTGTGCCTAGTCTGTCTCTAGCTAGGATGGGAAGGCAAGGTTCTGCCTTATAATTTCTAGCAGTCTTTAACTCTTCCCCATATGAGGCCATTATTCATTGAGCACCCACTATGCACCAGCCTCTGAAAATACAACTATAAATAAGACTGACACAATCTTGCCCCTCCCAGATCTTGGCAGGGAAAATCAGCATTAAATAATAAAGTGTAATGGGTTTTATATCAAACATAGAACAGGGTACAATGGGAGGAAAAAACATACTTAGTGAAGGCCTTCATGACCCAGTAATATTCTCATTTTTGAGGGAAGGGTCAGATTTTTGAGGGGAGGAGAGGATGAAGGAAAACATTAGCAGAAAAGTATGTAGCATTTCAAGTCCATTAAACTTGCTAAGTTCCTAGAAAAAATAAGTCCCTTGGAGTTTAGAGTGCCCAAGGGTGAGTAGGAGGTGACGAGCTGGGGCAGGTGAATAGCGGTCAACACTCCCTACGCTCATACTATCAACAAGGCATTTTCTTCTAAGGGCACTGAAGATTTCCAAACACTTTGAGTAGTAGTCAGAGGGCGAGGCAGAGAGCTGAGGCAGAGAGCATCAGTGGGTGTGTGGTAAGCTATAGTACTGGTGATGAGAGAGAAATGAATGCAATGGGGAGAAAAAGAATTGGTTAAGGTGGATGATCAGGATTTGGTAGCTGATTCCACATAGGTGCATAATTGTAATGTGTCAACTTGGCTGTGCTGGACTTCTTTTGTTATAATTTCTTTTCCTGTCTGTTTTCCCTTAAGACAAGACACAAGAGAGATGTCTGTGGGTGATCTGGTGGGTGGAGGTAGTGACATTAATTACACAAAGAGGCCAATAAAGTGAAATGATTCTAATGCCCTGGTGGTCTATGTAAGCAAACCAAAATCCAAGTGCTAAATGCCTCAGGGTTACTAAATCAAAACACTAAGGACAGCCAATCACAGCCAACTGGGCTTTCAGCTACAGCCACTCAAGTAATTTGCTTTCACACCTTGTCTAAGTTTCCCCTAGCTCCTGTCATCAGAGTGTTCCTAACCCCTCTAGCTTGGTGCTCTCCAATTGTAAATGCTCAAGTAAACTCTTTGAAAAAAGAAGCCATTTATGCGTACAAGAACTGGGGTACAGGCCAAAGGTATGGGGGTGAGAATATAAATCAGAGAGAGTGGAGACCAGAACAGGCAGATCGACCAAAGTACACTGTTGAGGGAGTAGCGGGTGAGGCAGGAGAAGCGCCATATGGGTCAGCTCCCTGGTGGGGGATGGAACTTTTGCTGCAGTGGCTGCAGATGCTTCACAGTGCAGTGTTCAATGCCCTATGCCACCAGGGAGGCCCTGCTCAAGTAAACTCGTAAGAGTTTTACCATGCCTCAGTTTATCTTTTAACAAAGTGAAAGAATAGCCATTTTGTAGCTCATGCATATTTTCACTTACTGCCAGTCTTGAATACCTTCAGCTTCTCCCATTCCTAATCCAGCCATAAATGTCAGCACCTGGCTTCATCAGGCTACCCACAGTATCAAGGTTAGAGGCAACAAAAGTTTGATATAGGTTCAGTCTATCCTAGGGGACTGCAGTTCTTTCACGCATATAAGTTATGGATTTTTGTTGTTCTGTTGACATCCCTCATTTCTTCCTGATTGTTCATTCTGTGAACTTGCAAGCTCCAACATTAGAGGCAAAGGAAATAGCCTTTCGGAGACTGCATAACCAACGGATACGTTATGTAAGATCGAATTCCTGTGATAAATCCCATAATATGTGTTTTTGTGTATATATGTGTGTGTATGTCTACATTGGGTAAATGAAAGTTATTAGGTTTTTCTGTCTTCCTGCCATTAGCATCAATGATAGCTCCCTGCAGTCTTACATGCATGCCTTATGGGGGGCATGGAGTAGGGTGTGGGTACATGTAGGTGGGTACACCTGGGCTGAGAGACTAGTCGTATAAGGGTGGTGTTACTGGGACACCAGAAGCAGCAAAAAAAGTGGTGAAGCAGTGACTGAAGCAGTGGCAGAAGAAGCAGCAACAGCTCAGAGAGTGAAGGTTCTTTGGGGGCTGGGAGGCCTGCCAGCCTCCTGGCTCCCCGGTCCTCCTGCCTGCTGTGTAGCTGGTTGTCTCACTATAAATGATACAGAAAGATTAATAAAAGCCTGAAAAAGCCACTGAGAGCTCTAGGACTCCTCCTTTACCCGTCAGCCCGAATCATAGAGAACCTGCCCTGTGTCCTCCTGCCACTAGTCTACTATATGTGCAACATATATGTATCAACTAGTGGTTCATTTCTCTACTTGAACTCTGAGTGATACAGTAGGGGTTGAAGGAGTTAAAAATCAATAACAAATTCTAGGTTTCAGATTTAGACCCAACTCGGTGGATGGTGATTTTATCTAGAGAAATAGATACATGAGTAAATAACCAGTTTAAGACAAGATGAATAATCCCATTTTGGACAAAGTGAATCTGCAGTAAATTTTACATTCAGGTCTACTATTCAAACAGGACAGGTTCAAAAATCTTAGGCAAACAGTATCAAACATACCCCGTTGCAGCAATTTTAAAATAAAAAGAATCCAACAGACCTGTTTTAATTAACTTTAGGATTTCTGTACAATAAAATACTGAGCATTTTTTTTCTTATTTAGTGCATAGTGATCGTTTCAAAGTGTTGACGAGTTACAAAGTCAATGTAGTGTTTTACTACAATGCAGTGTTTTGTTCTAACAAGCTAGTTACTTGTTGGTAACCCAGCATTCTAGTAATTTAAAATTATTAAAATATAGAAGCTTTATTGAACCTACAAAAACCACATCACTTTCACATTTAGTAAAGATAATATTGTCATCACATTTCCCTTCCCACTTGATCAGATTAAGAGAACAAAAATATGTGCTTTTATAAAAGTCCTCGGAAGTTACCTCTCAAAGAGAAAAGCTCATGATAATGTACAAATGGAATAAGAAGAGAGAGTATGTTTCAACTTCATTTACACCCACTAACCTATTTTTATCATATGCATCTGATGCCATATTTTCAAAATTGAGTGTGCCCTCAATTACTGTAGATCTCAGGTCTTTGGATTATAGTGTTCCTTTTTCAGATGACAATAGCCTAGCAACCTATCCAAATTAAATCTTATGAAATGTGTTCATTATTCTAAAGCAATAATATACAATTGGAGGGCCTGTCTTATTTAAAAATGCTCTTGAGGTTTCCTTCACTGTTCTAAATTAATAGTTGTATGGTTCACTTTTGCAAATACTGAATATAAGATACCAATTTTTATAATGTAAAAAGAACTTACAACAAACTCCCTTTAATAAATTCAAAAACTTCTATACAATATAAATCTTAAGAGTCTTTTACCCATAATTTTTTGTCAAGTGAAAACTACTACAAAATCTCAGTAAATGTGGATAACTAGTTGACTCTGACACCTTTGCATGCAATAGTCAGTGTTCAGTTCTCATATTTTCTAGGGAGCAAGTAACACCCAAAAGTTAGGTGACATGTGGCAACATGGTAAGCAGTTGTGTCAAAATAGAATTAGTAACTTTTTATTCTTGTTACACAGGGTATCCAAGCCACAGTTCTGTAAATTCTGCTTTCCCAGTAATAAATGTCAATTACATCATATATCTGAATTATAAAACGAAATCTGCTATAGAATTCCATTTTAACTAAAAACATGGAAAACACAATCCAGGAGAAAATGAATATTAAAACTGTAGACTGTAAAGTGACAACAGTTTATTTAATGAACCCAACAGAGCAGGTACGATAACTCTGTTATTTAACTAGAATCCTCAGCTGTTTGAAATAGCCATCTAAATAATCAATACCGTGTTGCAAATTTCACCTAGCATTTACTTTAAAGGATGTCTTGTTTTGAACAATCATTTAAAATCCTAGTAAACTGAAGAATTAATTAGCAAGCACGGAGGCTCAGCAAACTAATGCTTTAGTCTGTCCAGCCATCTGCTCAGGAGCACCCTTCTCCAATCTTGGCATTACTGAGGATGGGGGAGCATAGTACTTTTTGATGCTTAAGCTGGTAGCTCACTCCTTAGTATTTAAGCATTCCATCTTCCAAATACACATGAAGAAACTCAATCGCAGGACAAGCTCATTTAATCGTGCCTCCCTTTGCAATTACAGCCAGAACCACAGTGAAACCAAGTTTTTTTAAAGGCAAGGACAGGTTCAGATTACTTATCTACTTACAGGAGTGTTATCCCTTTCAAAATAGGCACCTCATAAGGTTCTAGTCTTAGCCCTATCATTCCTTTATTCTAACCTTTTTTAAATTCCGTTTTTGAGATTTTTGTTTTGCGTTATTTTTGCATATTCATTCTCAAATAGTGTGAAAGAATTCTAACCATTTAATAAGATTAGATATTTCATGTAAAAATGTTATGCAATTATAAACTAAGACAAATTTTATTTTACAATTTGTAAGCTGATACTGGAGGCAGTTAAAAAATGGAGTTACCCCCAAGGAAAACAAAATCTTGAGAAACAGACAGCATAATTTGAATGAGTATACAGTCTTCTCAAGGGAGCTGCTTGCATATGGGTATAAAGGAATGTTTATAAAGATTTGTTTTTTCAAAAATACTCATGACACTTTCCAAATGTAAATGGAGGAAATGTAAATGGCCAACAGGCATGTGACAAAATGTTCAACATCCTTCATAATCAGGGAAATGCAAATCAAAACCACAATGAGATACCACCTTATACAAGTAAGAATGACACCTATCAAAAAAATAGCATCAACAAATGTTGGTGAGGATGTGGTGAAAAAGGAACTTTCCTACACTGCTGGTGGGAATGCAAACTGGTCCAACCACTATGGAAAGCTGTATGGCAGTTCCTCAGACTACTAAAAATGGAGGTACCATATGACACAGCAATTCTACTCCTAGAGATATACTCAAAGGACACAAAAACATCAATTGAAAAGAATACCTGTACCCCTATATTTATTGCAACACTGTTTATATTAGGTAAAACAGGAAAACAACCCAAATGCCCCAAAATAGGTGACTGGATCAAGAAGATGTGGTATATATACACAATGGCGTATTCTTCAGCAATCAAAAATGATTAATGTCATTTGCAGCAACATGGGTGGAGCTAGAAGGGATTATGCTCAGTGATATAAGTCAGAAGGAAAAAGAAAAATATTGAATGGTTTCACTTAAAGAGGACTATAGGGAAACCAAAAAAGGTATCAGAGGAAAAAATAATACCAAAAAGCATAACAAAACAGACAACCATAAACCAGAGACATTCTGCAGAGGAGTGGGGAGGGACAGGAGTCAAAACAAGGGAGGGAGGAGCACAGTCAACTGTGGTGATGGTGCACCTGTGAATTGGTGGTGGAAATTCTATGGGGACTACACCTGAAAAAAGAACAATGAACAATGATGTAAAATATATATAAATAAATAAATTTTAAAAATCTCATGTCCTTAAATAAACCCAACATATTTACCAACAAAAGTTGGTAAATATATCCTTCCCTCTTCTCGTGAGAGCACACTGATAATCTTTGCCAATGACCTCCTCATCCATTTTCAGTCTGTTTAGTTTCCCGTGAGGGTCTACAACTCAGCCCAAAACAATCCAGTGCATCCCATCACTATGACCAAAGCAATTTGTTCAGAGATGGACCTTGGAACCAAGACTGAGATTTAATTCCAGAACAATGGCTTAAACTATTAAGATGGAAAAACTTGCTTACTTCTGCATTCCCAATTTTAAAATATGAATTTATTCTGCTAGGAATTGTCGTATGGGGAGAACTTGCTGACAATGACATCAACGCACAGTGAGGCAGAGCTGAAAAGATGAAGAAATGGAATTCTGATGACATCATCATAGTAATGAGATAAAATTCAGCCTAAAGCCAGGTCCCTGAAGTTTTCAGTTATGACTTTGTTTTATATATAGCCACTTATGTGTGTTCCCGATATAATGGGTTTATTTTAGAAAAAAGGAAATATTACAGTTTATACATCTGCAAACACAATGTGGCTCATGATGTACCACATTGCCATTCAGTTTTAGTCTGACGTTTTTAATCCTTTTCATTTGAAAAAAATGTTTTTAATTTTTTATCTATTTTACAGTGCTGGAGCTACAGCGGTATGGCATTCTGCAACCATGCCAGGCTGGGTAGGTTCATCGTAGGTTCAGGCAGCTTGAAAGCGAATCCTGGAGCCCTTGGCATCATCCTCACAGGTTTTTGTTTTTGTTTTGCATACAAGAACTGGGGTGTAGGCCAGAGGTGCAGGGGATGAGAGGATTCACCAAAGACAGACTGGGAAGGTTAATAGTATACAGGGGAAACAAGCCAGCAAGGAGACAGTAACTTGCTGCCCAGCCCCCAGGCCCCACCCCAAATCACTATATGCACTTTCCTCTGGTAGCAGTAGCTATTCTCTGATGCTCTCCACTGCTCTCCACCTCACTCCCCCACACTGTCCTCTACTGCACATATATGTTCAGTCACTCGGCTCAGGTGTGCCCACACCATGCTCCAGGTGCTGCTTTCAGGCATGTGTACAAAACTAGGGGTGTGGATCATAGATGTTAATGACAGGAAGGCAGAAAAAACCTGATTTAACTTCCATTGACACTACATAGGGGGTAAGAAGAGTTCATTATGGTTTAAGCCTGTTTACATCAGTGATCCCTTAAGTTTGGAAAATAATGATTCTGAATAAGATGTATCCAAAGTCAGCAATGTTATCCTAAGAAGCAAAGAGAATGTAAATCAGAAATCAACCTTGACATCTTTTACACCCCCAAGTATAACAGCCTTCCCTTTGTCATTCAGATTAGCAGTCCTTTGAGTCTTTCTGGCAGGATATTTCCTGGAAATACATGAATAACACAGTAAACCTGTTTCAGGTAAACTCTGTTTTCCTCTAAAAATTTGATCAATACAACTGTTTCTCCAGGGTGAGAGAAAGAACAAACAGCATATTCTGATAAAACTTCTCTGGTATTGCTCATTTCCTCATATGCAGGGCACATGCTTATTACTTTATTTCTCTGCTATTAATAAGCTTTCTTGAGGAAACACTAAAAGCTCTAATTCCATCCAGATGCAAGCAGTATGCAACACCAAGTACCTCATCCCTGGTGTTATAGTGAAATAGCTGAAAGCACATCATGACTCATACCTTCCCAAGCATTCCTCTCTGTCCTAAAATTTGAAACCAGGGAATTTTGAGCAGGTTGCCTTTTGGCAATTGGCTTTTCTGCTACTGTAACTTATTCCAGGGCTCTACAATATTTCCCCTCCTTGCAGAGGAAGTAATTTAGCAGTAAAGAACTAGTTCTGGAGTTCAGTTCCATACCCTTAAATTCCCTTTGAGGGAAATTACAGTGTGGCTAACTACAAACCCAAGGCATCATCAAATGAAGATTTTCAAGTAAGTCCTTTGCTGGAGGTCCCACAATACTACCACTCCATGTTCAGGATCAAATGCATTATTCTGTCAGGCCCAATGGAGAGAAATGAGCATGCGCCAGGCAGTCTTTTCTATTTTGAACCACATCCTCAGACAATATAATTATGAGCCTCTGATTTCCATCTGTTTCTTTTTCACCAAGAAACCCAATCTCCTGGTCTCTAGTTGCACAGTGAAACTTGCCCCTGTGTCCTTTCTCTCACTGTTCCCTTCTCAGTACATGCATCTAAGAGGCAATAACATAGAATAGCTTTAGTAAATTTTTCAGGAAGTATTGTGGAACACGTGTGAGATAGAGGTTAAGACAGCTATTTCAACTATTAAAATTTTCTTTGAAGAACATAAGTAGAGACTATCCCACCTTTCCAAGTAAGGCTATGTGAAAAAAAAAAAAGAAAGATATTTGTTAAGAAAAATAAGCATACATGAAACTACTTTTCTCTTTTGTAGTAATCACTGGCTACATGAGTAATAAAGCAAATATTGAGAACTTTGAAAAGAGCAGGATTTTTCTAGAACACCCTCTTTTCATATGAGGAAAAGCAAGTAGAGGTGGAAAAGATAGAAGTTTTGATAAAAGAGTGGATGTTAATACACAATCCTTGTCTAAGAAAGCATTGCTTAGTCAAAAAGTGCTATTCTCTGTTTAAGATCTTTGAAAGTAAGTTTATGCACGTGACACCAATAGTTGGTTTTTCTTTTGGAATTATGTAATTTCTGACTTTGAGGAAAACAGTAGTATTTATAGATAGAATTCACAAATTATGCAAATTGAAAACATAATAGACCTTTAGTTGCAATGTTCACATCACTGCATCGAGTGACTAATTTTTCAAATTAGTAAAGGAAGTTAGAACTATGAGTCAGTGAGTGGATCACTCTAATGAATGTAAATAAAATTTATGCTTCTCCCAGATGGACTGTATTTTATTTTTAAAACATTTATTATTAAGGCTTATTAGTTTTGTGCCTAAATTTTGTTAATAGTGTTTCCCTATATGCCTTTCAACTTTCAATATGTAATAGTGTTTATACACACACCATGTAATATTGAGACCAACATGGAATGGACCTTGAGATATAATACTGATAGACAATGCTCACTCAGAAGTACAGGCAGGTCACCACATTCTCTTGCTGGACTTGAGAAATATTTCAATAATTAACAATATTTAAGGCAAGAAAATAGTTTTGAGCTGCTAAACAGAAATGAAATCTTATTACAGACTCAGCAAGTATGTGAATATACCTAAGTATTATTAATTCATTCAGCAAATATTCTTGAGTACCTACTATATTCTAGTAGCACCTACTGTTCTAGGTGCTGTGGTGACCAAAGGAAAAGGAGATGCATCCATTATAGAGGTGATCATACAAACTGATGCATAAGGTAAAATAGGAGCAAAAGGCAAATGCTTCCAAAATTAGGAAGACATAGCTGCTGGCTGAATTGTACACCACTGAAAATTACAAGGCTCTAGTTTCAAAGGGTGAATAGTCAAGATCATGAACGGTAGTTGAGCTGATAATACATGTTCTTTACATTAAAAAAAAATAATGGCACCGAGATTGTCATGACCAACATATGGTGATTAATAGTGTGATCACAGTATTCTCTTGAAGAGAATAGTTGAGGTCCAAAGAAAATATGCTAAAACTCCTCAGGGACTCACTTTAGTAGCAAAATAAAGTAGAAGCTGGGAGGATAGACAACAAATGTTATCAAGTCTAGAGGGACTTTAACACCAAAGTTTAGGACCTAAGTAGAAGTATTTTTAACACAAACATAGGGAGATGAGTGCACAAGGTCAGGTAGAATGACAAAGCCACGTTTTAATTAAGGCAGCTGAATATTGTAGCCCAGAAATTCTAAGATTCTTTAACATGTATAAAGCCAATGCAACAAAGAAAAACATTTGTATAAAACTATGCGATTGAAACAAATAATCTTTTTAACTAAGTTAATTATGCTTTAAGGTGCTTGGATATCCAGAGTTCACAGTGCCATAAATCAGCGCCCCCAGCACACACAGGCCTCAAAGGCAGCTTATCTTCAAGGCAGGCAAGATGAAATAACAGGAACAGCTAACATCTGCTGATTTTTGCTACATGTCAGGCCAGTATTAATCATTTTGCATGTTATATTTTAATGAATTTTCTCAACTACCTTAGCATCTAGGAACCTTACTTATCACCATCTTCTATATGAGGAAACAGAGAAGAAATATGCATAAGTTTGCATGGTTCTCAGGTGGAGACGCCAGAATTGCAGGCCAGAGGAGAGCTGACTCCAGAACCCAACAGCACAGCTCATCTTTTTTGAGGTAAACACGGATGGATTCTGGCTTCTGAGCATAAAGGAGAGAAAACTGATACAGGCTAACAGCATGAAAGTAGAATAGGCATGAAAGCCATGAAGGACAGAAAGACAAAGAGAAGAGACCAAAATAAAAGAAGGGACAGCAAAAATGTTGTTTCTGAAAATAATTTTAGTGAATACTTCACCACCTCACTCCCTTCTCACCTTATTTCCCATCACCAAACTCATCATTTCCTTCAAAATGCTTACCACAATCTGGATTTTTTCCTTTATTTTTTGTCTTTATTGCCTCCCACACTACAGTCTGTTTTTCTCCCAATGCACATTTAGCACAGAGCATTGCCCAGCACATAATCAGCAAGTAAGAATCATTTATTGACTTAAACAATTAAGTCAATCAATTAAATATAATTTTCAGAATGGGAGGCTAAATTCCCAGTAACATTTTTTACTCTTCAGCTAAGATTTATGTCTGTTATTTTCCAACAGCAGGAGAAACACTACCTAAAACATATTCTTGTGGGCTTAATGTCTGCCTCTTGGACTCATAATTCATATTCGTTTAGCAGTCAAGACCCAGGGTCACACAGAAAGGAGGGAATGGCTTAAGGAGAGGCAGAAATAAGGGCCTCTTTGAGCTCAGAGACAGATTATTTTGTTTAGTAGATTCTGTGCTACTTAAATTTGTCATTGAGATAGTTTCAGAACTACCTGCCCTGAAGAGGTGAACTCTATTGGAGGAGGGCACTAGTTGGAGGAGTATGTATTTCAGATGGGTAAGAGAATTTAGTTTCTATCATATAAGGCCATGTGGAAGCACACACGGAGGTGGAAGTAGAAGGGGAGAGTGGGTGGGGTAAGCAGTTGTGATTTAAGACAGTGGAGGTAGCAAATGTGTGAAGAGGAGGAAATGACAGCACTCAGTTGAGCAGTGGGTTTAACAATCTGGCAATAAACTGGAAGCTAACAAGGCCCACCTGGAGTGGTTAGCAACAAAAGAAACATTTGTAGCTCACTGAGAAGATTTAATTGAGGAGAAAATAATATGATGTTTGGCTAGCATAAGACTCATGGTGTATCTTGGACCTGACTTCTTTTGGAAGTTGGAAGTGGGCAAGAATGACTGACATGTTTGTGCTTGTTTCTTTGGTGATATTTTAGCAACTGTGCCAGCTTCATCATTCTTTGCCCCATAGTGATTTTGTCTTGACTTTTGAGTTTCTTGACGTGATACATTTTGTTATTATTCTCTTCTATATTAAAATTGTTTTGTTTGTCAATTAACTTGTTAGCATACATATACTTTTTGATGCAAATCATGGATTCATTCCTTTTAACTTTCATTTTCCATATTTTTCATAGTAGTTCAAATTTGCTTATTCTTTTGCCATATACTTATAAAACCTGTCTTCCATTTTTAGTCATTTATTCACCTTAGAGATTCCAACATTCATTTTTTAAAAGCCTACAATCCATCTGTTACCTTCTCCTCTGATATTAAATTTTATTACCCTTTGTTGTTTCTTCCAACTTTTTGGCAGAAGTGACTAGTCTTCAATAAGCCCATTTACTTCAAATGACAAGAAACATTATTAGCTTTCACTCTAGACAAATCATTAAGTGTACCACAAAATGTTTACACTTAACACTTGTTTATGTCAGTGATACAATGTGCAGTGTAGGGAAGAAGGATTCATGAATATAGGAAAGACTTGGAAATTAGACTGTTATATTACTTCTCTATTTCACTATAACAAATTACCACACATGTAAGAGCTTAAAATAGCATACATTCATTATCTCACAGTTTCTGTAGGTTAGGCATGTAGGCATATTTAGATAAGCTTCCTCTTCAGGGGCTCACACCTTGCAATCAAGGTGTTAGTCTACCTCCTTCCCTACTGGAACTCAGGGTTCTCCTCTAAGCTAATGTAGTTTGGGATAGAATTCCATTCTTTGCAGCTATAGATTTGAGGCCCCAACCCTTACTGACTATCAGCAGAGTCACTCTGGCAAAGGTCCTGTACAGTTATCCAAATGCATCACCTCATCGGCCCTCTCATAGGGGCAGCACATCACTCTTTTCTGATATGTCAGAGCCTTATGTAACCTAAGGTCATCATAACTATCGCCAACAATTTTGTAATACTGCTATGACAATGGAATCCTCCACTACCCAAGTGGTAATGAATTGTCCCTCCCTCACCCTTTCAGGGCTGTGACAGAGGAGGCTTCAAGAGGATACAGGACTTCCATGACCATCCATGATATTCTGAAATGAATTGTGCTCCCATTGCTAAATTATGATGCCCTAACCATGATGTGTGACTGTATTTGGAAATAGTGTCTGTAAGAGGTAATTGTTAAATTAGCTACCTCTTATTATCAGAGGTATCTGCCTCTGATTATAAGGTCATAAGAGTAGGGCTCTAATATAATGTATGCCCTCAAAAAATATACTCAGACTGTGCCCTCCCTCCCCATTTCTCACATGTAATGACACATAAAGAATGTAGCCAGTGGCAAGTTAGGAAGAGAGTTCTTACCAGGAACTTTGCTGGCACATTGAACTTGGACTTCTAAGCTCTAGAAATATAGAAACTCTGAGAAAATAAAATTGTTATTTATGTCACCCAGGCTATGGCACTGTATTATGATAGCCAAGCAAACTGGAGCCAATGGAAACAACATGGGAGCAATAATAAGAAACTCCTGCCTCACCTCGCGCTGACAGAAGAGGCCTAGTGGGGGACCAGAAGTACCACCCTAATTCAGCAGGAACAAAAAACCCATCCTGCGTAAATAATAAAAGAAAACAAAGTCTCCATAAAGAAAACGAAAAATCTCAGCAAAGACATATAAATACAAGAACAAGCAAATGTAAGACTAAAAGCTAGCCTCCAGGGGCCCTCCCTGGTGGCGCAGTGGGTTAAGCAATGCACTATGAAGCAAACCGCAGCCACTGCAGCATGAGTTCAATCCCTGCTGCCGGCAAGGAGTGGGGGGGGGGGTGGGGGTGGGGGTGGGGGTGGGGGTAGGGGACCCACATGGTGTGGCAGACCTCTCCTGCTGTGCCTGCTGCTCCCCTCAGCAGTATACTTCAGTCACTCTGCCTGTTCTGCTCCCTGCTCTCTGTGGTGAATCCTCTCACCCCCCACCCACACCTCTGGCCTGTACCCCAGTGCTTGTATGCATGAATAATAAATCTTTAAAAAAAAAAAAAAAAAAGCTAGCCTCCAGGCCCTTCCTAGTGGCATGAGAGTTAAGTCTCAGTGCTATCACTATCATCCCCACAGCCTGACTTCAATCACTGGCCAGGGAACTGACCCACATGGTGGAGCAAACCTCTTCTGCCTCACCTGCTGCTTCCCTCCACAGTGTATTTCAGTAGATCTGCCTGTTCTGCTCTCCACTCTGTCTTTGGTGAGTCCTCTTACACCACCACCCCACCCACACACACACACACACACATACCTCTGGTATACACCCCAGTTCTTGTATGTATAAATAAATTAAGAAAATTTAAAAAATAAATAAAAATTAGCCTTCAGACTAAAAAATATAACTGAAATAAAAGACACAAACAATGGGCTCAGGGTCTTCCCTGGTGACTCAAGTAGTTAAGCACTGCACTATGAAGCTATCCACAGCCACTGCAGCATGAGTTTTATCCCGGGCCAGGGAGGTGACCCACATGGCAGAGCAGACTTCTCCAGCCTCACCTGCTGCTCCCCTCAGTCAATCTGCCTGTTCTTTTCCCCACTCTGTCTCTGGTAAATAGTCTCACTCCCAACATAGCTGGCCTGAACTCCAGTTCTTTTATGCATAAGTCTAAAAAATATTTTAAATTTTAAATTAAAAGAATGGGCTCAACAACATAACAGAAGACAGAGGAAAGAATTAGAAAATTTGAATGTAAAACAATATAAATAAACCTACCTAGCCAATGGAGAGACGTATACTGAAAATGAAGTCTCAGAGATCTGTGGGTACTGTGACAAAAATAGTAGTTATCTCACTGGACTTCTAAAGAGTAGAGAGAGAATGAGGGTGAAAAATGTCCAAAGCAAGTAACTCTAGAAAATAGCCAACACTTGACATGAAAGACATAAATCTACTGATTCAATAAGCTGAGTCCCAGCAAAATAACCCAAAGAAACATACATGAGATACATTGTAATCAACCCTCTGAAACTAAACAGAAAGAAAAACTTTTGGAAGCAATGAGAGAGAAATATCATCTTACATATAGGAGGAAAACATCTCAAAAGACAGAGACTCCTCATTAGATATCATGATGACTTTAAAGTAGTGGAATAGGGCCTCCCTGGTGGCGCAGTGGGTTAAGAAACGCACTATGAAGCAAACCGCAGCCACTGCAGCATGAGTTCGATCCCTGCTGCCGGCCGGGGGTGGGGGGGACCCGGGGACCCGGTGGGGGGGGACCCACATGGCGCGGCAGACCTCTCCTGTTGTGCCCGCTGCTCCCCTCAGCAGTGTACTTCCATTGATCTGCCTGTTCTGCTCCCCGCTCTCTGTGGTGAATCCTCTCACCCCCCAAACCTCTGGCCTGTGCCCCAGTGCTTGTATGCATAAATAAATAAATCTTAAAAAAATAAATAAATAAAGTAGTGGAATATTTTTCAAGCATTAAAAAAAAATTGTCAACTCAAAATCCTTACACACAGAGACAAAAATAAAATCCTCAGGAATACAAGATAAATCAAGAAATTTTGAAAAGGAAAAATAAGGATTTTGTCATCAGCGAACTTTTCTTAAAAGTTCTTTAAAAGTTTCTTTAAGGAATTTTTTAAAAGTTTCTTTGAAGAATTTCCTTAAAAAGAAAAGAAACATAATGAAAAAAATTCTTAGAACATCAGAAAAAACGATGGAAAGAATAAAAATATGATAAATACATTAAATTTTCCTTCTATTTTGAGTTTTCTAAATTGTGAATAATGGATGAAATTACTGATAATTATAACACTGCCTGACTTGCTTCTCAGTTTATATATTATAAGTATTTAAGAGTTATTGCATAAGAGATGTAAAAGATGGTAAGATAACTACACTTCATTCAAACTAAAAAAATGTCAAGACAAGTAGATCGTGATAAGTTAAGTATAGGTAATGCAATATGTAAAGCTAGAAAAGTTATAAAAAAATTACTGTAGTCAAATCAAAATGTTCAAGTAACCCACATGAAGGCAGGAAAAATAAAATGGAAAAATAAAGAGAGGGCATATATAAAAACATAAAGTTGTAAGCTCACTTTAAAGTGCCAATTAAATACATTAAGAATACATTGTCTAAACACACTAATAAAGTCAGAGAGCATTCAAGTAGATGAATAAGCATAACAAACTAAATGTTGTCTTCAATAAGAGCATCTCAAATGTAATAAATATGTAGTTTCAAAGTAAAATGATGGGGGAAATATCCATGTAAACAGTCAAAAGAAGGTTGGAATGGGCATATTAATATCAGATAAAGACTTCAGAACAAATTAGCCATAAAGACATTTAAAGTGGAATTCAGAGATAATTATAAAAATCTCTTCAAGTGGACTTAATTGCAAAGACAATAACCAGGAAATGACATTACATAGTGATCGGCTATGCAACCCACCAAGAAGACATGGCAACTCAAATATATAAGCACCAAACAACAAAACATGTAAAGGAATAACTGATAGAGTTTCAATAAGATACAGACAAATCCAATATTGTATTTGGAAACTTTAACACACCTATCTTTAAAAATGATCATACAATTAGACAGAAAATCAGCAAAGATAGAAAGAAGCTTAACAATGCCATTAATTAAATGGATGGATAAGCTTGACATATATAGAACATTTAGCCCAAAGACAGCAAAATAGACATATTTTTCAAGAATTCACAAAACCAAAACCAAAGCAGACCCTACCCTGGGCTATAAAACAAACACAAAATTTTAAAAAACTAAATTCTTATACAGTATGTTCTCTGACCACACTGGAATCAAAATAGAAATCAATAACAGAAAGATGATAAGAAAATTGTCAAACACTTAGAAACCAAATTAATGAGCCAAAGAGAAAGTTTCAAAGGAAGTATTTAAAATACATATGACTGGAAGATATTGTTTTTTTTTTTTTAAAGATTTTTTTTCTTTTTTTTTTTAAAGATTTTTATTTTATTTATGCATACAAGCACTGGGGCACAGGCCAGAGGTGTGGGGGGGTGAGAGGATTCACCACAGAGAGCGGGGAGCAGAACAGGCAGATCAACAGAAGTACACTGCTGAGGGGAGCAGCGGGCACAGCAGGAGAGGTCTGCCGCACCATGTGGGTCCCCCCCCACCGGGTCCCCGGGTCCCCCCCACCCCCGGCCGGCAGCAGGGATCGAACTCGTGCTGCAGTGGCTGCGGTTTGCTTCGTAGTGCGTTGCTTAACCCACTGCGCCACCAGGGGAGGCCCAACTGGAAGATATTGTCAAACTGACAATATAGGCGTTTCCTTGCTTCATTGAAAGAGGAGCATCTAATAGCTAAACAGAGGGAAACTACACCCACTGAGTCCCGTGCCTAGAGACAAAACCAAAAGATCCCTTCGACATCAGAGATCAACGCAGTTTGCACAGAGGGGAGGTACCCTTCGCTGAATAAGAAGTAGGTGGAGAAACACACTGGAGGTTGCAGTCAGGGAAAGAGTACACTGAGAGTGGTGCTGTGAGTTAAGGGTTCTGAGGAAGGGAGAGTGAAATAGTCTGAAGGCACATACCCTTGACAAAGGGAAAACACATGTGAAGGAGTTGGGGTGCTAGACATAGACTGAGTCCCCGATAAAGAGAACACAGACAGTGTTCTAGATCACATTCTCTGATCCCATACCATGGAACTACTACTGGCCTATGAAGCACAACAGTGACCAGACTGCAGAAACTCAGATCTAGATAACCAGGGAGGAGGAATATTGGTGGTATCAGAAAAATAAACCAGGACTTCCTTCTCTGGCATAATTGCATAGCAGCTGAACCTTAATCAAAGAGATTTAGCAAAACTCAGAAAAACTCAAATAATGAGTTCAAAAATTTTAAAAAATTAGTAGAGAGTAGAAATTGAAGCTTTAATTGAGAAAACAACAGAGATTCAGGATATAAAGAATTCAATAAATAAGACAAAGAATTCTAGAGAAAGTTAAGGAAGCAGACTCAACGGAGAATCAAATCACTGACTGGGTCTTGGTGGTGGGTGCGATGTGGTAAAAACATGTGGCATGGGAGCTCCTATAATCCTAATATACAAACAACAAGGTAATCCCATGTTACCGCAATAAAATAATTTTTAAAAACCACTTACTTGGAAAATAGCAATACATCAAATACACAGGTGGGAGAAGAGAGATAAGCAGTAAAAAAAAGAGCACTTCAAGGACTATCTATTGTAACTTCATTATGAAAGTCAAACTAAGGATAATGGGTATCTCAGAAGAGGTAGGGGGGAGGTACAGAGAGCTTATTCAAAGAAATAAAAGAGAGAAATTTCCCAAACTTGGGGCAGAAACTATATATAAAAGTCCTTGAAACTGAAAGAACATTTGGTTGTCTAGATATGATGACAACTATGCCAAGACATTTAGTAGTGAAATTATCAAGAGTTCAAGAAAAAGAAAGAATACTGAAGGGGGAGGGGTGGGCGGGGAAAAGTAAAAACCCAGGTAACTTACAGTTATTCCCATGTAAGATACATCATCTTTTCAGCACAAACTTTATAGACAAGAAGAGAATGAACTGATACAGTCAAAATACTCAGTGATAAAAACTGCCACCAAGAATACAATACCTTATAATAATATATTTTATAGATGAGGGATAAATAGAGGTCTTTATAAAAAAAAGCTGAAGGAGCTTCCCAACACTAGAATTCTCTGACAAAAATATTTTGAAAGGAATTATCTTTTACAGGTACTGTACAGCAAAAAGGTAAAGGTATATTCTTCTCAAGTACACATGGAACACTCTTGAGGTTAAACAACATGTTTGATTAAAAAAGTGTTAGTAAATTTATGAAGATTGAATTATACTAAGAGTATCAAGTGAGAAATCAACCACAAAAAAAGTAGGAAAAAACTCAAATATGGGGAGATTACACAATGTGCTTCTGAGTTGCACATATTGGGTTGATGGGAAAATCAAAAACAACCTAAAAAATACTTGGGGGGGAAGGAAAATTAAGACATGAGTTACCAGGATCTATGTGATACAGCAAAAGCAGTAATGACTTTTGTTAGTGTGGGAAATATGTAGCAACACAGGTCTACTTTGAGAAACAAAAAATATCTTAAATAAGTGATCTAACCTTACACAGTAAGACACTATAACAAGAAGAGTAAGTGAAACCAAAAGCCACTGGATGAGAGGAAATTAAAGAAAAATATAGTGGCAGTATATGAAACAGAAACTTAAAAAAACAGTAAAATCAAAAGTTATTTCTTTGAAAAGATAAATAAAATGGACAAACCTCTCCTTAGAGTCATGAAGAAAAAAGGGGAGAAAACTCTAATTAAATAGCATCAGAAATTAAAGGACTTCACAGAAATAGAGTATCATAAGCAACTACCATGATCATCTTTATGCCAACAAATCAGATAATCTAGAGAAGATGGATAATTGTTTTCAAGCATATAAGCTTCAAAGACTGAATCAGGAAGAACTAGGAAATCTGAACAGACCAATTACAAGATGGAAATTAAAACAGTAATCAAAAGTCTATAAAAACAAAATTATTGGACCAGCTGATTGTACCAGTAATTTCTACTAAATATTTAAAGATGAACTAATACCTATTCTTTTTTTAAATATTCCAAATAATTGGAGAAGAAATGCTTCCAAACACATTTTATGAGGCCAACATTATTATTCTGATGCCAACAGCAGGCAAGAATATACACACACACACAAAAGCTATAGACTAATATCCCTAATTAACAGAAATGTAAAAATCCTCAACAAAATTTTAGCAAACCAAATCCAACAATACAATAAAAGAAGAAAATATCATGACCAAGTGGTATTGATTCTAAGGCCAAGGATAGTTCATCAGCAGCAAATCTATCAATGTAATTTGCCATATCAAAAAGAGGAAAGAAAAAATATATAATCATATCAGTAGGTACAGAGAAAGCATCTGACAAGATTTAACATACATTTATGATAAAAAACTATCAGAAATGGAGATAGAGGAACATGTCTCAGCATAATAAAGTCAGTATACAAACTTATAGCTAACATCATACTGAATGGATAAAAACAGAAAATTTTTCTTCTAAGATTAGGTAGAAAACAAGGATAATCACTGTTTCTTTTACTATTTAACATAGAAGTGATAGTCCTAGCTATAATGACTAGGCAAGAGAAAAATATAAAAGAAATCCAAATTAGGAAAGAAAGAGGAAAACAATCACAACTTACAGATGACATTATATACAGAAAGCCTTAAAGACTACATTAAAAACAGTAAATCTGTACAGTTAAGTGACAGGATGCAAAACTACTATACAAAAATTGGTTCTATTCTTGTATGTGAAGAGGAATGCAGAAGAGAAAGAATTAAAAAAATACATTTATTATCATATGGAACAATTAAATATCTAGTAATAAAGGAGGTGAAAGAATAATACAAAAATTATAAGCATTAAAAGAAATAGAAGGGGGGAAAATGCAAAGATAGTTCCTGCTCTTGGACTGGAAGAATCAACATTATGAAAATAGGCAGCTTACCCTCTCCCCCCAAAATACAGATTCAATGTGATTTCTTTCAAAATTTCAATGGTATTCTTCAGGCAATAGAGCAAAAATCCTTGAAGGTTATGTGGAAACACAAAAAGAATATAGGTATCACACTCTTTGACACTGTACTACAAAGCTAGATTAATCAAAATAATGTGGTGGTGACATAAAAATAAGCACAGAGGCTAATGGAATAGAATTGAGAACATAGAAATAAACCCACACTTACACTAACAATTGCTTCATAAAAGATACCGAAAGTATGCAATGGAGAAAAGAAAGTCTTAAACAAATGGTGTAGGTAAAACTGAACAGTCATATGCAAAATAATGAAACTAGACTACTTACTCACATCAGACATAAAATTAATTCAAAATGGATTAAAGATTGGATATAAGACCTGAAGCCATAAAACGCATAGAAGAAAACATAAGCAAAACATTCCCTAATGTTGGTTTCACTGATGTATTTGGAGACTCAAGTACAATGGCAAGAAAATCAAAATAAAAAATGAACAAGTGGACTATATCAAACTAAAAATCTACACAGCAAAAGAAACCATATTATTAAAACAAAAAGATACTACTCAATGCAAGAAAATACTGCACATCACATATCCAACAAGGGTCTAACATAAAATATCTCTGAAGAGCACATGCAACTCAACATAAAGCAAACAAATAACCCAAACAAAAAATAGGCAGAATAGTTAATTAAACACAGAATACAGATGATCAACAGTAACATGAAAAACCACTTATCAGCACTGATCATCAAGTAAATGTAAATCAAAACCACTATGTGATACTACCTCACTATTGGAGAATGAACCATATCAAAAAGATAAGCTAGAAGAAGTATTGGGGATGGTGTGTAGAAAATAGAACCTTCATATACTGTTGATGTCCAATGTAGACTAGTCCAATCTCTATGAGAAATAGTAGAGGCTCCTTAAAATAGTAAGACTAGATTATATGAATAAATATTAACATGTGGAACTAAGATTAAAAGATAGGATACACAATATATTTGAAAAAATTGAATTTTTTAAATATTTATCTATTTATGCATACAAGAACTGGGGTACAGGCCAGAGCTGCGGGAGGTGAGAGGATTCACCACAGAGAGTGGGGAGCAGAACAGGCAGAGTGACTGAAATACACTGCTGAGGGGAGCAGGGGGCAAGGCAGGAGAGCTCTGCTGCTCTATGTGGGTCCCCTCCCTGGCTGGGGATCGAACTCGGGCTGATGTGTCGTGGATGCTTCACAGTGTGGCACCCAATCCCCTGCGCCACTAGGGAGGCCCCGAAACTGAATTTAGAACAAGATACAGATGAGAACAAGATACAGTTATATAGAAAAACATTTTATAACATTAAAGACTATAATCACAATGAAAAGATAAGTTATTCATATTTAGTTACCAAGTAGAACTTTTTATAGAGCATAAGTCCTAGGTAATAAAAAGAGAATTAAGACAGAGCTACCAATAATTTAACATATTTCTCAAACCAATATAGATCAAGTAGATAAAAAAATTATTAGGGACACAGAGACCTAAATAAAAAAATTAATGAGATAAGTTTATACATGTATATCTAAAATCCAGGACTAGAGAACTTACCTATTTCTCAAGCGTACATCAATATTCCTGCAAATTGATGTTATCTTAAAACCATAAAGAAATTCTCAATTAATTCCAAAGAATAATCTCACAGTAATGAAATGCAAATAAAAATATAGCTTTTAAAACAACCAAAAGTTGTTTCCTTCTGAAAAATGTAAAAATGCCAGTAAACAACAAGGGTAAATAAAGTGAGGAATTGCACAATTTATTTTAAATAATGGTGGTGGTATCAAAACCTCTTATACAACTATTACTAGTGGAATCCTAAAACATTAAATACCTATACCAATAAAGGTGATATTTTAAACATAAAACCTAACTCAAAAATGTAGTAAAAGATCAAAAATAGCCAAATAAAACAGAAAGAAGCAATAAAAATAAAAGCAGAAATTAGTATCAGAAAACTTAAAAACAGTAGATTAAGTAACTCCAAAACCTCATTTCATAATCAAATTAAAATGAAACAAGCTATAGTATATTAGTCATCAATGAATGTATAATAAATTATCCCATATTCTAGTGTCTTAAAACAACCAATATTTATTATCTCACAGCTTGTGTAGGCCAGAATGTAGGCATGCCTTAGCTGATGGCTTAAGATCAGTAGCTCTTTCACAAGACCACAGTCAAGAAGCCCGCCTAGGCTATAGTCTTATCCAGACTCAGCTGGAGGGAGATCTGTTTCCAAGTTGCTTGCTTCTCCTTAATATCCCTCTCTCAACTATGTGTCAGCTGACTTAGTTTCACTAACTCAGATATCTCCTTTTCCACCAATTTCTTGAATGAATGAATTCTCTTTCATTTACTAATTTAATAACTTCATTGCCCTTTTAGGCTTATATTGCCTTTACTTATATATTGTCAAATTAGTGGGGTTTTGAGAAAAAGAGGAAAAAATATATTTAACCAGATATAAACACTCCTTATATTTCTCATAATTTTATAATCTCTAGATCGTATATATTCATTCAGAGCTGTTTCTGTACTACAGTACCCCTAATATTCCAGTCCAATTTCTTCCTTTCTTTTTTTTCATTCTGGTGAATAATTCCAAGGAAAATATTTAAAATGCATGACAATTTATAGGATATATGTATGAAAAAAGTAAAATTAAATCCTTTATTTCAAACTCTTATGTCTACTTTCTATATTTTCTATTTTTTCTGAAGCAAGAAAAATATACCCTCTCTATTTTTGTGAAGTCCTAGTGATATCTTTAAACAGAATTCCTAAACTAATATAAGACTCTGCAGCAGTGACTCCTAATTCAGTTACCTACAGGAGATGACAGGTAACATACACCAGTGAAAGATTGTGGCGAAATGGAGGCAGTAGTCCCTTCTGAAGGGCACAGCCATTTACTAAACCATCAATGGGTGAATGCTATTTGGAAACAATGAAGTATAGCTAATAAAATAATCATGGAGGAAAAAGAAAACACTGATAATTTCTTAAGTAATTAAGAAAAAAGTAGGGGTAACAGAAGAAAAAAAATAGATGACACAAATAATAAAAAACAGCAAAAGGTAATCTTAAACCAAACCAACATAGATAATTATATTATACAAAGTCAAAACTAGTGATTATCAAACTAGTGGTCTCAAGACACTTTGCCCTATAAAAAATATTGGTTTCAAATATTTATTTCCTTACATGTATGTATATGTGTATAAATATTATCCAAATATATATAACAATTATTGAAAATGAGAAATGTTTAATATAGTTAGATGTATATTCATTTAAAATAACATTTTTATGATAATTATAGCTTCTGAAGCAAACCTATTTAATGAAAAGAATAACATATTTTTGAAATCTTTAATATCTGACTTGATAGAAAATAGATGTGTACTCTTATTTCTACAAGTAATCCACTACAATGTATTCTCTTGATTGATAGATATGAAGAAAATCTGGCCCTACACAGACATATAAGTGCAAAGTTATATTTTGATGCTACACCAAAACTTGACAGATGGTAGTTACTTAACATTAGTTACAATTTGGAAAATGAAATTATGTCAATTAACTTTTTACAATCAAATACATTAAAATCCATTTGTCTATCTAGCACTTTGAGTGGGTCTTTTACGCACATAACATACATCAGGCAAGTATTGATTTGCTGAATTTTTTAGACTGTCCAAATTTTTGGTATATTTCTACATACAACGCTTAAAAAAATTACTAATCTTGTTATCACTACTCATTTCATCTCATCTTATTTGGCAAGCTGTCAACATCACAGTAGCAAAGACAAGTTTTTCAAAATCCTAAATGTCTTGGATACTTCCAAGGGTCCATAGACTTTATATTAGTGACCTTAGGCCTAAACTCTCCAACTAAATGGCAAAGATTATTAGACTGGATAAAAAGTAAGACTTAACTGTATGTTGTCTACAAGAAACACAAATTAAATACAACAATTTAAATGTGTTAAGTAGGTAATAGAAATATCTATTATATAAATAGAATAAGAATAATAGAAATATAGTATGCAAACATTAGTCCCATGGCAACTAGGGTATACATCATATCCTTTACATAAATATTTCTCAGGCTTTAGAATTATCTTGAGAAACTTGTATTTTAAATGTAGAAACCACCCCCCAACACACCTAAACTTCAGAGTCTGGGGGCTTTCTAGTAAGCAATGCACTATGAAGCAAACCTCAGCCACCGCAGCACGAGCTGGATCCCTGCCACCGGCTGGGGAGGGGACCCACATGTTGTAGCAGACCTCTCCTGGCTTCTCCCCTTAGCAGGGTATTTTTGTCGATCTGCCTGTTCTATTCCCCACTCTGTCTCTTGTTGATCCTCCACCCCCCAGCACCTCTGGCCTATACCCCAGTGCTTGTATGCATAAATAAATAAATCTAAAAAAAAATAAACTTCAGAGTCTGACTTAATAGGTAACTAGGCATTTGTCAGTTTTTACTAATCAGCATTTAATTCCACTTCTCATTTTTAAACAAAATTCTTTTTTATTGCCTCCACCTAACCACCCATGCCTAAACACCATTACTCTCCGTGCCCTATTCCCTCCACCCTTTCCCCTAGACCCTCTGTTAACTGTTATCTTATTTTTGCCAAGTTCAAATTTTTACTTCTTTTATTGTTTTCATGTAATTGATTTTTGTATATTTATTGTTTCTTACTCTCAGGGAAAACTAGTTAATGAGATCCTAACCTGCTGGGGTATTATAGGGCCTACTTGGTTTAGAAAAAAGGAAGTGACAGGAGGAGTAGATCCAACTTCAGCCCATTCTAGCCATCCTTTCTCATCTAAGGGGAAAGAAACACCTGCACAGTTTATGGTTCAGAGACATATTCACTAAAATATTGACATCTAATTATGAAACTATAGAACACTGCTCTTGAATTACTAAAGGTGTATCTACAACACTTCCTTTAACCCTATCATGTCCAAGTATCAGGAAAAATTTCAAAGCATGCCAAAGGCAAAAAACACAAATTGAAGACACAGAGCAAACATGCAATTCAAGGATATTGGAGTTACAGAAGAGGAATTTAAAACAGCTATGGTAATATCTTAAGTACTGTAATGAGTAAAGTAGGCTGTATGCAGGAACAGATGGGCACTATAAGCAGAAAGATGAAAGTCTTCAGACAGAAATGATAATGGCAAAAAAAAAACAACAACACTATAATAGAAATGAAGAATGCTTTTGATGGATATATCAGTAGACTAGAGATGGCTATGGAAAAAATCTCTGAAATCTAGAATATATAAATAAGTAAACAGAAAATTTGTTAAGGATATAGGAGATTTGAAAATTAGCAGCAAACGATCTGGCATTTTAAAAAATACATACAATGACAGAAAAATATATGTTCTTTTTTATTAAATATGGAATATGAATATTGATGTATCATAAAACAATTTTCAAAGTGTTTTGAAAGAGTTATCTTAACATAATAAAACTCATCTATGACAAACCTACAGCTAGCGTCATTCTCAATGGTGAAACTAGAAAGCCTTCATTAATATTAAGGACAAGACAAGGATTATATTCTCACCACTATGCTTTAACATAGCACTGGAAGCATTAGAAGCCCTAGGTAGAATTTTGAAAGAGAAACAAATAAAAGGAATCCAAGTTGGTAAAGTAATGCTATATCTATCTGTAGATAACATGATAAAATACAAAGAGAACCCTTAAATTCCTCAGAAAAACTAATTAAAACAATATACTAATTCAGTAAATAGTAAGGATACAAAATCAATACACAAAAATCAGTTGCCTTCCATATGCAAGCAATTAACTTAAAGAGGAAAAAATAAGAAAACCATTCCACTTTAAAATAACATAAAAAAAGAGAGAGAGATCTAGAAGTAAACTTAATATGGGATGTGAAGGACCTATTAAAAGAAAACTATACCCCAACTCTTGTATGCAAAAATAAAAAAAAATTGTTTAAACAAATAGAAGAAGATACAGATATGGGAATATACTCCCTGCTTATGGACTGGAAGAATCAATGTTGTCAGAATGGTCATCTTTTGTCAAAGTGGTCATCTTCTCAATTTGCAGATCCAATGCAATACCAAAAATATTTCAATAGAATTCTTCACAGAAATGGGATAAACATCACTGAAATTCATATTAAGCCACAAAAGACCCCAAATAGTCAGAGGCACCCTGGGAAGGAAGGAAGGAAGGAAGGAAGGAAGGAAGGAAGGAAGGAAGGAAGGAAGGAAGGAAGGAAGGAAGGAAGGAAGGAAGGAAGGAAGGAAGGAA